>JBBBDQ010001576.1:0-412500 GCA_037127315.1 Ascarosepion bandense
ATATATATATATATATATATATATATATTATTCGTACTATTGTCCTCATTTTAAGGACCCATTGTTGGTTAGTTCCTGTGACTTGACTCAAAGAGTTGTGAGTTCAATACCAGGCTACAGTAGTGGTGAACAAATAACATGCAGAGTTAGAGGGAGATAACTCATGACTTCCATTCAAGGCTTTAATGATATACCTTAGTGATTGTAATAAAGGGTTTGGTTAGAAATTGCTAGCACCTGAATATGGTCGGAGCATACAACAGTCAAAAAGTTGTACAAATAGCAACAAAGATGAGGACAATCGTCCGAATAATGTAAATACTGTAAATACTACTTCATCTCAGAAATATAGACAAATAAAATGATCTATCTTTAAACGTCGTACAAATGGCTACAAAGATGAGGACAATAGTCCGAATAATGTAAATGCTGTAAATACTACTTCATCTTAGAAATATAGACAAATAAAATGATCTATCTTTAAACGTCGTACAAATGGCTACAAAGATGAGGACAATAGTCCGAATAATGTAAATGCTGTAAATACTACTTCATCTTAGAAATATAGGCAAATGAAATGATCTATCTTTAAACGTCGTACAAATGGCAACAAAGATGAGGACAATAGTCCGAATAATGTAAATGCTGTAAATACTACTTCATCTTAGAAATATATGCAAATGAAATGATCTATCTTTAAACGTCGTACAAATGGCAATAAAGATGAGGACAATAGTCCGAATAATGTAAATGCTGTAAATACTACTTCATCTTAGAAATATAGGCAAATGAAATGATCTGTCTTGAAACGTCGTACAAATGTCAACAAAGATGAGGACAATAGTCCGAATAATGCAAATACTGCAAATACTACTTCATCTCAGAAATATAGACAAATAAAATGATCTTTTATTAAACGACGTAAATATGGTAACAAAAATGAGGACAATAGTCCGAATAATGTAAATACTGTAAATACTACTTAATCTCAGACAAAATATATAAATATATATATCGTAACTACTCTCCAAATAAGAAGTATGCTGTTAAATTTTTTGTTGTTAAAAGAAAAGAAAAACTGTCAATAAATGTCTGCTGGAAGTGGGTTAAATTTAAAATGCAGCTGGTGTTAGCATTTTCAGTTTGATAAAGCACCAGCCCCCTGGCTGCAATATTTGATAAAAATTTGATTCGTACTTCTGCCATCATCGAAACCACTTTTTTTTTTTTTGCACGCAAGTTTTGTCTGTCATTCCAGCCTCTTGGTATTAATGATAAAGGGGAAACGTGTAGTTGAATACTTTTCCTTCCTCTTTATATGCTTCAGGAAGTAGGCGATCATGGCTCTCCACAACTTCCTGTTCCTTGTAGCTCTTAATAAAGTTAATCTTTCTTTTTTTCCTTTAAGCCTTGTTCTGTTATCCATTTACTTAAACTATGTTGTGCATTGCTTTCCTCTGTCCCTCTTATCCTGTACCTGTCCTATGTGTATCAGATTTTCTAAGCCTTAACTCCTTATTTGCGTGCCTTAAAAACCTCAACTTTATCTTCCTGATTTGTATATATTTCTGAAATGAGTAATTTTTAATAAACTTGTAATTATTTTGAAATTTTCTTCTCGTCTTGGTTGATATAAGTGTTATAATAGACACAACGTTTCGACCAAGTACTCTCCACTCATCATCAGGTGTCCATAGATTGGCTGATGTGGATTATCTCACTGGTTATTACGAAATATCATGTGAAATCAAATATTGTTCTTTCATGTTGGAATTTGGTTTGTCACAAATACAAATTATGACAAGTGGCAAGAACCCACTAACAAAATCCATTTGTCAAAATCCATCTGACACTGAACAAAAAAGGCTCCAAAAATACACCACTAAAGTCCTTCGAGACAGTGGCGTAGTAGATATAGCAGTTGGTTATACATGCATTAGTATCATCTAGTGATCATGAGTTCGATCCTTGGACTTGGTAGTGGCAAACCAAATTGGGAAGGTTTGAAGAGTGTGGAACCATCTCTTAAATGCTGTTTTTTCTAATGTCCACCCTGTGTCCTGGGTATGATGATAAACTACCTCTGGCAGCAGGGCCACTGATTAAGATGATTTGAGGAGTGTGGAACATTTAAGGATATTTGTGGAGATTTCATAGTTTATCTTGTTCAGATAATATAATGCCTATTATTAATAACGGAAGCCATTGTTTTATTCCAATGGTTTCCCATACTTAATATTTCATGTTTTCACTCTCGCTTGGTCATGGGTGACGTCATGAGCTGTGATGCGACATTCGCTTCCAGCGTCTTAAATGCACGAGTTTGTTGTTGCTTGGAAATCTTCCATGCAAACAAAAACAGTTTGTCATTATCATTTGTCCATGTTTGTAATATATAATGTAATTTGAAATTTTTGAAAATGGCTTATGTAAGACGAATGCTTGGATTGGATTATTAAAACAATTATATATCAATATTGTAATTTTCTTTCTTCATTTAATGATAATGCTATTAAGCTTATCAGAGAATATGGAAAAAATTTGCATGAAATAAAAAAAACACTTGTCTATATTATTTAATGAAACATGCATTAATAAAAAAATTCTGCCTAAATACACACACAATACATATTAACACAAAAACATTCACCAACAGTGACAAATTTATCTTGTGTTGACATAAAATGTAACCTCTCTGAAGATGGCTCATGTGTGTCGAAAGCTTAGAACCAACTTAATAAAAAAATTATCCAAATGTTGAAGAATTTTTGTCTTTATTTTCAACTGAAATTAAAGCCAAAATACGATGTTTCATTGTCTCTTATATTTAACAGTATATGTTTAGAAAATTATCTACTGCCTCGATACACTAAATACACACACACACACACACACACACACACACATATATATATATATATATATATATATATATATATATACATATACTAGCAGTATAGCTTGGCATTGCTTGGGTGTAATGAAAGCTTTAAAACTAATCCATATTTGTGTGAAGTTTGGTGAGAATCGGATAAAAATTGTGGATTTTATAAAGGACATACAGACAGATAAACAGACACACACACAAACATCTTGCCTTATATATATATATTATCGATTTTCTGCACTATTGTAAGAACTGCAACCTTGAAACTTCTGAATATCGTTTCTTATGTTTTTGTCTATGAATGTATCAAATTCGATTAAAATCGGACCACTCCTTCTATAACCTGATTTTTTCGATTATCGATTTTTGATATTTATCAGGGGTATCTCGGCACAAAACCTAGCTAAGAAGACTTGCAGATGCTTATAATACAACTGTATAAATTTTCAAGACAATCGGTTCAGCCGTTTCGGAGTCTATAGGTAACGGACACACAAAACACATACACGCACAGACAAAGTTCCATTTATAAATAAGTTTAGATTAAATATATATATATATATATATATATATATATATATATATATATCCATCAGCCTTCAAGTAACACATCATGACAAAGATGATAAAAGTTTTGTACTGAAAATAACTAAGCAAATGACTAATGCCTTGTGTTTGTGGAAGTCTTAAGAGCAAATCAAGTTCAATTTCTTTTATTTTCAGTTCACTCCAGACAGTTTGCGCTATGTAGCTAAACTAAGTCATAGAGTCGGTACGAGGAAAATGCCAACGACAAAATTAGCAAATCTGAATTGGAATAAATTTGCTGCAGTTCATATTCAAACACAGAATGAGTTATGGATGGACTATTTCGATTGGACTTATCTGAATATGGATTTATCAATTTTAGTGCCTTCAGATTTTCTTTAAGCAAATATTTCCTGGCATTTTGAGTTTAGCCATTTTGACTATCCAAAATTTCCAAGAGTGCTGTTGAAAATAAACAGAACTGGCATCCTGGAATAGAAGTTGAAATATTTATAGTGCTCGAATATCATTGATTGTTAGAATCAAAAACTGATCGTCGGAGATTGGAGAATAGATATTTTGTGCCTTGAAAATTTCTTCAGAATCTTTTAAATGACTTTTAATTTTCTTAATTTCTTCAAAACCTATGAAAATGATAAGGTTGAACTTATGATGCACTGGGATTCTTCTTCTTCTATGTGCCCTGTTCCTTCAGGACGTAGGCGATCATGGCTTTCCACATCTCCCTATCCCTGGTGGCTCTTTGCATGATTTTCTCCAGTTACACCGTGCAATTCTAGTTCCGTCATCCACCTGATTAGGTCCTTCAAATATGTTATCCGTTGCTTTCCCCTGTCTCTTTTTCCCTCTATCTGGCCTGTTAGTATCAGATTCTCCAAGCCCTCCTTCCTCATTGCATGTCCCAGGAACTTCAGCTGATGCTCAGTAGTAATTTGCTTTTTGTTTCCATCATTTCCAAAACCTCATCATTGCTCACATGCTCGATCCATGATATTCGCAGCATCCTTCTGCAGAACCACATTTCAGTTGCTTCAAGTTTTTCCTTCATCTTTGATGATATTGTCCAGCATTCACTGCCATATTGAAGAACTGACATCACATAGCAATCCAGTACTCTCTTCTTTGTTTCTATTGAGATTGTCGTGTTTCTTAATATTTTACTCAACTTCTGGAATGCTTTTACAAGATAGTTATTTTATGTGTGGTTAATTAAAGTTAAGATATCAAAAAATTATTTTATGCATTTATTTATTTTAATTTAAGGCTTACAGCCTATCACGTTGAATACACCAGTTCTCGCTAGATCACCGAAGTTGAGCCTGGTCAGTACTTAGATGAGTGACCGCTTGGGAATACCAGGTGCTGTAAGCGTTTAGTGACGGATGTGCATTATGGTGCATTGAATATCAGCTCGGAAAGAGTAATCGGTGAGCCGAGTTCGAATTCCAGTTGAATACCCTGCATTCACTTAAGCACTGGTACACTTGGGAAAGGTATTAATCCATCTCTTCCCTCAAGTTATGGGTTAAATAACAGGATAGGACTTGGGAACCCTGCCCTTAAAAAACAAACCCCATTAAATCTTGATACTCGAAAAGAAAAAAGTATTACTAGACACAAAACTTATATAAAAAGAACAATAAATTGTTGAAAGAAAAAAGTATTACCAGCAATAAATAAATAAAATTTAGTTGGCAATAAATGACCCACCGAGGTGCTGATTTGCCATAAAAACAAAACAACCAACAATTATCTTTATTTTGGTTTTGTTTTAATAATTGGTTTCATAAAAAAAATCTTCAAAGTTAAAACCAGGCCTTTTTTTATGTGCCGTGTCCCTTCAAGACATAAGCGATGATGGCCCACCACATCTTCCTTGTAGCTCTTAATAAGATTTGTTTAATTATTTCTTCCAAACTCTGTTCTATCATCAATTTGTTCAAGCATATCAAGTATGTCCCATGCTAGTTTCCTCTTCAATCGGCTCTGTGAGTATCAGAATTTACAAGTCCTCTTTCCCCATTATGTCAATTCTATAAAATCTGTTTCAGTAAAAAAAAACTTAAGTTTATGATAATTAGACTGTGACTACTGAATAATTATTTTTTATGTGGTTAATTAGAATTTTAGGTTTTTTTTTTCGTTTTTATAATCGTATCACCCCCAAGCAAGGCATTTTACTGCCACTGTTTTGCAGGGGGTTACATAGGAGGAATGTTATGAGAAAGAGTGACAGGTTAGAGGAGGTGTCAGGAAGTGGGTAAAAAAAAATGATCGTGGCCATAAAGTGGGGGATCAATATATATATTGATTGTAATGTAGAATGGATCCCCCACTTTATATCCACATTATAATGGTATAGAATGTTTTTTTTTATAATCATATCGCCCTAAGCAAGGCATTTTAATGCCACTGTTTTGCAGGTAGTTAGGAGGAAATTTACGAGAAAGAGTAACAGGTTATAAGGGGTGTCAGGAAGTGAGTAAGAGAAGGATGAGAATACTGATGAGAGTGGAGTGGACGGAGAAAGAAGCATGAGAGAGAGGATGCAGGTTAGTGAGATAGGAGATGACTATTGACTTTACATTTAAATTCTTGGAGATTGTCGCTGTCAGGGAAGCAAGTAAACGGAAGGGAATTCCACAGGCGGGAAGTGCGAGAAAAGAAGCTGATGGAGTAGAATTTACGTTCACGTCTTATTGGTTTCAGTGTAAAAGGACCTAGTTGCTTATCTTGTAGCTCGAGTAAATTCATATATAAGGGGCACCAGTGAGCTAAGTTCATTTGAGCAGAAGTCGTGAAAATATTTGTAGAAAGTATTAAAAATTATTTCATGCCATTGTTTATCTTAATTTTATAATAATTAGTTTTATAAAAAAATGTAATAGTTAAAGCCAGGACTTCTTTTACGTCTTCCTGTCTCTTGTAACTTGCAAGTTTTGTCTTTTTCTTCATTCTCCCAAACCCTGTTATTTTACAACTCATCATGTCTGTTACACACTGCTTTCCTCTGTCCCTCTTTCCTTCAGTCAGTCCCGTGAGCATCAGATTTTCCACACCCTTTTTCTTCATTACATCTCTTTTAAGGTCAGTTCACTATACAGGGTCCGGGATTTTTCCCAGCTGAATCTTTCCTGCACATATATAAATCTGCCATCCACCCGTGTATTGAATACTGCTGCCATATCTGGTCAGGTGCCTCTGCTATTCACTTCGAGGTTCTTGATAAAAAAAACAACAGAGAATCTATAATCTGATTGATCCCAAATTGGCAGCTCATATGCAGTCACTTTCACACCGGCATAATGTGCCTTCCCTGTGTTTCTTCTAGAAATACTTCATGGCTTTTGCTCCAATGAAATTAGCTTACTAGTACTAGTAAACTAGCAACTAGGTCCAACCTTTTTACAGTACAATAAAATGTAACTGCAGCTTCTACTCTCTCAGCTTCTTTTCTCGCACTTCCCGTCTGTGGAATTCCCTTCCGTATACTTGCTTCCCCGTCAGATACAATCTCCAAGAATTTAAATGTAAGGTCAATAGTCATCTTCTATCTCACTGACTCGCATCCTTTCTCTCGTGCTCTTTTCTCTATCTACTCCTCTCTCATCACACCAGTATTCTCATCCTTCTCTTACGCATTCCCCAACAACCCCTATAACTTGTTTTTCTTTCTCATCACTTTCCTCCTGGGAGTAGATAGACTACACTATCGCCCGGTTCACACTCCACCCACGTCTATTGAACAGTTGAAGAGGCTCATCCCTTGTTCCCTGTTTAGGATGTGGTTTCCGGCTTTCTCTTTTCCAATCTTTTCACTCTTTTCTTTTTTTTTTCTTTTCAATTGGAGTAAATAGATTAAACTATCGCCCGGTTCACACTCCACCCACGTCTATTAAACAGGTGAAGAGGCTCATCCCTTGTTCCTTGTTTAGGATGTGGTTTCCGGCTTTCTCTTTTCCAATCTTTTCTTTCCTACGTAGCCCCCTGCACATCATTGGCGTTACCGCCTTGCTCGGGGTGATATGATTTAAAAAAAACTCCCTGATAATCAGTGGCAGTAAAACTGCCTTGCTTGGGGTGAAATGATTTTAAAAAAAGCTATTTCAGTAGAAAAATATTATCAGCAGTGGTCTTTTTCAATGCAGTCCTTGAATAATTAGCTGTGTAACCATTCATACAAGACTTTTTAAATATATACTGACATGATTTGTTTAACCTTCGAAACAATTAAGTCTTTTATTACTTGGTAAAGTCTTGCTGAACATGTTATTATGTGTCTAATCAAGTTTTGAAATGCTCGGTGATGAGAAATTTAATGTTTAATTAACATTAAACATATATTATTAACAATCAGTCAGTTAATTGCCCTACACGCTTTGGCGATCATGTCTCGAAAGGGACATGACTGACTGGACAGAAAATTTTCCCGCAGTAGGTTGTCATTACATTTTGTAGTAGACTGGTTGCTAACCAAAGCTATAGAACCCAATCTTTCTTGCTATTTAACCCGAAGCTGGAGGTAGAAGAGACAGATCAATACCTTTCCCAAGGGTATTTGTATGTAAGTGAATGCAACAAATTTGATTGGACTTCAATCTCGGCTCTCCGATTTCTTGCTCCAAGCCGATATTGATAGCACCACAGGGCACATCTTACATTAGACATGTTTGTAAATTTCATATACTCACGCCAAATTTTCAATAACATTGTTTTAATTCCTTAATCTAAACTTATTTATAAATGGAACTTTGTCTGTGTGTATGTGTGTGTGTGTCTGTGTGTCTGTGTATGTGTGTGTATGTCTGTGTGTGTGTGTGTCCGTTACCTATAGACTCCGAAACGGCTGAACAGATTTTCTTGAAAGTTTATACAGTTGTACTATAGGCATCTGCAAGTATTCTTAAATAGGTTTTGTGTCGAGGTACCGCCGATAAATATCGAAAATCGATAATCGAAAAAAATAAGGTTATAGAAGGAGTGATCCGATTTTAATCAAATTTGATACATTCATAGACAAAGACATAAGAAACGATATTCAGAAGTTGCAAGGTTGCAGTTCTTACAATAGTGCAGAAAATCGATAGTATATATATATATAAGGCAAGATGTGTGTGTGTGTGTGTGTGTGTGTGTGTGTGTGTGTTTATCTGCCTGTATGTCTGTATTTTTTTCAGCCCTTTTATTTTAGTTTTTGCTTCGGGTTTCGCTCTAAGTAGGTATAATTGTAGTTCTTAGTCTCAGCCATGATACCATTTACTCAGAGGACTTATTTAGCCTTCAAAATTCAGTTTACGACAAAAAAACTTATTTGATATCGATATCAGGAAATCAAAATTTGACTTACATCCATTCAATTTTTCTTTCAGTCTACGGTTTCACTTTAACTAGAAACGACTATTGCTTTTTAGTCTTTCGTGCCGACGTCCAAAGTGTCTGAGCTCCAGAACCATGGATTAGTTTTAAAGATTTCACTACACCCGAGCAACGCCGGGCTATACTGCTAGTACAATCTAAATTCAAACTGCAAGTGCCAATGTCATTGGTAGAACATCTTTGAAATTACTTTTGAAACCCAGCCCGAGTTTTCATATTTAGAGATATTAACGCAGCAGGAAACGGTAAATGTTGTGATAACTCAATACAAAGGAACAGCAATTTGTAATTGCACTTTGACATACATTTCAATAACTACATTTTATGAATTCCTTCTTCTCGTTCAAAGACAACGGACTTCATAGTGCATATTAAACATTTTGTAGGACAGCTAAGAACATTTAGTTTGCATATAACTTGCACATTTGGAACTTTTGCATCAGATAAAAATGGAAGGAAATCTTCAAGAAGCAAATATTCTCAAGTGTTTCAAAATCTTCATTGTGAGAAATACAAGAAGCATCTGCGGTTCAGTGACCCATTTTAGCACTTCAGTGTAGCAAGTGGATAATTAATTTCTAGAATTACTTTGGCATTTACAAATATATATATATATATATATATATATATAGTGTATCGAAGTAGCAGATAATTTTCTAAACAGATACTGTTAAATATAAGAGACAATGAATGTCTATTATGTTTAATCATAAGCCGTTCTAAACATCGTATTTTCGCTTTAATTTCAGGTGTAATTAAAGACAGAAATTCTACAACATTTGGATAATTTTTTATTAAGTCGGTTCTAAGCTTTAGAATATATATATATATATATATATATATATATATATATATATATATGTTTTAGAACATGTACATAATTTCTTCTATATATGTCCTCTTCCCTACAATCATATGTTTGTTTCGGTGTTTGGATTTAAACACTTCTTCAGGGGAAATAAAGGTTTGGAATCATTTTCTGTTTATATTTGGTTCGTTGTTGTTGTGGGGGTTGGTTGGAGTTATTGGTAATTAAGTGAATGTCTCGTTTTGATCGTTAGACTTTTGAGGAATTTGGTGTGTAGGTGTGAAATTGTTGATTAATGGTATTATCTGTTGGAATGTATGTTTTATCTTTTTATCGGAGCTTAGAAAGCTTAGAACCAACATCAGAAAAATTATCCAAATGTTGGAGAATTTTTGTTTTTATTTTCACCTGAAATTAAAGCCAAAATACAATGTTTAGAACGGCTCATGATTAAACATAATCGACATTCATTGTTTCTTATATTTAACAGTATACATTTAGAATATATATATATTGTTTAATAACTTAGTTTTTGGTCAAAATAAAATTAGACCAGTGCACATTTGTATTAAAATGTGTTCAATACAATTATATTCTAGAACTTTGAATATTTTCCATTTGTAAACGAGTTATAAAGCAGCCCAGATTTCTACCACGAGTGGTGTCTTCAGGTGATTTTCAATAACTGATTTTATTGTTTACTGTTTTTAAAAACGCGAACATAACAGTGGTTTTTTGGAATGCTCACGTGGTAGGGAAATTTTGAAAGTGCAATTTTTAAAATTACAAAACGTTATAATTTCTTGTAATTTTAAAATTTGCGTGTTCAAAAAATTCCCTGCCACGTGAGCATTAAAAAATAAAAACCACCGTTACGTGAGTGTTCTTTAAAAAATGGGTAAATGGTAATATCTGTTATTAAAAATAACCTGAAGACACCACTCATGCTAGAAACCTGGACCGTGTAATAACTCGTTTATATATATATATATATATATATATATATATACTAGCAATTTAGCCCAGTTTCACTCAGGTAGTTTAAGGAATAATAAGAATAAAAAAACATAATGAATTTACATAGCAAATACTTACACAACGTCCACCCTCATCACTTTTATAGATACAGATGACCAATAATACATTTTATAGTAGAATTAGCCCGGTTTCACTCGGGTAGTTTAAGGAAAAATAAGAATCAAATCATCTGATGAATTTACATAGCAAATACTTACACAACGCCCATCCTCGTCACGTTTATAGATATAAATAGCAGTTTAGCCCGGTTTCACTCGGGTAGTTTAAGGAATAATAAGAATAAAAAACATACGATGAATTTACATAGCAAATACTTACACCACGTTCATCCTCGTCACTTTTATAGATATAGATAACAATGTAGAATGTCTCTATTGGATTAGGGTCGGAATGGGAGGAGCAACATATATAGATATAGATATTATAAAGTGGGGTGATCGATTCTATATTATAATCAATACATAAATTGATCCCAGACTTTGAGGGGGTGATAATATATATTTTTCTACCCCTAATTTTGGCTTTCTGAAAAATTTCAAGATGTTGTTAGTGTTCTAAAATCTTGATCAACATCTGAGCGCAATTGCTGTCGAGCTAGACTGCAAAAAGCAGACGCTAAGTCGAATCTATCAAACAAACAAATACTTACACAACATCCACCCTCATCACTTTTATAGATACAGATATGTGTGTGTGTGTGTGTGTGTGTGTGTGTGTGTGTGTGTGTGTGTGTGTGTTTTAAGATCTACATAAGTGTACTGAATAACAGAAGCCATATTACTTGAAAACTTTCAACAACAATAACAACGAAGATACCACATGTATCCCTATTGTGGAATTGTTCGATTTTCAAAAGATTTAATTACACAGAAAATCCAAGCTTAAACACACCTACACAGGAGCCAATAAAAAAAAGCATATACATTCATATACTAGCAGTATAGCGCGGTGTTGCTCGGGTGTAATGAAAGCTTTTATATATATACTATAGATTTTCTGCACTATTGTAAGAACTGCAAACTTGAAACTTCTGAATATCGTTTCTTATGTCTTTGTCTATGAGTGTATCAAATTTGATTGAAATCGGACCACTCCTTCTATAACCGGATTTTTTCGATTATCGATTTTCGATATTTATCGGGGGTACCTCGACACAAAACCTTGCTAAGAACACTGGCAGGCGCTTATAGTACAACTGCGTAAATTTTCAAGAAAATCGGTTCAGCCGTTTCGGAGTCTATAGCTAACGGACACACACACACATACACACACACATACACACACAGACAAAGTTCCATCTATAAATAAGTTTAGATTCACCAATAAAAAAAAGTTATTTTCAAAAGACAGTTGGCTCAGTAAATTTTGCCATCTGTAAAAACAAAATAAATACAATCTCTTATTTATTGGCCAATCAGGAGCAAGGAAAAAATCTTAAAAGTTGATCCATTTCTCTTTTTCACAATCGTATAAATACGTGAAATATCTGCCTTTCTCAGCAGAGAGCAACAGGTTGTCTGACCGTATGCCAAGTCCAGGCAACTTGCATTTTCTTACACTCTCACTTTCTCTTTCACATTGAATTCATTGATTCCTCCTTTTCCTCATTTACTTCCTCGCAACAGAAAAAGAAGAGAAACAAAAGACCTCATGTCCGCTTTCATTTCACACACCCAGCACAAACCTATTTCACTTACTACAATATGCATGCTCATTGTAACAACAGATTTGTCTTTTCTTCACAAAAGAAAGGCGAACAAAGACACCATACACATCAGCGACATCATTTTGCCTTTTTTCTTCACAAAAGAAGAATGTAATCCAACTTTATGAAAACTGAACTCTTAAAATCCACAATTAAAAAACAAAACTTAATGCAGAACTTACCAACAATGTTTTATTTCAAAACAACAAAACCTATATCGTTCTTCTCATTGAATAAATTTACAGTTATTTATATATAAGAGACAATTTTGTCTTTTGTCTGATACTTTCAAATGTGGTAGGCAAGTTACCTTTGACACAAGGTCATTTCGAAAGCAAAGCCGATCCTCCCTACAGAGTTAATAACACATTTCCTGTCACACTGATAAACTAACCTACAGGCTTTAATAAAGAACTCCAAAGACCACCTCCACCCAGGTCACAAAAATGAACTAGCCCACAGGCTTTAATAAAGAACTCCAAAGACCACCCCCACCCAGGTCACACAAATGAACTAGCCTACAGGCTTTAATAAAGAACTCCAAATAACCCCCAACCCAGGTCACACTAATGACCTAGCCTATGGGCTTTAATAAAGAACTCCAAAGACCACCCCCACCCAGGTCACACAAATGAACTAGCCTACAGGCTTTAATAAAGAACTCCAAATAACCCCCAACCCAGGTCACACTAATGACCTAGCCTATGGGCTTTAATAAAGAACTCCAAAGACCACCCCCACCCAGGTCACACAAATGAACTAGCCTACAGGCTTTAATAAAGAACTCCAAATAACCCCCAACCCAGGTCACACTAATGACCTAGCCTATGGGCTTTAATAAAGAACTCCAAAGACCACCCCCACCCAGGTCACACTAATGACCTAGCCTATGGGCTTTAATAAAGAACTCCAAATAACCCCCAACCCAGGTCACACTAATGACCTAGCCTACGGGCTTTAATAAAGAACTCCTAAATATTTTTCAAAAAGTCATTGGAATCAGTCTCCAAAGTATTTCTTACAGACATCATGGTTAGTGCCTAAGCAAGACTTAATATTATAACCAATAGAAAACAAGTTTTAACGCTTCCCATATTAGAATGACTTTATGTTTTATATTCAAATTAATCTTTAGAGTATTTCTTACAGACATCACGGTCAGTGCCTAAGCAAGACTTTATATTATAACAAATAGAAAACAATTTATAACTGGAGTAACAAGTGGGGCTGTGCTTAGGGCTTCCACAGACCGCGCATTTCTTAGGGGGCTACAAGTACCCTAGGGGCCGCAAGGCCCCGGGAAGCCGCAAGGCTCTTCGGCTCTGCAGATCTATTATAATGAAAAAAATTAACAAAATACTTATTAGGACTGACTAAATCATGACATTTTAAAATGACTTGGTTACTTTTAGCAACATTTCTGTTAATGTTGTTTTGATTTAATTCGTTTTTTTTTCTTTTCCCCTTCTATACCAACATTTTCTGACACTCTCCCTCCATTTTTTAAATAAATGCCTGAAGTCTAATTTTTGATAGTATCACAAACTTTCTGTCGCAAAATGCTTTTGAAATTTGGGTTTCAATTTTTTGAAAAATCCTTGAAAAAACTTGTAGAAGATCGAGAGTCGAAATGAACAGAAATGGCTACAAAAGTCACCAAAAAGTCGATAAAATTTGTGAAAACCTTCGTAACTTTTAGCTTCAAAAAGCCATAACGTGATTTTTTCCGTTTTTTTCGTGATCATGGAGTATTTGCGTTCCGAGAATATTTAAAGTACTATTTATTGTGGGTTCGGTATCTTCAGGTGGGGGGTGCAAGTTGCATTCTGTGGGTAGAGGGGCCACAAGCACGGCACAAGAATATCAAAACACACACTGGGTGATAACAAGTCGAGATAAATACTTGTAGCCTTGGCACACAGTAAACCAATGATGACGAGAATCAGAACCATGTTGGTTTCATTTTTGTTTCTGGTGAAGAAACAAAAAAATATTCCTTAAAGATGGAGAAATATTGGCTTCTGTGGTACAAATACTGAAAACTCTATGAGAAATTTGTTTTGAAGAAACAATATATTCTGTCAAAACTTTTTAACGACAAAAGCTTTTTATTTTATGTATAAATTTAATGAAAAAAAAAGACAAAAATTTTGTTTTTAATGCTGGAATCATTAACAAGGAGCGTGAAAGATTCCGACTAAATTAACTGAATGTAAGCGTTTAATTTTCGTTCAAGGGTTTAACGATGAAAAAGGACACAAAAATACAAACAAAATAATAAACTTACACCACAGGAAATATTGAACGAATGTCAGAGAATCCTAAATCTTGGACATGATGCCGAATAAATTCAGGAAAAAATGTGTGCATACATTCAAGCAAAAAAAAAATTATGTGCAAAATAAATCCGTGTTTCACATGAGGAATGTTACAACTTGGAGACAACTGCTTTTTTAAGTATTTGAAATGTTACAAGTGTAGAATATATAAAGTCACATTGCAAAACTAAATCAAGAAAGATGCTCACTTGAAAAAAAAAATGGGACACAGAAAGGTGAGAAAAGAAATAGTCCCAGAAAACAAAAGAAAATTTGTGAAGGTGAAAATAAATAATGTGGATTTGAAAATGCTACGAGACACTGGTCGTGATATCACAATAATTAATGATGCCACATAGAAATAAATCAGAAAAACCTGTATTAATCCTAAAACACTAACCATGGGTATATAATCAGTCAGTTAAGTGCCATATGTGATACACGCTTTGGACGATCATGTCTCGAAATAGACATGACTGACTGGGTAAAAGTGTATCCCGCAGTAGGTTGCCATTACTTTCTGCGGTAGACTGGTTGTCATCCAAGACTATAGAACCCACATTGTCCTGTTATTTAACTCATAGCTGGAGGTAGAAGTGACATTATATTACATTATTATATTAAGTATAATTAGTGGGGGATCAGTTTAATACTTCATAACAATATCAAACTGATCTCCCACTTTATACCCAGTAGAAGTTTTAATTATGTTTCCAACTATTATATTCAGTCAGTCAGTTAAGTGCCATACGTGATACACGCTTTGGCCTATCATGTCTCGAAATAGGCATGACTAACTGGGCAGAAGATTATCTGCAGTAGACTGGTTGCCAGCCAAGGCTGTAGAGCCCAATCTGTCCTATTATTTAACCCATAACTGAAGGGAAAAGACGGATTATTATCTTTCCCAAGGGTATTTTTGCATAAGTGAATGCAAGGAATTCAACTGGTTTTTGAACCCGGTACCCCGATTTGTCATTCTGAGTCAATATCCACTGCAGCACAACGTACATCCTTGGGTATATAGTACCCAGTGCAAATTTTTCTATTTTTAATTACAATTTTCGGCACCTGATTTTCTTACCTAAATAATGTTTTTCAGTTCCTATTAATGTAAACTCAAAGTACAAAATTTGAAGTGCCCGCATGTAAAATATTTCAAATAAAGATTTATATTTGACTAGCAGTATAGCCCGGTGTTGCTCGGGTGTAATGAAAGCTTTAAAACTAATCCACGGTCCAGGAGCTCAGACTCAGCCTAAAGAATATTTGTGTGAAGTTTGGTGACAATCGGATAAAAATTGTGGATTTGTAGAAAGGACATACAGACAGATAAACAGACACACAAACATTTTGCCTTATATATATATATTATTGATTTTCTGCACTATTGTAAGAACTGCAACCTTGAAACTTCTGAATATCTTTTTTTGTCTTTGTCTATGAGTGTATCAAATTTGATTAAAATCTGACCACTCCTTCTATAACCTGATTTTTTTTCGATTATCGATTTTCGATACTTATCGGGGGTACCTCGACACAAAACCTAGCTAAGAACACTCGCAGATGCTTATAGTACAATTGTGTAAATTTTCAAGAAAATCGGTTCAACCGTTTTGGAGTCTATAGGTAATGGACACACACACACAGTTTCATTTATAAATAAGTTTAGATTTCTTTATGAAAGTAAAAAAATACACTTTTAGTGTTTTGACCCCAGTTTGGGGGTGGACCTGAGAACAACAGCAATTAAGAGGTGGTTCCTTGCTCCTCACAACCTCCCAATCAGAGGCCTTGCTGCAGGATGCAGTTTACTGTCATGCCCAGGACCTGTTGCCATATCTGACACTTATAGTACAACTGTGTAAATTTTCAAGAAAATCGGTTCAGCCGTTTCGGAGTCTATAAGGTAACGGACACACACACACACACACACACAGACACACACACACACACAGATAAAGTTCCATTTATAAACAAGTTTAGATATATTTTTTTTATATTTTCAAAATCGGGTATGGTTAGTAGTGGTTTGATGGTTAGTGTCTCAATTTTTTTAAGTAGGACTTTGGAAGTCACGAGAATTAACTCAACTGAGAAATTATTTTTTATTGGCAAAATAACTTGTAGTGTCTCATTCTGTAATAAGCGCGTAAAAACTAAGGCTCATTTGTTTAAAATAAGAAATAAAAATATCACTTGAAATATGCATCATTTAATCAGTAATGAATTTGAACACTCTCAGCTACTGGCGCATGTTACATTGTATATAACACGCTAAAAGTCCGCCTTCTTCTACCGAGCGCCCATAGCTCAGTGGTAGAATCACCGACTGATGTCATTTAATAAAGCTGAGAGTTTGGGATTTAGCTATAAACGTGTATTTCTTAAATTTAAAGGATGAATTGAAAAAAATATTTTCCACACTCATAGCGACATCAGATTTGTCTTTTCTTCACAAAAGAAAGGTAAACAAAAACGCCACACACATCAGCGACACTATTTTGCATTTTCTTCAAATGTCTAACTGTACTTATGAGCAGTGATACAGTGAAACAGATCTGTCTGCGGATGAATATATATATATATATATATATATATATATATATATATATATGATGATCCATGTATACTGTCTTATAGGAAAAACTATTAAAAAGTTGTGAGTTTAAAAATGTATTTTTTTGACAGTATTTGTTTATTTCTATTATTATATTTTATATTTCAGACCGTCCTCGGTCCTTCATCAGAAACAAATGATTTTAAAATTTGAATTAGAAACGTATTTCGCGAGAGCGTCTGTGGAGGGAGTTTGTTTACATCACGTGATGCGTTTGTTTACATCATGTGACGCGTCTGTGGAGAGAGTTTGTTTACATCAAGTGACGCAGAAAGCGACAGATTTTTAAAAAAATATTTGTAAACGTAAACCTATCTTTAATAATACTTATAAATTTTGTTTTAGATAAAAAAAATTTTTGAATGTATCTAAATAAGTTTAGCTATTGAAATATTTGTAAAGATTCAAAACACCTAAATCCCTATTTAACCCTAGCTTGTGTGTATTTAATTTTAAAATTCAGTATTTTTCTTTCTTTCTGCATGTGTGTGTATTCTCTGTACCCAACACCAAAATCACATTGCACCCACCACGCCTCACCTGTGACAGCAAAAACATTATATATTTTCTCTTCTGTTCAATACGTCCCAATAGTGGATATATTGGCGAATTTGGTAATAGCTTTAGATTTCGTTTCAACAATCACAAACTTAGCATACGCCAGAATAATCAATATTCCCCAATAGCAGTCCATTTCAATCAACCAGGTCACACTTTAGAAAATTGCAAATGTTTACTAATAGACTCCGATTTTAGTTCTACATACACACACACCTCTTCCACTTTGGCAAAAGTCAAACTAACGGTCAGGCCAACACACACTTAGATCAAGGACATATCAAAGCAGACTGATACTCTCAAACCATAAAAATTCCAACTATCAATCACACATATACACACTACAAATACACACACACATACATGCACTAGCACATTTACACACACACCAACAGCAGCAGCAGCCAGAAAGGACCATTTGTCCAAAAGGAAAGTCTAGGACTCAAACACAATCGCCCTAACATTCTGAAGATGAGATTTTAATCTCGAAATATTAACATATAATAAATAGGTAATACCCAACACCTTCTTTACCTTCCTTTATTTTACTAAACACATTGTGATAGCCTTCAAAACCTAACCATATTCCTAATAATTAATATTATTAACAGGTAATACCTATCATGACAGGAGCACCACAATGAATTTTACAACAAACCAATAAGAATGATAATAATAACAAACTGTGTCTAGTTCATTTTTTATGAATAAATTATCTCCGAAACAATCCAAGAAAGATCTGATTATTGATTTATTAATATCGTACAGATTTTGCTGCATTCTTTTTTAATTTTAAACTATATCAGCGTCTGCACCCTCACCATGTGAGACAAAAGATTCATTCCACCTCCATCCTCGAAAAAATAGTAATATTTTTTTGCAGCCCATATTCCAGTCGGAATACTATGTTGCTCTCAATATTTTTCTCTCTCTGTGTCGACCACTTTTTATTTTTCAAATGCACCAACCAATCACATCAGATTTACTGAAGACTATACTCAGATTGCCTTTCAACTCCAACCAATCAAATAAGCAGACTCGCAATTCAGAAATTGCTTTTTTTACGTGACTAAAAGGTGGTGGGGTGATAATATATTTTTAAGATAGAATATAAAATAAAACATGATATATCTGAACTCATACACATATGAATACATACATACATACATACATATATATATATATATATATATATATATATAGTGTATCAAGGCAGCAGATAATTTTCTAAACATATACTGTTAAAACAAGAGACAATGAATGTCTATTATGTTTAATCATGAGCCGTTCTAAACATTGTATTTTGGCTTTAATTTCAGGTGAAAATAAAGCAAAAATTGTCCAACAGTTGGATATTTTTTGTTATGCTGGTTCTAAGCTTTCAGCTCATATGAGCCATCTTCAGAGAGGTTACATGGACGTTAACATAACATATTCATCGGGTGTACATCGACACAAAATCTAGCTAAGAACACTCGCAGACGCTTGTAGTACAACTGTGTAAATTTTCAAGAATATCGGGTCAGCCATTTCGGAGTCTATAGGTAACAGATACACACACATACACACACACACATGTACACACAAAGTTCCATTTATAAATAAGTTTAGATAATTTTCTAAACATATACTTTTAAATATAAGAGACAATGAATGTCCATTATGTTTAATCATGAGCCGTTCTAAACATCGTATTTTGGCTTTAATTTCAGGTGAAAATAAAGACAAAAATTCTCCAACATTTGGATAAGTTTTTATTACATATATAAGGCAAAATGTTTGTGTGTGGATATGTGTCTATCTGTCTGTCTGTCTGTCTGTCTGTCTGTCCTTTATACAAATCCACAATTTGTATTTGATTCTCACCAAACTTCACACAAATATGTTTTAGGCTTCTGGTCAGGTCATGGGCTGCTTATCTTTTCCAATGTCCTATTTGATATTGGAAATTAATACCTTGATATCCGATCAGGTCTGATCAAGATCATGATTTCAGTCCTTTTATCGTGGTTCTTGCTGCAGAATTTGCTCTAACTTGGTAAAATTATAGTTTTCAGTCTCAAACATTAGTAGATCTTCTCAGACAACTCATTTTTCCTTGATATGCTATGAAAAACTGATATTCAACCATCAATATGGCTCATTTTCCCCAATTTTACTCCCGATGGGTACGATAAGTTTTCATGAACTTACTTAGGTTAGTTTATCTTTTGATAACTTATTTGACTCCAATGTTGGAAATCGATACCCCGATATCCTATCGGGTCTGATCAAATTCAAATTTTCAGCCCTTTTATTTTGTTTTTTTTGCTTCGGGATTTGCTCTAAGTAGGTATAATTGTAATTCTTAGTCTCAGCCATGATGCCATTTATTCAGAGGGCTTAGCCTTCAACATTCAGTTTACGATGGAAAACCTATCTGACATCATTACTGGTTTTTCAAGTCAACGTCCAAAAAGTCTGAGCTCCAGAACCATCGATTAATTATAAAGCTTTCTTACACCTGATCAATGCTGGGCTATACTGCTAGTATATGTATCTTTTCCTTATCATGCATGCATATATATCTATGTATGATAAGGAATAAAACATACATATGATTCTAAGTTAAGGAACTTAACGTACATATGACTCTATATACATAAATTTTACACTCATACATAAATAAGTAAAATGAAATTCATTCTTGATAATGATTAAAGTATTGCCGAAAGTGCTCAAAAGTACAAAACGTTTGGAAATTCTTATATAATTTGAGTTCTGAAAAGGGGAAAAAAACCATCAGAACACATAAAAAAATCATATAAAAAATTTGATGATAATACCCGATGTCATTTTTAATCAAACCTGCATAAAATAGAGATTGTTACCCAAATACACAATATATATATATATATATATATATATATATATGATAAGGAACAAATAGTAAATGATTATAAATTTAACATGTTTCATTTTATTTAAACTTCATCAAATTATCGTTTTGTTATCATGTGATGCAACTGTGATGGTGGTTATCAGCTGTTGGTGTTAAAATAATTGCAATATTAATTCTTTCTAACCCCCTTAATCGGGGAGGCATTGTTACATCGACACTATGGGCTTGTTTTTAACTTTTTAAAACTCTTCAACTTGAAATAAACCTCATCACTTGATAAGACACAAGTAGTGTCGAAACAAAATACCTACTTTTGTAGTGATATTATAACATATTTATGTTATAATTTCTAAATAAATATATATATATGTACACGAAAATCTTAAGTGAGCCACAACCTACCGCGGTTTCACACTCCGGATCATCAGGGAAAAGGCTTTTCTCTGACGATCCGGAGTGTGAAACCGCGGTAGGTTTTGGCTCACTTTAGATTTTCGTGTGTTTTTGCTCTACTATTGTATTTTAGTACTTTCGTATTGAGCACTTTTTCTTGTGTTTGGTTCCGTTTGGGTTTTTTTTCTTTACTGCGGAATCTTGAATGTTTGTTCTTGTTCCGCTGGTTTCTTTTTTTTTTTCTCCCCATTTATCCGACGACTTAGTACGCCGGATTGTAACGGATTTAGGTTCTGTTTGTTAATGGTTTTTTCGAGAGTTTATATTGGCATAAATTTAAGGAGTGCATTCATACAGAGTCTAAGTAGTTATTATTATCATTATATATATATATATAGATAGGTGTGACAAACTCACGCCTATCTATATGAATATGTCTGCTCAATCACTGATATTCAGCGCTTTTAAATAAGTACCACGCATATATATGTAAACAATATAATATATATAACAAATTGTATATATATATATATATATATATATATATATATATGTCTTGATATTTATAATTATATACATACACTTTTCACATATATATATATATATATATATATATATATATTTTTATCCCTGGCATATCGACTTGTTTCCATCCGGGATCGAAACTCGACCAATTTGGTGTCAGTCAGACTCCCTACTCCCTAAGCCATGGATGCATGGAATGAGAGAGGGGAAATTTTAGTGTGTTATAAATAGATAGATATATTTACATTGTTCAGACTATTGTCCTCATCTTTATTGCCATTTTTTTTTTTATGTTTTGGCTGTTGAATACTATGGCTTTCTCCAGGTGCTAGAAATTTCAGACTCATTCTATGTGTGATGCCACTTCCGGTTGCCATGTAATTATCTCTCTTTAACTTAACATCTCTATGTCATTTGTTCACCACTGCTGAAACCTAGTATTGAACTCACAAATTTTTGAGTCATGTTACTGGAACTAATTTCTGTATCCACTGGGTCATGTGATTGTAATAACGAGTCCGGTTCAAAATTCCTAGCACCTGAAGAAGGCAAGACTGTCAGTCAATTAAGTGCCATACGTGATACACGCTTGGGCGATCATGTCTCAAAAGGGACATGACTGACTGGGCAGAAGATTATCCCGCAGTAGGTTGCCATTGCTTTCTGCGGTAGACTGGTTGCCGACCAAGGCTATAGAACCCAATCTGTCCTGTTATTTGACTCACAGTTAAAGAGGGAAGAGATGTATTATATTACTAAGTAGTAATAAGTGAGGGATCAGTTTATTACTTCTTAACAATATAAAACCGATCCCAGTAGAAGCCTTAATTATGATTCCAACTATTATATTCAGTCAGTCAGTAAAGTGCCATACGTGATACACGCTTGGGCGATCATGTCTCAAAAGAGACATGACAGCGCACATAGGCAAGACAGTACAATGGCTGAAAAAGTTGTAAAAATGACAATAAATATGAGGACAATTGAATGCTGGATAATCTCATCAAAGACGAAAGAAAAACTTGAAGTAACTGAAATGTGGTAATTCAGAAGGATGCTGAATTACCAGAATATCATGGATCGAGCATGTGAACAATGATGAGGTCTTGGAAATGATGGAAATGGTATTCATTCCAGATTTTTCAGCTTGGCTCTTTGTATAAATCAGAAATTGAACTTAATCTGTATGAAGTAAATGTTTTGATTATATATATATATATATATATATACGCATCATTCATTCAGCAATGAATTAGAACACTCTCAGCTATTGGGTGTGTATAATGATAATATACACGCTAAAATGTCTGCTTCCTTCTGCCAAGCGCCCATAGCTCAGAGGTAAAATCGCCAACTGATAGCAATTCGGTCAGGTTTCAATCCTGGGTAAAAGGCAATCGGCTGTCTAACTGTACTGATAAGCTGTGATACAGCGAAACAGATCTATCTGCGGATGACTATATATATATATATATATATATATATATACATATATATATATATATATATGAGTGAATACAGAATGAAGAAAAAAAATTTTACAACGTCCAAAACATTAATTTAAAACAGTGCTCGATATGTAATACATAGAGCTGTGAATATTTATTATAAATTATATTTTAGAACATGTACAGAATTTTTTAATATATATCCACTATAAATAGTACATTTGTTTCGACATTGAAACTACAATGTCTCATCAGGTGGTGTGCTTTATGTACTATTTGTAGTGGATATATAAAAAAATATATTGTATATATTTGTATATATACAATATACAAATGTACTATTTGTAGTGGATATATAAAAAATATATTGTATATATTTGTATATATACAATATACAAATGTACTATTTGTAGATTCTGTTCATGTTCTAAAATATAATTTATAATAAATACATACATATATATATATATATATATATATATATATATATATATATATATATATATATATATATATATATTAGTCATCCTTATACAGGCCTGTTTTGCTGTATCACAGCTCATCAATATGGCTAGAGACATCCACTTGCTTCTTGCTGGGATCAAAATTCAACTGATTTGGTATTAGTTGGAGTCGCTACCCTGGAAGCCATAGACACATAGAATCAGAGAAGGAAAATTTTAACGAGTTTTATATAAGCAGTGTATACACACATGCCAGTCACCAAAAGAACTCAATTCATTCCTGAGGAGTAATGCATTTATCGCAGAAGTGGCAACTATTTTAAAAATTTTATTCTCCAGAGTGCTCAATCTTAAAGAGAACATAATATATTAGTCATCCATATATAAGCCTCTTTCACTATATATATATATATATATATGTTATTAATTATTACATTAGAACAATCAGTGCAATTATATTGTTATACTTTTGAATATTATTTCATTTTTATATGAGTTATTACACAACCCGGGTTTCTGCCATCTGGTGTCTTCAGTCAATTTACAATAACTATTACTATAGTAATTATGAATTACTGCCATTTGAATTCATTACCCTGAATTTGAAAAACCTTTTTTTTAATTCAAATTTTGATGTAAATTTTTCATCTTCCTGTAATTTTTGTCAATTCATATTAAGCTCTTGATAAATTCAAAAATTGTACCCAAATAATTTGACTTCTATGAACATTATGTGAATTTAAATTGAAATATGCACCTGATGATTGTGCAATGCATGAAACTTTGAGTTGTGCTACAAATGTAGGATAATACGTATATATTGGGGAAAAAATTATGACATGCACATGGACACCAGAATAACAAATTTATTCTGATTAACTCCTAAATGATGAAATATGTCACGCAAGGGAACTTTTTCACAGTATTGTTCGTGATATATAAAAAATAAATACCATTATCTCATATATATACACTACCGGCCATCATTATTAGGCCACCCCAGTGTTTTAAAAAAAATAATGTATTTCATACTATTTTTAGTATTTATTGCCAAGTGAATAATTGTAAATGAAAATAGAATGGTTCTTTTGTTATTATTACTTTGCAAAATTTTACAAGGCAATTAGCGACAATTTACCCATCGCACCCTGTAGCTTCTCTCTCTCTCTCTCTCTCTCTCTCTCTCTCTCTCTCTGTATATATATATATATATATATATATATATATATATATATATATATATATATATATATATACACACTACCGGCCATAATTATTAGGCCACCCCAGTGTTTTAAAAAAAATTATGTATTTCATACTATTTTTAGTATTTATTGCCAAGTGAATAATTTCTCTTTCTTTCTTTCTTTCTTTCTTTATCCTCTCTCTCTCTCGTGCTCCTTTCTCCATCCACTCCACTCTCACCAGTATTCTCATCCTTCTCTTACTCACTACCTGACACCCCCTATAACCTGCCACTCTTTCTCATAACTTTCCTACTCTATAACCCCTTGTGCCTCAGTGGCAGTAAATGCCTTGATTGGGGTGATATGATGATAAAAAAAAAATGATGAATTAGTGGTTCTTGTATTTTTACAATCTAAAATTATTTTCTGGCTTTAAATAACCTGTAAAAGATTGATAATTTGTATAAAAACAGGTGCTGTGATCTTGAATGTGAAGGTGGCGTAATAGATAAAGTCTCAGAAATGGAAACTAGAGAGCTGAGTTCTAATTCCAGTCAGGTTTGTTTTATTCACTTCTATGCAAATCTGCTTCTTCTCCCCCAAGCTATGGGTTAATTAGTGGAACTTCTATAAGTAAATAATTATTATCTAAATAGAAACAGGAGAAAGCAAGAAAACAATTCTATAACATGTGTATACAAGTTGCTTATATAAATTAATTTGATCCTTAAATCGTTTATTGATAACATCTCATGCATTCTTATGATTCTTTCAAAAGAACCTATCAAGGAAGATAACACAAATACTAATATCTTCAATTCAGTGTGACCTAACTGCATCGATGAGGCATCATCAGACCTAAACTGATTACATATCATAACACTCTAACATTATTGTTTCACTGAAAAAGCACTTCTGATCAAAATCAAAATGGCTTAGCATCTAACCAAATGCTAGCCTGGGAAAGTTACGAGCTGTGAAAATTGACCTTGACATCTAAAGGGTCATCACAAAAGTGAGGAATAATCAGAGGCCTTTCCATTACAGGTGTATAAGAAGAGAGACAATCTTGATGGGTGAGAGAAAGGAAGACGGGGTTGAAGATAAAGGGGGTGCGCACTCAGGTAAGAGCAAAATCTCCTTAAATGGAAGCTGAGCTGATGAAGCAACTGAAAATGGAATAAGCATAGATCCACAGCTGCCAGATTCCAAGAATTGCAGGCTAAATCGGTTTACAGCCGTGGCCGAGGAAGAATTCCGAAATGACTGGTACAAGGTCAGAAATGCGAGAAGAGACATACTTCAATAACCGAATGTTGTTCCTTGTCAGTTCCATTTCTGCTTGGAAGATAAAATGAACAGCTTGAGAGCAAACTGATGTCTTCACAAATCGGACAGAGTGAATTTTGCAAATGGCAGGAATCGCTTCGTAAGGCTTTGGAACAGAGAGCCACAAACTGGCAAGTTCAATCTCATGCTCTTTATTGCGGACCCACATGGGAAAAGGAAAAACTGTAGAAAACAAATGCAGAGTGGTTCCAACCATAAATGGTATTTGTAAATTAGACAATACTCGTTCGTTGTATTTCTTAACATCACTTATATTTTTTCACACAAATAATTCAACCTCTTGTCTTAGTAGCTTTATTGCCTTGCTTGGAGTGAAATTAATTAAAAAAGTGTTATGGTGAAACGCACCTCTTCCTCAGATAATGGACTCTCCCTCCTATATTAATAACAGTTAGCAGAAAGTTAAGTCGAGAATTTCTTGGGGGGTTCTAGAGAGTTCTTTAGAGTTCTATTGGAGTTCAGTAGAACTATTAGTTAGTTCCAGTTTGTACGTAGTTGGACTAAGGCAGTTGATATTAGTCGGCAGTTAGCCGAATACTAAGGATCAGCTGATAGTTGAAGATTACCAAGTTCCTAACATTTTGGGTGCGTTAAGTCGATTAGCAACCGACATAGCACGATTATAACCTTCAGTGTGAAAACTGCTTTACAACAAAAAGTAAATTTAATTTGCCTTGCAGGTTAATTCCATGGTAGGGGCACTAGGGAAAAATATTCATGTGTAATATAACAATCTGGCCCCACCCGAGGAAGTGATGCAAGCGATGGTGTTTTCCATCGGTGAAGGGGGCAGCGAAGCGACAAGACAGGTGTTTGTGAAATACATCCTGTCGAAGCCGGAGCAGATGTCGTTTTGACCTTATTTCCGACAGCGGCGGAAATGGCTACAGAGGCAAACAGATCAGGTGCCTCTTAGAATTACGTGGGCGTTGCGTGGGCGAGGCAAAAAACCGGAAGGAAAGTCCCGGTTCTAGAGGACTATATAAAGACCTCGACACACGGATTCGCCAGTAGCAGAGAACGACCAGTGGAAGCAGAGGGACACCACAGGCAAAAACTACACTCCCGTCAACCCATGTGCCTCTTACCCTTCCGTTCTCTATTCCACACGGTCCGTCGTTATTAATAAAAATATAACCTTATATTTTTATATATGCGTGTTTGTTGTTTTGTCCTCGTACGGCGATATATAACACATGTTGTCCAGAAAAAAACATTAGTTTTCTTTTTAAATTTCTCATAGAATATAAGCACTTGCAAACTATCAGAAGAACATGTCCATTATTCTCCCCGTTCATTTCCTTAAAATAAAAATGGTGGGGGTCATATATAAGGCGTGAGAAATGAGCAAAAGCAGTGAGAATGGATGGCAAAACAAAGACGATGAGTTAAAAAGCCAAAAGTGTGACTGAGATTGACCAATATCAGGAAGTAGTGGAGAGCTATGTTTGCCCATATTCTGAAGGGATCCAGCACAGAGAAAGAAAAAATTCTTTATACAGACTGTCACATTTAATTTAATTAAAAAAAAAAACTTCTCTAAATAAATATGATATTTACATAGAAAGAAAATATAATTATTTTCTTGATTCTCAGAGCTTTAATCTGAATGTGAATCTTATTTTCGGATATTGTCCCTCACCTTCCCAGTCCACAGCAACATATATTTTTCAATATTTCTGAGACGAGTTATTTATTTTATTTATATTGTTTGAACTGTTGTCTTCATTTTTATTGTCATATTCACAACATTTCGACTGTTGTATTATCTGACCTTCTTCAGGGAACTGGAATTTGAACCAAATCATTTATTTTGATCACCAGATGTCTTACTTATCTCTATTCAACTTAACTCTCTAAATTTTTGTTTGCCACTACTGTCGCTAGGTATTGAACTCACAACTCTTTAGGTCAAGTCACTAGATCTAACCAACACTCTTATCTATTGGGCGATATGTCCTTGTGTATGAGGTTTTGGGACTTACAAACTTAATAATTTACATTGTTTGGACTGTTGTCCTCATCTTTATTGTCATATTCACAAAGTTTCTGCCATTGAGACTTCAACCTTCTTCAGGTGACTGGAATTTTGAACCGAACCCTTTATTTCAATCACTCAATTAGACTGTTCTTGTTCCATGAGTCATGCCACTTCTAGATGTTTTAGTTATCTCTATTCAACTTAACTCTCTAAATTTTTGTTTGCCACTACTGTCGCTAGGTATTGAACTCACAACTCTTTGAGTCAAGTCACTGGATCCAACCAGCACTTTTATCTTTTAGGCTATATATCCTTGTTGTGGTGCATTGGATATTGGTTCAGAATGAGAAATCAGGGAGCCGAGTTTGAATTCTAGCTGAATTCATTGCATTCACTTATGTGCAAATACCCTTGGGAAAGGTATTAATCCATCTCTTCCTTTCAGTTATGGGTTAAATAATAGGACAGATTGGGTTCTGTAGTCTTGGTCGGCAACCAGTCTACCGTAGAAAGCAATGGCAACCTACTGTGGGATAATCTTCTGCCAAGACAGTCATGTCACTTTTGAGACATGATCACCCAAGCGTGTATCACGTATGGCACTTAACTGACTGACTGTCCTTGTGTATGAGGTTTTGGCACTTATAAACCTAATAACAATTTTGTTTGCCTCTAGTATCACTAGGTATTGAACTCACAACTCTGGGTCAAGGCACTGGTTCCAACTAACATATTCATCCACTGGGCCCTGTGTCTCATGGAGCAAGAACAATCTGCCCCAATAATTGAAATAAAAGAGTTTAGTTTGAAATCCCAGTCATCTGAAGAAGGTTAAAGCATACAATGGCCGAAATGTCATGAAAAGAACAATAAAGATGAGGACAGCAGTCCAAACAATATAAATTACAACATATATATTCGAAACCGTATAAGTGTACAAATTATGTTTTCTGATCGCATTAATTTATCCATTTCTAGATTAATAGCCCAGTTTTAGAGTTTAGAGTTTACTTGTAAATATAATAAATTAACAATTTTACAAGGTTCAAGAGCCCCTCAAGATAGAAGGTTAGTGAGAGTAAGAGAAATAGTTTATGCAAATATATGGTGAATATAACAGTTGACCCTAGACTTGAACAGACCAAGATTCTAGTGATCAGGAAGCATCCTCTTGGGAGTTGTTTATGCAAAGCAGAGGTTTCCATGGGGAGAGGCTTTCATCTCAAACAGGGAAATTGAAGCGATGAAAGTTAGAATTGGTTTTAAAACCAAATAAAAGTTTTCTATTTTCTTTATGCTTTAACGTTTCAGTAAAGTTTTTGAGCCGAATTGTATTTGACCTTTAAACAATAGTTTATGAAGGAAACGATATTAGTCTTTTATTGGTCACTCAAAGAGACTTAGAAGCTGGTGTTTGCATACAAGCAAAAGTCTAAAATTAGTTGATGTTTTTCCATTTCGATTCAGAAATTGTGAAGAACAAGTTAAAAGTCAGTTGGTCAGAAAGAGAAAATTACCATGATGTGAATTCCTTTTGTATTTTCTTGTGTAGTAATGAATGACTTTTCCTTGGTGCCCTGAATTTAAAGAGGATGGAAAAGGGCAACACTAGGATCTGATGGTATAGCCAAAGATGAATAATAAGTTTTTGCTTACAAAAATATTTCTTTGGGAACAATAACAGATATAGAGTACTCAATAACATTGGATAGAGTTTTCCACTACAAAATTTGGCGAACCTGAAGCAGACACCACCACGTTTAATTTCGTTGTTTTACATTTTTTTTTACTTTTTTCAGTGCAGTCCTATCAATTACCTCCTTAGCTTTATGATTGACAAAAAAAGTTTCGAAAAATTTTAATATTTAAACATTTTGTGTGGGGGGATCAGTTTCTCATACAACATTATAGTAAATCAAGCCTCCATTTTGAAACCAGTCGCCGGTACGACATTAACACCACCTGTAAATTTGTTCATTATCAAATTTTTTTGACTTTTTTAAGTGCAATATTACCTTTTACACCTTAAACTTTACGAATGACAAAAAAAATTTGCAAAAATTTCAATATTTCAACAATTATAGTGGAAGTAGTTTCTCATACAACCTTATAGTAGTCTGAAAATGGAGGATCGATTTACTTTAGCATTGTATGAGAAACTGACCCCCCAAAAAATTTCTTTAAATATTTTAATTTTTCAAAATTCTTTTTGATAATCGGAAAGTTTAGGTAACAATCGATACGACTGCACTGAAAAAAGTAAAAAAAAAATGAAAAACAACGAAATTAAAAGTGGTGGTAGTCTGCTTCAGGTCTGCCCAATATTTTATTTCTCCATAACACAGTCATCACTAGTGGCTCCACATTTTTCACAATAGTAAATGAAAACCTGCATGCTGTTGTCATAAAATCTACCCCCATGGAGAAAACACACTTTTTCAAACACATTATTTTTGCCACTGTTGAAAAGCATTACTCAATGTCTGCATTTGATTCACTGTTTGTAGACATTCATAAAGTATCAGTGAATATCAGCACATGCGATTTTTATTTAATAGAGAAATTCAATAACATACATCTGCTTTGCACAGACTTTCATGTCAGACATCATTTTACCAGACTCCAGAAAGTTCAATATTCCCATATTTTGAATTGATCTACCTGTAGTTCCAATTCTATTCTTGCAACACAAAAATCCCCACCTAGATGATTAACTCTGTTCTAACCCTTCTCCTAACATTATATTAATACTCATTAATGCTAATTCTTTTTTTTATTCAATCATTTCACTCCAAGCAAGATGGTACCGCCACTGATGCACAGGGAGCTATATAAGAGACAAGTGAAATTTTAAGCAGGAGGAGAGCGAAGAGAAAGACAAACCAATTACAGGGAGTGTCAGATAAAGGGTAAGAGAAGGATAGGAATATCAATGTAAAGACATTTGTGAGGGTAGAACGAGAAAAGAAAAGAACAAGATACATGGGGTGATGAGGAAAGGACAAGAGAAGGACTGGAGTCAAGTGGAGAAGAGATGGGATTGACATTACATTTGAATTCTTGGAGATTGTAGCCATCAGGGAAGCAAGCATATGACAGAGAGTTTCACAGGCGGAAAATGTGAGAAAGTGTTGTAGCAAAATATCCTGTCCTACCCATGAATGGGTATGGCCCGAGTTATAAAAGACCAGGATTAGAACGAACTACAGAATGATCGAGAGTGATCGTGACTATACGAGAGTCTTTGTCATTACACAGGAGTGATCGAGAGTCATGTTTCAGAAGCCAATACAAAAATCTTACCTGACATGTAAGAGAGATTGAATATGATCATTAAAATCTTATTGTTTTGGTTAGTACTATAAGAATGAAATATTCTGCTTAATTTGATTTCTAAAAGTACTTATCACGTTCAGTGGACTCGAGTCAATTTCAGTTTGTGTTGTGGAGGAATATCCTGTCTTACCCAGGAATGGGTATGGCCCGGGTTATAAAAGACCGGGACTAGAACGAACTACAGAGAGATCGAGTGTGTTCGTGACTATACGAGAGTCTTTGTCATTACACAGGAGTGATCGAGATTATTCGTCATTATACGAGAGAAGTCGAGAACCATCGGCCTTAGACGAGAGAGAGACATCACTAGACGGAAGCCTTCTTCTCAAGACGGACGCATACGTCCTATACAGAGACATTGCTTTCTTAATTGTTATTCGTGTTAACTGTTCGTTGGTGTACTTGTATTTGGTTTGTTGTACTAACGTATAATAAATCTCTCTTTATATATCCTCAGTGTTAAGAGTTATGACTTGCACTATTCTTTCTCCAGGATATAACAGAAAGGAAACTGCTGGAGTAGAAGTGGCACCTGCATTTGGTTCATTTACCTGTAAAAGGGTGGATCCTTAGAAACAAAGAAACGAGTACTGAAAAAACTGCCTAATATCAGTTCTTTATATAGAAGAGAATACTGGACAATCTCTTCACAGTTAATGAAGAGACTTGAGACAAGGAGGATGTTGAGAATATCACGAACCAAACGTGAGCAACAATGATGTTTTAAAGAAAATGGAAACGAAAAGCACACTTCTAGATAACACTGAGAACCAAAGATCTATTTGGAAAAGTGAAGATTCGACAAAATATGCCACAAAGAATTGATGAAGATGCTCAGCAGCCTTGCCATATTTGGAAAAGACATAAAAGTAATCAAGAATCTGTACTGGCAGCAAACTACCTGCATACGGACAGGTAACGAATTCAGCAGATATACAATGATCGATAGATGCGTAAGACATGGATGTGTGTTTTCATAGTGAGACTATTATGAGAATCCTCGATGTTAATACAGGATTTGTCATCGGAGGCCACAATTTAATCAAGGTACACAGATGGAACCATGCTGATAGTAGATATAGTAGCATAGTAGTCCTTTCTCCTCACTATAGTCTTCTCATTCTCTTTCACTCCCAATAACCCGTTGCCTCTTAGTGGCATTATTGCCATCTTCTGTCTTCCTGAAACCTGTTCTTTTATTGTCCTTTCTCCTGACTAAAGTCTTCTCATTCTCTTTCACTCCCAGTAACCCCTTGCCTCTTAGTGGCATTATTGTCATCTTCTGTCTTCCTGAAACCTGTTCTTTTATTGTCCTTTCTCCTCACTAAAGTCTTCTCATTCTCTTTCACTCCCAATAACCCCTTGCCTCTTAGTGGCATTATTGCCATCTTCTGTCTTCCTGAAACCTGTTCTTTTATTGTCCTTTCTCCTCACTAAAGTCTTCTCATTCCCTTTCCCTCCCAGTAACCCCTTGCCTCTTAGTGGCATTATTGCCATCTTCTGTCTTCCTGAAACCTGTTCTTTTATTGTCCTTTCTCCTCCACTAAAAGTCTTCTCATTCTCTTTCCTCCCCAGTAACCTCGCATCTTCAGTGGCATTATTGCCATCTTCTGTCTTCCTGAAACCTGTTCTTTTTATTGTCCTTTCTCCTCCCTAGTCTTCTCATTTCTCTTTCTCCCAATAACCCCTTGCCTTAGTGGCATTATTGCCATCTTCTGTCTTCCTGAAACCTGTTCTTTTGGCTGTCCTTTCTCCTCACTAAAGTCTTCTCATTCTCTTTCACCCAACCCCTTGCCTCTTAGTGGCATTATTGCCATCTTCTCATCTTCCCCTACCCAAAACTGTTCTTTTATTGTCCTTTCTCCTCACTAAAGTCTTCTCATTCTCTTTCCCTCCCAGTAACCCCTTGCCTCTTAGTGGCAGTTACTTCCCATCTTCTGTCTTCCCTGAAACCTGTTCTTTTGTGTCCTTTCTCCTCTAAAGTCTTCTCATTCTCTTTCACACCCAGTAACCCCTTGCCTCTTGAAGGTAGCACTGATTGCCATCTTCTGTCTTCCCTGTAACCTGTTCTTTTATTGTCCTTTTCTCCTCACTAAAGTCTTCTCATTCTCTTTCCTCCCAGCAACACCCTCTTAGTGGCATTATTGCCATCTTCTGTCTTCTGAAACTGTTCTTTTATTGTCCTTTCTTCCCTCCTTTCCGTCTTCTCATTCTCTTTCACTCCCAATAACCCTTCCCCCTCTGCATTAGCATTATTGCATCTTCTGTCTTCCCCTCAACCTGTTCCTTTTGTGTCCTTTCTCTTCACTAAAGTCTTCTCATTCTCTTTCACTCCAGTAACCCCTTGCCTCTGTGCCATGATTGCCATCTTCTGTCTTCTGAAACCTGTTCTTTTATTGTCCTTTCTCCTCACTAAAGTCTTCTCATTCTCTTTCACTCCCAGTAAACTGCCTCTTAGTGGCATTATTGCCATCTTCTAACTCTTCTCTTGGCTCTGTTCTTTTATTGTCTTTCTCTTAACTAAAGTCTTCTCATTTCTCTTTCACTCCCATTAACCCCTACCTCTTAGTACTTCTGAAGTGCCATCATCTTCCTGACCTGTTCCTTTTATTGTCCTTTCTCCTCTGCTAGTCTTCTCATTCTCTTTCACTCCCCAGTAACCTTTCTTGGTAACCGTCATTACCCTCTGTCCTCCCTGAAACCTGTTCTTTTGTTCTTTCTCTCTCCTAAAGTCTTCTCATTCTCTTTCACTCCCAACCAACCCCTTGCCTCTTAGTGGCATTGTGCCATCTTCTGTCTATTCCTGAAACTGTTCTTTTATTGTCCTTTCTCTTCACTAAAGTCTTCTCATTCTCTTTTTCCTCCCAGTAACCCTTTGCCTGTAGTACAACATTGCCATCTTCTGTAATATTCCTGAAACCTGTTCTTTTATTATTATTTCTCCCTCACTAAAGTCTTCTCATTCTCTTTCCCTCCCAGTAACCCCTTGCCTCTTGGTGGCATGATTGCCATCTTCTGTCTTCAGAAACCTGTTCTTTTATTGTCTTTCTCTCCCTAAAGTCTTCTCATTCTCTGCACTGACCTTGCCTCTTGGTGGCTTGCTGATTGCCATCTCTCTTCTTCCTGCTTGTTCTCTTTTGTACCAACTTTCTCCTCTAAAGTCTTCTCATTCTATCTTTCCTCCCAATAACCCTTGCCTCTTGGTGGCATTGTGCCATCTTCTGTCTTCTGAAACCTGTTCTTTTGTTGTCCTTTCTCCTCACTAAGTCTTCTCATTCTCTTTCACTCCCAATAACCCCTTGCCTCTTAGTGGCATTGGCCCATCTTCTGTCTTCTGAAACCTGTTTCTTTGTTGTCCTTTCTCTTCACTAAAGTCTTCTCATTCTCTTTCCTCCCCAGTAACCCTGCCTCTTAGTGGCATGATTTTATCTTCTGTCTTCCTGAAACCTGTTCTTTGTCCTTTCTCCTCACTAAAGTCTCATTCTCTTTCACTCCCAGTAAACCCTTTTCATTATTTGTCTTATATCTTCATCTTCTGAAACCTGTTTCTTTGTCCTTTCTCTTAACTAAGTCTTCTCATTCTCACTGCTCCCAGTAACCCTTGCCTCTTGGTGGCATGATTGCCATCATCTGCTGTCTTCCTGAAACCTGTTCTGCTTTTATTGTCCTTTCTCTCCACTAAGTCTTCTCATTCTCTTTCACTCCCAGTAACCTTGCCTCCTTAGTGGCATTATTTTTATCTCTGTCCTCCTGAAACCACTATTTTCTTTTATTGTCCTTCTCCTCACTAAAGTCTTCTCATTCTCTTTCACTCCCCGACGCCTTGCCCTCTTGGTGGCATTATTTGCCCATCTTCTGTCGCTGGAAACCTGTTCTTTTATTGTCCTTTCTCTTCCCACAAAGTCTTCATTCTCTTTCACTCCCCACACACACACACACACACTCTTGGTGGCATGATTGCCATCATCTGTCTTCCTGGAACCTGTTCTTTATTGTCCCTTTCTCTCACTAAAGTCTTCTCATTCTCTTTCTCCCCATCTTACCCTTTTCTTAGTGGCATTATTGCCGTCTTCTGTCTTCCTGAAACCTGTTCTTTTATTGTCCTTTCTCTTCACTAAAGTCTTCTCATTCTCTTTCACTCCCAGTAACCCCTTGCCTCTTAGTGGCATGATTGCCATCATCTGTCTTCCTGAAACCTGTTCTTTTATTGTCCTTTCTCCTCACTAAAGTCTTCTTATTCTCTTTCACTCCCAGTAACCCCTTGCCTCTTAGTGGCATTATTGCCATCTTCTGTCCTCCTGAAACCTGTTCTTTTATTGTCCTTTCTCTTCACTAAAGTCTTCTCATTCTCTTTCACTCCCAATAACCCCTTGCCTCTTAGTGGCATTATTGCCATCTTCTGTCTTCCTGAAACGTGTTCTTTTATTGTCCTTTCTCCTCACTAAAGTCTTCTCTGTTCCTCTTTCACTCCCAATAACCCCTTGCCTCTTAGTGGCATTATTGCCATCTTCTGTCTTCCTGAAACCTGTTCTTTTATTGTCCTTTCTCCTCCTAAAAGTCTTCTCATTTCTCTTTCCTCCCAATAACCCCTTGCCTCTTAGTGGCATTGTTGCCATCTTCTGTCTTCCCTGAAACCTGTTCTTTTGTTGTCCTTTCTCCTCACCTGAAGTCTTCTCATTCTCTTTCCTCCCAATAACCCCTTGCCTCTTAGTGGCATTATGTGCCATCTTCTGTCTTCCTGAAACCTGTTCTTTTGGTGTCCCACTTTCTCCTCACTAAGTGTTTCTCATTCTCTTTCACTCCCAATAACCCCTTGCCTCTTGGTGGCATTATTGCCATCTTGATCTTCCTGAAACCTGTTCTTTTGTATCCTTTCTCCTCACTAAGAATCAGCTTCTCCCCATTTTCTCTTTCCTCCCAACCAACCCCTTGCCTCTTAGCTGTGGCATTATTGCCATCTTCTGTCTTCACAAAACCTGTTCTTTTATTGTCCTTTCTCTCCTAAAGTCTTCTCATTCTCTTTCACTCCCAATAACCCTTGCCTCTTTAGTGGCATTATTGCCATCTTGATCTTCCTGAAACCTGTTCTTTTATTGTCCTTCTCCTCACTAAGTCTTCTCATTCTCTTTCCTCCCAACCTTGCCTCTTAACTGGCATTATTGCTGCCTCTTCTGTCTTCCTGAAACCTGTTCTTTTGTGTCCTTTCTCCTCACTAGAATTCTTCTCATTCTCTTTCACCAGTAACCCCTTGCCTCTTAGTGGCACAGTTGCCATCTTCTGTCTTCCTGAAACCTGTTCTTTTATTGTCCTTTCTCCTCACTAAAGTCTTCCCATTCTCTTTCCTCCCCAGCCAACACACCCTCTTAGTGGCATTATTGCCATCTTCTGTCTTCCTAAACCTGTTCTTTTGTTGTCCTTTCTCCTCACTAAGTCTTCTCATTCTCTTTCACTCCCAGTAACCCCTTGCCTCTTGGTGGCATTATTGCCATCTTCTGTCCTCCTGAAACCTGTTCTTTATTGTCCTTTCTCTTCACTAAAGTCTTCTCATTCTCTTTCACTCCAATAACCCCTTGCCTCTGGTGGCATTATTGCCATCTTCTGTCTTCCTGAAACCTGTTCTTTTATTGTCCTTTTTCCTCACTAAAGTCTTCTCATTCTCTTTCACACCAGTAACCACTTGCCTCTTAGTGGCATGATTGCCATCTTCTGTCTTCCTGAAACCTGTTCTTTTATTGTCCTTTCTCCTCACTAAAGTCTTCTCATTCTCTTTCCTCCCTGTAACCCTTTGCCTCTTAGTGGCATTATTGCCCATCTTCTGTCTTCCTGAAACCTGTTCTTTTATTGTCCTTTCTCCTCACTAAAGTCTTCTCATTCTCTTTCACTCCCAATAACCCTTGCCTCTTAGTGGCATTATTGCCATCTTCTGTCTTCCTGAAACCTGTTCTTTTATTGTCCTTTCTCTTCACTAAAGTCTTCTCATTCTCTTTCCACCCCAGTAACTTCACCTCTTACTGGCATGATTGCCATCATCTGTCTTCCTGAAACCTGTTCTTTTATTGTCCTTTCTCCTCACTAAAGTCTTCTCATTCCCTTTCCTCCCAACCTTGCCTCTTAGTGGCATGATTGCCATCTTCTGTCTTCCTGAAACCTGTTCTTTTATTGTCCTTTCCCCTCACTAAAGTCTTCTCATTCTCTTTCACACCCAAGCATGTTGCCTCTTAGTGGCATGATTGCCATCTTCTGTCTTCCTGAAACTGTTCTTTTATTGTCCTTTCTCCTCCACTAAGTCTTCTCATTTCTCTTCCTCCCAATAACCCTTACCTCTTAGTGGCACAATTTACCATCTTCTGTCTTCCTGAAACCTGTTCTTTTATTGTCCTTTCTCCTCACTAAAGTCTTCTCATTCTCTTTCATTCCCTGTAACCTTGCCTCTTAGTGGCATGATTGCCATCTTCTGTCTTCCTGAAACCTGTTCTTCTGTTGTCCTTTCTCCTCACTAAAGTCTTCTCCCATTCTCTTTAACTCCCAACCAACATACACTCTTAGTGGCATTATTGCCATCTTCTGTCTTCCTGAAACCTGTTCTTTTATTGTCTTTTCTCCTCACTAAAGTCTTCTCATTCTCTTTCACTCCAGTAACCCTTGCCTCTTAGTGGCACAGATTGCCATCTTCTGTCTTCCTGAAACCTGTTCTTTTATTGTCTTTTCTCCTCACTAAAGTCTTCTCATTCTCTTTCCTCCTTAACCCTTGCCTCTTAGTGGCATTATTGCCATCTTCTGTCTTCCTGAAACCTGTTCTTTTATTGTCCTTTCTCCTCACTGAAGTCTTCTCATTCTCTTTCACCAGTAACCCCTTGCCTCTTAGTGGCATGATTGCCATCTTCTGTCTTCCTGAAAACCTGTTCTTTTATTGTCCTTTCTCCTCCTAAAGTCTTCTCATTCTCTTTCACCAGTAACCCCTTGCCTCTTAGTGGCAATTGCCATCTTCTGTCTTCCTGAAACCTGTTCTTTTATTGTCCTTTCTCCTCACTAAAGTCTTCTCATTCTCTTTCCTCCCAATAACCTTGCCTCTTAGTGGCATGATTGCCATCTTCTGTCTTCCTGAAACCTGTTCTTTTGTTGTCTTTTCTCCTCACTAAAGTCTTCTCATTCTCTTTCACTCCCAACCTTCTTGCCTCTTAGTGGCATTATTGCCATCTTCTGTCTTCCTAGCTCTGTTCTTTTATTGTCCTTTCTCCTCACTGATCTTCTCATTCTCTTTCCTCCCTGTAACCCTTGCCTCTTAGTGGCATGATTGCCATCTTCTGTCTTCCTGGAAACCTGTTCTTTTATTGTCTTTCTCCTACTAAAGTCTTCTCATTCTCTTTCACTCCAATAACCCCTTGCCTCTTGGTGGCATTATTGCCATCTTCTGTCTTCCTGAAACCTGTTCTTTTATTGTCCCACCCTCCCCTACTAAAGTCTTCTCATTCTCTTTCACTCCCAACCCTTGCCTCTTAGTGGCATTATTGCCATCTTCTGTCTTCCTAAAACCTGTTCTTTTATTGTCCTTTCTCCTCACTAAAGTCTTCCTCTCCCATTCTCTTTTTCACTCCCAGTAACCCTTGCCTCTTGGTGGCATTATTGCCATCTTCTGTCCTCCTGAAACCTGTTCTTTTATTGTCCTTTCTCTTCACTAAAGTCTTCTCATTTTCTCTTTCACTCCCAATAACCCCTTGCCTCTTGGTGGCATTGTTGCCATCTTCTGTCTTCCTGAAACCTGTTCTTTTATTGTCCTTTTTCTCCACTAAAGTCTTCTCATTCTCTTTTTCACACCAGTAACCCTTGCCTCTTAGTGGCATGATTGCCATCTTCTGTCTTCCTGAAACCTGTTCTTTTATTGTCTTCTCCTCACTAAAGTCTTCTCATTCTCTTTCACTCCCTGTAACCCTTGCCTCTTAGTGGCATTATTGCCATCTTCTGTCTTTCTAAAAACCTGTTCTTTTGTTGTCCTTTCTCCTCCACTAAAGTCTTCTCATTCTCTTTCCTCCCAATAACCCTTGCCTCTTAGTGGCATTGTGCCATCTTCTACACTCTTCCCTGAAACCTGTTCTTTTATTGTCCTTTCTCTTCACTAAAGTCTTCTCATTCTCTTTCACCAATGTTCCTTGCCTCTTACTGGCATGATTGCCATCATCTGTCTTCCTGAAACCTGTTCTTTTATTGTCCTTTCTCCTCACTAAAGTCTTTCTCATTCCCTTTTCCTCCTTCAACCCTTGCCTCTTAGTGGCACAGTTACCATCTTCTGTCTTCCTGAAACCTGTTCTTTTATTGCTCCTTTCTCCTCACTAAGAAGTCTTCTCATTCTCTTTCACACCAGTAACCCTTGCCTCTTAGTGGCATGATTGCCATCTTCTGTCTTCCTAGAAACCTGTTCTTTTATTGTCCTTTCTCCTCACTAAGAGTCTTCTCATTCTTTCTTTCACTCCCAATAACCCCTTGCCTCTTAGTGGCATGATTGCCATCTTCTGTCTTTGGAAACCTGTTCTTTTGTTGTCCTTTCTCCTCACTAAAGTCTTCTCATTCTCTTTCTGTTCCCTGTAACCTTACCTCTTAGTGGCATAATTGCCATCTTCTGTCTTCCTGAAACCTGTTCTTTTATTGTCCTTTCTCCTCACTAAAGTCTTCTCATTCTCTTTAACTCCCAATAACCCCTTGCCTCTTGGTGTGGCATTATTGCCATCTTCTGTCTTCCTGGCTCCTGTTCTTCTGTTGCTCTTTCTCCTCACTAAAGTCTTCTCATTCTCTTTCACTCCCAGTAACCTTGCCTCTTAGTGGCACAGTTGCCATCTTCTGTCTTCTGGAAACCTGTTCTTTTATTGTCTTTTCTCCTCACTAAAGTCTTCTGTTCTCTTTCCTCCCAATAACCCCTTGCCTCTTGGTGGCATTATTGCCATCTTCTGTCTTCCTGAAACCTGTTCTTTTATTGTCCTTTCTCCTCCTAAAGTCTTCTCATTCTCTTTCACCCCAGTAACCCCTTGCCTCTTAGTGGCATGATTGCCATCTTCTGTCTTCCTGAAACCTGTTCTTTTATTGTCCTTTCTCCTCACTAAAGTCTTCTCATTCTCTTTCACACCCAGTAACCCTTGCCTCTTAGTGGCATGATTGCCATCTTCTGTCTTCCTGAAACCTGTTCTTTTATTGTCCTTTCTCCTCATAGTCTTCTCATTCTCTTTCCTCCCAATAACCTTGCCTCTTAATGGCATGATTGCCATCTTCCTGTCTTCCTGAAACCTGTTCTTTTATTGTCTTTTCTCCTCCTAAAGTCTTCTCATTCTCTTTCACTCCCAATAACCCCTTGCCTCTTGGTGGCATTATTGCCATCTTCTGTCTTCTGAAAACCTGTTCTTTTATTGTCCTTTCTCTCACTAAAGTCTTCTCATTCTCTTTCCTCCCCTGCAACCCTTGCCTCTTAGTGGCATGATTGCCATCTTCTGTCTTCCTGAAACCTGTTCTTTTATTGTCTTTTCTCCTCACTAAAAGTCTTCTCATTCTCTTTCCTCTAATAACCCTTGCCTCTTAGTAGCATTATTGCCATCTTCTGTCTTCCTGAAACCTGTTCTTTTATTGTCCTTTCTCTCACCTAAAGTCTTCTCATTCTCTTTCCACTCCCTGCCTTCCTTGCCTCTTAGTGGCATGATTGCCATCTTCTGTCTTCTGAAACCTGTTCTTTTATTGTCTTTTCTCCTCACTAAAGTCTTCTCATTCTCTTTCACCCCAATAACCCCTTGCCTCTTAGTGGCATTATTACCATCTTCTGTCTTCCTGAAACCTGTTCTTTTATTGTCCTTTCTCCTCACTAAAGTCTTCTCATTCTCTTTCACTCCCTGTAACCCCTTGCCTCTTAGTGGCATGATTGCCATCTTCTGTCTTCTGAAACCTGTTCTTTTATTGTCTTTTCTCCTCACTAAAGTCTTCTCATTCTCTTGCTCCAATAACCCCTTGCCTCTTGGTGGCATGATTGCCATCTTCTGTCTTCCTGAAACCTGTTCTTTTATTGTCCTTTCCTCACTAAAGTCTTCTCATTCTCTTTCACTCCCTGTAACCCTGCTTTGCCTCTTAGTGGCATGATTGCCATCTTCTGTCTTCCTGAGCCTGTTCTTCCCACCTTCCTTCCTTTCTCCTAAAAGTCTTCTCATTCTCTTTCACTCACAATAACCCCTTGCCTCTTAGTGGCATGATTGCCATCTTCTGTCTTCCTGAAACCTGTTCTTTTATTGTCCTTTCTCCTCACTAAAGTCTTCTCATTCTCTTTCACTCCCTGTAACCCCTTGCCTCTTAGTGGCATTATTGCCATCTTCTGTCTTCCTGAAACCTGTTCTTTTATTGACCTTTCTCCTCACTAAAGTCTTCTCATTCTCTTTCACTCCCAATAACCCCTTGCCTCTTAGTGGCATGATTGCCATCTTCTGTCTTCCTGAAACCTGTTCTTTTATTGTCCTTTCTCCTCACTAAAGTCTTCTCATTCTCTTTCACTCCCAATAACCCCTTGCCTCTTAGTGGCATTATTGCCATCTTCTGTCTTCCTGAAACCTGTTCTTTTATTGTCCTTTCTCCTCACTAAAGTCTTCTCATTCTCTTTCACTCCCTGTAACCCCTTGCCTCTTAGTGGCATTATTGCCATCTTCTGTCTTCCTGAAACCTGTTCTTTTATTGTCCTTTCTCCTCACTAAAGTCTTCTCATTCTCTTTCACTCACAATAACCCCTTGCCTCTTAGTGGCATGATTGCCATGTTCTGTCTTCCTGAAACCTGTTCTTTTATTGTCCTTTCTCCTCACTAAAGTCTTCTCATTCTCTTTCACACCCAGTAACCCCTTGCCTCTTAGTGGCATTATTGCCATCTTCTGTTTTCCTGAAACCTGTTCTTTTATTGTCCTTTCTCCTCACTAAAGTCTTCTCATTCTCTTTCACTCCCAATAACCCCTTGCCTCTTAGTGGCATTATTGCCATCTTCTGTTTTCCTGAAACCTGTTCTTTTATTGTCCTTTCTCCTCACTAAAGTCTTCTCATTCTCTTTCACACCCAGTAACCCCTTGCCTCTTAGTGGCATTATTGCCATCTTCTGTTTTCCTGAGACCTGTTCTTTTATTGTCCTTTTCTCCTCACTAAAAAGTCTTCTCATTCTCTTCACTCCCAATAACCCCTTGCCTCTTAGTGGCATGATTGCCATCTTCTGTCTTCCTGAAACTTGTTCTTTATTGTCCCTCCTCACTAAAGTCTTTCTCATTCTCTTCACTCCCAATAACCCCTTGCTCTTAGTGGCATGATTGCCATCTTCTGTCTTCCTGAAACCTGTTCTTTTATTGTCCTTCTCCTCACCAAAGTCTTCTCTCATTCTCTTTCACACCCAGTAACCCCTTGCCTCTTAGTGGCATGCATTGCCATCTTCTCTGTCTTCCTGAAACCTGTTTTATTGTCCTTTCTCCTCACTAAAGTCTTCTCATTCTCTTTTCACTCCCTGTAACCCCTTGGGTTTCTTATGGCATTATTGCCATCTTCTGTCTTCCTGAAACCTGTTCTTTTATTGTCCTCTTCCTCACTAAAGTCTTCTCATTCTCTTCTTACCCCAATAACCCCTTGCCTCTTAGTGGCATTATTGCCACATCTCTGTCTTCTCCTCTGAAACCTGTTCTTTTTATTGTCCTTTCTCTCACTAAAGTCTTCATTCTCTTCACACCCAGTAACCTCTCTTTGCCTTTACTGGTATGATTGCCATCATCTGTCTTCCTGAAACCTGTTCTTTTATTGTCCTTTCTCCTCACTAAAGTCTTCTCATTCCCTTTCACTCCCAATAACCCCTTGCCTCTTAGTGGCATGATTGCCATCTTCTGTCTTCCTGGAACCTGTTCTTTTATTGTCCTTTCTCCTCACTAAAGTCTTCTCATTCTCTTTTCACACTTGTGTAAACTCTCACTTTAGTGGCATGATTGCCATCTTCTGTCTTCCTGAAACCTGTTCTTTATTGTCCTTTCTCCTCACTAAAGTCTTCTCATTCTCTTTCACCCCAATAACCCCTTGCTTCTTAGTGGCATGATTGCCATCTTCTGTCTTCCTGAAACCTGTTTCTTTTATTGTCCTTTTCTCCTCACTAAAGTCTTCTCATTCTCTTTCATTCCCTGTAACCCTTTGCCTCTTAGTGGCATGATTGCCATCTTCTGTCTTCCTGAACCTGTTCTTTTATTGTCCTTTTCTCCTCACTAAAGTCTTCTCATTCTCTTTAACTCCCAATAACCCCTTTGGGTTTTAGTGGCATTATTGCCATCTTCTGTCTTCCTGAAACCTGTTCTTTTATTGTCTTTTCTCCCCTCACCAAAGTCTTCTCATTCTTCTTTCACTCCCAGTAACCCCTTGCCTCTTAGTGGCATGATTGCCATCTTCTTGTCTTCCTGAAACCTGTTCTTTTATTGTCTTTTCTCCTCACTAAAGTCTTCTCATTCTCTTTCACTCCCAATAACTCCCTTGCCTCTTAGTGGCATTATTGCCATCTTCTGTCTTCCTGAAACCTGTTCTTTTATTGTCCTTTCTCCTCACTAAAGTCTTCTCATTCTCTACACCCAGTAACCCCCTTGCTCTAAGGATTACCTTCTGTCTTCCTGAAACCTGTTCTTTTATTTATTGTCCTTTCTCCTCACTAAAGTCTTCTCATTCTCTTTCACACCCAGTAACCCCTTGCCTCTTAGTGGCATTATCACTTTCTGTTCTCCTGAAACCTGTTCTTTTATTGTCCTTTCTCCTCACTAAAGTCTTTCATTCCTTTCACCTCAATAACCCTTTGCCTTTAGTGGCATGATTGCCATCTTCTGTCTTCCTTGAAACCTGTTCTTTTATTGTCTTTTCTCACTTCAAAGTCTTCTCATTCTTCACTCCAATAACCCCTTGTCTCCTTTAGTGGCATTATTGCCATCTTCTGTTACTTCTGGAACCTGTTCTTTTATTGTCCTTCTCCCTACTAAAGTCTTCTCATTCTTCACTCCCTGTAAACTTTGCCTCTCAGTGGCATGATTGCCATCTTCTGTCTTCCTGAACCTGTTCTTTTATTGTCTTTCTCCCCTCACTAAAGTCTTCTCATTCTCTTTCACTCCCAATAACCCTTGCCTCTTAGTGGCATTATTGCCATCTTCTGTCTTCCTCCTGAAACCTGTTCTTTATTGTCCTTTCTCCTCACTAAAGTCTTCTCATTCTCTTCACTCCTTAAAATCCTCAGTTCTTAGTGCAAGCATTGCCATCTTCTGTCTTCCTGAAACCTGTTCTTTTATTGTCTTTCTCCTCAATAAAAGCTTCCTATCTCTTCACCCTCTGGCTAGTCCCCTTGGCTCTTAGTGGCATTATTGCCATCTTCTGTCTTCCTGAAACCTGTTCTTTTATTGTCCTTTCTCCTCACTAAAGCTCCTTCTCATTCTCTTTTCACTCCCTGTAACCCCTTGCTCTTTAGTGGCATGATTGCCATCTTCTGTCTTCCTGAAACCTGTTCTCTTTATTGTCTTTTTCTCTCCTCATCAAAGTCTTCTCATTCTCTTTCACTCCCAATAACTTCTTTGCCTTCTCAGTGGGTATGATTGCCATCTTCGTCTTCCTGAAACCTGTTCTTTTATTGTCCTTTTCCACTCACTAAAGTCTTCTCATTCTTTCACTCCCTGTAACTCCTCTGCTCTCTTAGTGGCATGATTGCCATCTTCTGCCTTCCTGAAACCTGTTCTTTTATTGTCCTTTCTCCCCCACTAAAGTCTTCTCATTCACTTTCACTCACAATAACCCCTTGCCTCTTAGTGGCATGATTGCCATCTTCTGTCTTCCTGAAACCTGTTCTTTTATTGTCCTTTCTCCTCACTAAAGTCTTCTCATTCTCTTTCACTCCCTGTAACCCCTTGCCTCTTAGTGGCATTATTGCCATCTTCTGTCTTCCTGAAACCTGTTCTTTTATTGACCTTTCTCCTCACTAAAGTCTTCTCATTCTCTTTCACTCCCAATAACCCCTTGCCTCTTAGTGGCATGATTGCCATCTTCTGTCTTCCTGAAACCTGTTCTTTTATTGTCCTTTCTCCTCACTAAAGTCTTCTCATTCTCTTTCACTCCCAATAACCCCTTGCCTCTTAGTGGCATTATTGCCATCTTCTGTCTTCCTGAAACCTGTTCTTTTATTGTCCTTTCTCCTCACTAAAGTCTTCTCATTCTCTTTCACTCCCTGTAACCCCTTGCCTCTTAGTGGCATTATTGCCATCTTCTGTCTTCCTGAAACCTGTTCTTTTATTGTCCTTTCTCCTCACTAAAGTCTTCTCATTCTCTTTCACTCACAATAACCCCTTGCCTCTTAGTGGCATGATTGCCATGTTCTGTCTTCCTGAAACCTGTTCTTTTATTGTCCTTTCTCCTCACTAAAGTCTTCTCATTCTCTTTCACTCCCTGTAACCCCTTGCCTCTTAGTGGCATTATTGCCATCTTCTGTCTTCCTGAAACCTGTTCTTTTATTGTCCTTTCTCCCCACTAAAGTCTTCTCATTCTCTTTCACTCCCAATAACCCCTTGCCTCTTAGTGGCATGATTGCCATCTTCTGTCTTCCTGAAACCTGTTCTTTTATTGTCCTTTCTCCTCACTAAATTCTTCTCATTCTCTTTCACTCCCAATAACCCCTTGCCTCTTAGTGGCATGATTGCCATCTTCTGTCTTCCTGAAACCTGTTCTTTTATTGTCCTTTCTCCTCACTAAAGTCTTCTCATTCTCTTTCACACCCAGTAACCCCTTGCCTCTTAGTGGCATTATTGCCATCTTCTGTTTTCCTGAAACCTGTTCTTTTATTGTCCTTTCTCCTCACTAAAGTCTTCTCATTCTCTTTCACTCCCAATAACCCCTTGCCTCTTAGTGGCATTATTGCCATCTTCTGTTTTCCTGAAACCTGTTCTTTTATTGTCCTTTCTCCTCACTAAAGTCTTCTCATTCTCTTTCACACCCAGTAACCCCTTGCCTCTTAGTGGCATTATTGCCATCTTCTTGTTTTCCTGAGACCTGTTTTCTTTTATTGTCCTTTCTCCTCACTAAAGTCTTCTCATTCTCTTTCACTCCCAATAACCCCTTGCCTCTTAGTGGCATGATTGCCATCTTCTGTCTTCCTGAAACTTGTTCTTTTGTTGTCCTTTCTCCTCACTAAAGTCTTCTCATTCTCTTTCACTCCCAATAACCCCTTGCCTCTTAGTGGCATGATTGCCATCTTCTGTCTTCCTGAAACCTGTTCTTTTATTGTCCTTTCTCCTCACTAAAGTCTTCTCATTCTCTTTCACACCCAGTAACCCCTTGCCTCTTAGTGGCATGATTGCCATCTTCTGTCTTCCTGAAACCTGTTCTTTTATTGTCTTTTCTCCTCACTAAAGTCTTCTCATTCTCTTTCACTCCCAGTAACCCCTGACATCTTAGTGGCATTATTGCCATCTTCTGTCTTCCTGAAACCTGTTCTTTTATTGTCCTTTCTCCTCACTAAAGTCTTCTCATTCTCTTTCACTCCCAGTAACCCCTTGCCTCTTAGTGGCATTATTGCCATCTTCTGTCTTCCTGAAACCTGTTCTTTTATTGTCCTTTCTCCTCACTAAAGTCTTCTCATTCTCTTTCACTCCCAATAACCCCTTGCCTCTTAGTGGCATGATTGCCATCTTCTGTCTTCCTGAAACTTGTTCTTTTATTGTCCTTTCTCCTCACTAAAGTCTTCTCATTCTCTTTCACTCCCAATAACCCCTTGCCTCTTAGTGGCATGATTGCCATCTTCTGTCTTCCTGAAACCTGTTCTTTTATTGTCCTTTCTCCTCACTAAAGTCTTCTCATTCTCTTTCACACCCAGTAACCCCTTGCCTCTTAGTGGCATGATTGCCATCTTCTGTCTTCCTGAAACCTGTTCTTTTATTGTCTTTTCTCCTCACTAAAGTCTTCTCATTCTCTTTCACTCCCAGTAACCCCTGACATCTTAGTGGCATTATTGCCATCTTCTGTCTTCCTGAAACCTGTTCTTTTATTGTCCTTTCTCCTCACTAAAGTCTTCTCATTCTCTTTCACTCCCAGTAACCCCTTGCCTCTTAGTGGCATTATTGCCATCTTCTGTCTTCCTGAAACCTGTTCTTTTATTGTCCTTTCTCCTCACTAAAGTCTTCTCATTCTCTTTCACACCCAGTAACCCCTTGCCTCTTAGCGGCATTATTGCCATCTTCTGTCTTCCTGAAACTCGTTCTTTTATTGTCCTTTCTCCTCACTAAAGTCTTCTCATTCTCTTTCACTCCCACAACCTCTTGCCTCTTAGTGGCATTATTGCCATCTTCTGTCTTCTGAAACCTGTTCTTTTATTGTCCTTTCTCCTCACTAAAGTCTTCATTCTCTTTCACTCCCAGTAACCCTTTGCCTCTTAGTGGCATTATCGCCATCTTCTTGTCTTCCTGAAACCTGTTCTTTTATTGTCCTTTCTCCTCACTAAAGTCTTCTCTCATTCTCTTTCACTCCCTGTAACCCCCCTTGCCTCTTAGTGGCATTATTGCCATCTTCTGTCTTCCTGAAACCTGTTCTTTTATTGTCCTTTCTCCTCACTAAAGTCTTCTCATTCTCTTTCACTCCCAGTAACCCCTTAATTTTAGTGGCATTATTGCCATCTTCGTCTTCCTGAAACCTGTTCTTTTATTGTCCTTTCTCCTCACTAAAAGTCTTCTCATTCTCTTCACTCCCAGTAACCCCTTACCTCCTTAGGTGGCATTATTGCCATCTTCTGTCTTCCTGAAACCTGTTCTTTTATTGTCCTTTCCTCCTCACTAAAGTCTTCATTCTCTTTCACTCCCAGTAACCCCTTGCCTCTTAGTGGCATTATTGCCATCTTCTGTCTTCCTGAAACCTGTTCTTTTATTGTCCTTCTCCCTACTAAAGTCTTCTCATTCTCTTTCACTCCCAGTAACCCCTTGGCTTTAGTGGCATTATCGCCATCTTCTGTCTTCCTGAAACCTTTTCTTTATTGTCCTTCTCTCACTAAAGTCTTCTCATTCTCTTTCACACCCAGTAACCCCTTGCCTCTAGTGGCATTATTGCCATCTTCTGTCTTCCTGAAACCTGTTCTTTTATTGTCCTTTCTCCCTACTAAAGTCTTCATTCTCTTTCACTCCCAATAACCCTTGCCTCTTAGTGGCATTATTGCCATCTTCTGTCTTCCTGAAACCTGTCTTTTTATTGTCCTTTCTCCTCACTAAAGTCTTCTCATTCTCTTTCACTCCAGTAACCCCTTGCCTCTTAGTGGCATTATCGCCATCTTCTGTCTTCCTGAAACCTGTTCTTTTATTGTCCTTTCTCCTCACTAAAGTCTTCTATTCTCTTTCACACCCAGTAACCCCTTGCCTCTTAGTGGCATTATTGCCATCTTCTGTCTTCCTGAAACCTGTTCTTTTTATTGTCCTTTCTCCTCACTAAAGTCTTCTCATTCTTTCACTCCCAGTAAACTCTTGCTCTTTAGTGGCATTATCGCCATCTTCTGTCTTCCTGAAACCTGTTCTTTTTATTGTCCTTTCTCCTCACTAAAGTCTTCTCATTCTCTTTCACACCCAGTAACCCCCTTGCCTCTTAGTGGGTATTTATTGCCATCTTCTGTCTTCCTGAACCTGTTCTTTTATTGTCCTTTCTCCCTACTAAAGTCTTCTCATTCTCTTTCTTCACTCCCAGTAACCCCTTGCCTCTTAGTGGCATTATCGCCATCTTCTGTCTTCCCTGAAACCTTTTCTTTTATTGTCCTTTCTCTCACTAAAGTCTTCTCTCATTCTCTTTCACACCCAGTAACCCTGCCTCTTAGTGGCATTATTGCCATCTTCTGTCTTCCTGAAACCTGTTCTTTTATTGTCCTTTCTCCTCACTAAAGTCTTCTCATTCTCTTTCACTCCCAGTAACCCCTTACTCCTCTTAGTGGCATTATTGCCATCTTCTGTCTTCCTGAAACCTGTTCTTTATTGTCCTTTCTCCTCACTAAAGTCTTCTCATTCTTCACTCCCAGTAACCCCTTGCCTCTTAGTGGCATTATTGCCATCTTCTGTCTTCCTGAAACCTGTTCTTTTATTGTCCTTTCTCCCTTACCAAAGTCTTCTCATTCTCTTTCACTCCCTGTAACCCCTTGCCTCTTAGTGGCATTATCGCCATCTTCTGTCTTCTCCTGAAACCCTGTTCTTTTATTGTCCTTTCTCCTCACTAAAGTCTTCTCATTCTCTTTCACTCCCTGTAACCCCTTGCCTCTTAGTGGCATTGCCATCTTCTGTCTTCCTGAAACCTGTTCTTTTATTGTCCTTTCTCCTCACTAAAGTCTTCTCATTCTCTTTCACTCCCCTGTAACCCCTTGCCTCTTAGTGGCATGATTGCCATCTTCTGGCTTTCGAAACCCTTTTCTTTTATTGTTTTTTCACCTCATTAATGTTGTCTCTTTCACTCCCAGTAATCTTTTGCTCTTAGTGGAATCGTCTCCTTGGTGAGTTAGAATGGGAAAAATATAAATAATACAATACAATTTTGTTCTGCTCTCAAAGAATTAGATTGAAATGTAAACAGTTCAAATGTGACCTTCAATCTCATTAGATTCCAATTATCAATGTCCAGTGGTTTTGTCAGGTGTCTTGATTTGGTGCAATAATTTCTTTACGCAAAACCATATATGGCCTCCGGGTCAACTTCATATCAGGTCTTTGCTGAAAGCAATATTTTAACTCTATTTCTATAGACACACAATTACAAAATATGTGGAACAATGGGAATCGATAAAAAGCAAACTTATAAATCAATAGCAAGCAAGTGATATCTATATATATATATATATATATATTGATAATGTAAAAAGATTTGATCTGACAGATGGAAATTGGAGAAGAGAAATGAAAAGTGTATTGCTTTTAGGTCAATGGTAAGGGCCTCTCACGACACACAAATAAACCAATTATCATCCAATTATGCATTATATGAATCAAATAAAGCTCAGCAGCTGATCTATCAATGAAGGGGGCATCCCCCCATACAAAATAAAGCTCTTTCTTTACAGGGTTTACGAGGGTCTAAAAATAACGCTCTTAAGAAGTTGACGTACAGATAGTTCAAGCTCGTAATAAACTTTTCAAATACCTGTTTTATCAGCGATTCTCTTTTAGGATATCAAGTTTATTGTGGTTTTGTACTTCTCCATTTCTTTCTTATTGTTTTCTTTCTTGTAAAATTCCTTTTAGCTGTCTCTTCTTGTTAGTATCAGGTTCTCCAAGCCCTCCTTCCTCATTGCATGTCCCAGGAACATCAGCTGTCTCTTCTTGATGCTCAATATTAATTTCCTTTTTGTTTCCATCTTTTCCAAAACTTCATCTCTGCTCACATGCTTGGTCCACGATATCAGCAGCATCCTTCTGTAGAATCACATTTCAGCTGCTTCCAGTTTTCCCTTTATCATTGTCCAGTATTCACTGCCATATTGAAGAACTGACATCACATAGCAATCCAGTACTCTCTTCTTTGTTTCCAGTGAAAGTTTCCTGTCTCTTAATACTTTTCTCAGCATCTGGAACTCATCCTTTGCCATGGAAATTCGCTTTTTGAACTATTTAACTGAATCTGTGAAATATCATCTACAGAAAACTTTCATACATTCATTGATAATTAGTTTGAATAAATAGTATTTTTCTTTTAAATAATGAAACGCTAAGATAAAAAGCATCAAAGATTTAAATATCAAGTTCAGAAAGTGTTGTACTCTCCAGCCCTCTTCAACATCTGTCTATATTTCTGAGATGAGGTATTGTAATTATTTACACTATTTACATTGTTTGGACTGTTGTCCTCATCTTTATTGCCATATTCACTCCTTCAACATTTGTCTATATTTCTGAGATGAGGTATTGTAACTATTTACACTATTTACATTGTTTGGACTGTTGTCCTCATCTTTATTGCCATATTCACTCCTTCAACATCTGTCTATATTTCTGAGATGAGGTATTGTAACTATTTACGCTATTTACATTGTTTGGACTGTTGTCCTCATCTTTATTGCCATATTCACTCATTCAACATCTGTCTATATTTCTGAGATGAGGTATTGTAACTATTTACACTATTTACATTGTTTGGACTGTTGTCCTCATCTTTATTGCCATATTCACTCCTTCAACATCTGTCTATATTTCTGAGATGAGGTATTGTAACTATTTACGCTATTTACATTGTTTGGACTGTTGTCCTCATCTTTATTGGGCTTACGGCCTATCACGTTGAATACACTGGTTCTCGCACGATCACCAAAGTTAAGCAATGTTGAGCTTGATCAGTACTAAGATGGGTGACCACTTGGGAATACCAGGTGCTGTAAGTGTTTAGTGACGGATGTGCATTGTGGTGCAGTGGATATCGGCTCGGAAAGAGAAATTGGTGAGCCGAGTTTGAATTCCAGCTGAATACCCTTCATTCACTTAAGCATTGGTACCCTTGGAAAAGGTATTAATCAATCCCTTCCCTCCAGTTATGATTTAAATAACAGGGTAGGACTTGGGTACCCTGCCCTTAAAAACAAATCCCAATGAATCTTGATACCAGAAAAGAAAAAAGTATTACTAAACACAAAACTTATATAAAAAAAAACAACAATAAATTGTTGAAAGAAAAAGGTATCACCAGCAATAAATAAATAAAATTTAGTTAGCAATAAATGTCCCACCAAGGTGTTGATATGCCATAAAACAAAACAACCAACCAAAAAATCTTTTAGGATATCTAGTTTATTGTGGTTTCATTCTTCTCCATTTTTTGCTTATTGTTTGCTTTCTTGTAAAATTTCTTCCAGACTAAAATAATGGACATATTTCATTGAATAATATGGACATTTTGCACTACTTATTTTTTTAGTAATTACTAGCAGTATAGCGAAACCGTAGACTGAAAGAAAAATGAATGGATGTAAATCAAATTTTGATTTCCTGCTATCAATATCAAATAAGTTTTTTTCATCGTAAACTGAATTTTGAAGGCTAAATAAGTCCTCTGAGTAAATGATATCATGGCTGAGACTAAGAACTACAATGATACCTACTTAGAGCCAAACCCGAAGCAAAAACTAAAATAAAAGGGCTGAAAAAAATACAAAAATACAGGCAGATAAACAGACACACACACACAAACATCTTGCCTTTTATATATAAATTTACATATATATATATATATATATATTATCGATTTTCTGCACTATTGTAAGAACTGCAACCTTGAAACTTCTGAATATTGTTTCTTATTATGTTTTTTGATTATCAATTTTCCATATTTATTGGGGGTACCTTGACACAAAACGTAGCTAAGAACACTCGCAGATGCTTATAGTACAACTGTGTAAATTTTCAAGAAAATCAGTTCAGCCATTTCGGTGTCTATAGGTAACGGACACAGACACACACACAGATAAAGTTTCATTTGTAAATAAGTTTATATATATATATATATATATGTTTGTCATCCACATACAAGTCTGTTTTGCTGTATCACAGCTCATCAGTGTGGCTAGACGCATCCACTCGCCTCTGGCCGGGATCGAAACTCGACTGATTTTGTGTCAGTCAGAGTCTCTACTTTGTAAGCCATCGACGCATGGTATCAGAGAAGGGAAATTTTAACGTGTTGTATATCAGCAGTGTTTACACACGCCAGTTCCCAAGAGAACTATATATATATATGTAGGCAGCATATTTTCATTCAAACATATAGTTTCTACTTATTTTTATGCAGATTCTTTCTAGTTGTTTAATCAGGTTCTTGATATTAAACTGAAAGTCATCAAGAAAGACCCTCATTGCTTTTTAAACCCAAGTACTTTCAACATTTTCTAGGATCTGCGTTGTGGAACAATAAATCAGGGAACCAAATTCAAATTCCAGTTGAATTCCTAGCATTCACTTATGCTCAAATACCTTTGGGAAAGGTATTAATCCATGTCTTCCCTCCAGTTATGGGTTAAATAACAGGACAAATTTGGTTCTATAGCTTTGGCTAGCAACCAGTCTATTGTAGAAAGCAATGGCAACCTACTGTGGGATAATCTTCTGCCCAGCCAGTTATGTCTCTTTCGAGACATGATCGTCCAAAGTGTTTATTAAGTATGGCACTTAACGGTCATGTCACGTTGAATACACCGGTTCCCGCTCGATCACCGAAGTTAAGCAACGTTGAGCCTGGTCAGTATTTCCGTGGGTGACCACTTGGGAATACCAGGTGCTGTTAGCGTTCACGGATGTGCGTTGTGGTGCGGTGGATGTCGGCTTGGAGGGGGAAATCGGTGAGCCGAGTTCCAATTTCAGTCGAGCACACTGCACTCACTTGCGCACTGGTACCCTTGGGAAAGGTATTAATCCGTCCGTTCCCTCCAGTTATGGGTTAAATAACAGGGTAGGACTTGGGACCCTGCCCTTAAACAGATCCCAATGAGACTTGCTCCGTCAGGGAGGAAGCCCGCTCAACCCGACTAGGGTGAATGCGGCATACATACATACATACATACTGTGGGATAATCTTCTGCCCAGCCAGTTATGTCTCTTTCGAGACATGATCGTCCAAAGTGTTTATTAAGTATGGCACTTAACTGAGTTTCAACCTTTTCTAAGATCTTCTTCAGGAGTAAATAAATTTTTCTTTGTAACACACACACACACACACACATTTATTTAGGCAGCGTATCTTTATTTAAACATGTTTCATTGAAGAATATAGGCAGGTTGTGTCTATTTATTTTTAAATTGATCATGTTTCACCCCGAGCAAGGCATGTCACTGCCACTACTGTGCAGGGGGCTACGTAGAGTGGAGAAAGGCTGATTAAATATAGGAAATGACAGAGGGTGGGTGATAGGCGGGTAAGGATACTGAGAATGAGGGTTGGGTAGATGAGAGTGTTGTGAGAATAGTTGGGAGTTAGTGTGATAGGAGGTGTCTATTGACCCTACATTTAAACACCTGGAGATTTCTAGTTGCTTAATCAGTTTATTGATGTTGAGATGAAATCCATTAAGGAAGGTGCCATAGTTAATTCCTCCCAAGTACTTTTGATCTTTTCCAAGATCATTACTTTTTTCTATTTTGTCCTTCAATTACCTAACATTAAGCTGATAAATATAGTTTATATATATAATATTTCTCCCATTCATCATTGATATGAAATATTGTCTAAATGTTGAAAGAAACGCACTTGTAAACTTTTATGATTAAAGATTCTTTCATTGAAAATTGAGTTATCTTTTGACTTAGAAAAGAAAATATACAATATTAACCTTGTTTTTAGGGGTTGCGTAAGGTCATAATGAAATTATTCCCTCATTTCTAACAATTTTTCAAGATGGATTTGATAATTCTATAGGGTTCTGAGAAATGAAAACTTGTAATGATTTTTAGAATAATTACAAATCACAGATAAAGGCAATCTCTTTATTTTATTTTTTTCATCCAAAACTTCTTTTAGGCTATCTTTAAGATGCTTTTTATCCTGGAGACAAAAAAAAAAAAAAAAAAAGGAAAAAAGGGAACATGTGACCTTTTATTTTTTTTTCTTTCTCCTTGGCAAATTCCAACCAATTTCAAAACATTCACCTTGCCTTTAGCTTCAAGAAAATTATAAGAAAGCCTTTTCTCTCTCTCTCTCTCTCTCTCTCTCTCTCTCTCTCTCTCTCTCTCTCTCTCATTTGTTTCTGTTTAGAAAAAACGATTTTCAAAATGCAAGAACAAAGGTAAAAAGGAAAAAATGTAAATATTAAATTCGAAAACGAAAAATGTTTGACAATCAAACTAAAAATCTTACTCTGCTTAAGGCATTTTTCTTTTCACCTCTTTGTAAATCATTTCTCATATCCTTATAAATTCTTTAATTCATCAATATTAATATTAAATATTTTATTAATATTTAATATTAAATCCCTTATTAATTGTTTCATTTATCTTTTTCTTGGAATTCAGATGGTATTTTTATTTTTATTTTATCTTGAAATGCAGGAATAGAATAATTAATTCTTGTCCATGTTTTCTTTGTGTAATTTCCGTAAATATATCTGTTAAATGAGATATCAGTATTATTTTCATTTTTGTGTAATCTATACAACAATTTATCCATCATAACCGGTATTTTATACAAATAGTTCTCAACATAATGTCCTTCCATATCAATGCACTTTATTCAGTGTCGAATATTAGTCATAGAAATCAAACATTATCCATTGAAAATTTCAGATTATAATTCAGTTAATGTCTGTGCATCAGGTAATGGACTTAGTAAGCCACCATCATATTACTCATATAATATATATATATATATATATATATATATATATATACATATATATATATGTATATTAGTCATCCACATACAAGCCTGTTTTGCTGTATCACAGCTCATCAGTGTGGCTAGATGCGTCCACTTGCTTCTGGCCGGGATAGGAACTCGACCAATTTGGTGTCAGTCGGAGTCGCTACTCTCTAAGCCATCGACGCATGGAATCAGAGAAGGGAAATTTTAATGTGTTGTATATAAGCAGTGTATACACATGCCAGTCACCGAAAGAACTTGATTCATTTCTGAAGAGTCACGCATATAGCAGAAGTGGAAACTGTTTTTAAATTTTTTTTCTCCAGAGAGCTCAATCATAATGAGAGCATAATATATATATATATATATATATATATATATATATATATATATATATATATATATTAAAGATGGGGATAAATAAAATTTAAAAGTGAAAGGAGTTATATTGTTGCTTAATGGTTAGCATGTCCTAATGAACCATTGCTAGCATAGCAAATTCAATCCTTATACCAGGACTCCCACATTTTGTCAACATATATTCCTAACTGTCTAAATTTGAATTTTACCCATCTTTAAAATCTGTCAAATTCAGAGTTCTAAATACTGGGTAAAATTCAAATTTTGATTGTTAGGAACATATATATATATATATATATATATATATATATATATATATATATATGAAATATGTATGTGTGTGTGCATAAATGTGTTTCAGTGATGTACACATGTGTCTCAGCATGTGTGTGTGTGTGTGTGTAAGCAGGTAAATATGTTGATTGAGTTGTTTATCAACCCTTGTAGGTTATTTAAAGCTGAAACATTAAATTTAAAGAATGGAAATTTTATTCAAGAAATTTACTCTTTCTTTGGACGTGAGTTGTGGTACAGTGGATATTGGCTCGGAAGGTATTAATCCGTCTCTTCCTGCCAGTTATGGGTTAAATAGCAGGACAGATTGGGTTCTATAGCCTTGGTTGGCAACCAGTCTACCGCAGAAAGCAATGGCAACCTACTGCGGGATAATCTTCTGCCTAGTTAGTCATGTCTCTTTTGAGACATGATCGCCCAAGCGTGTATCACGTATGGCACTTAAACTGACTAACTGACTCTTTCTTTACTATTTCAAGATATTTTTGGTCATTTTAGTTAATATATCTGTTAAAATGAGATGTCAGCTTTATTTTTGAGTAAATTAGACAAAAATTCATCTATCACACCCAGCATATATATGTGTGTGTATATTTAGTGTATCGAGGCAGCAGATAATTTTCTAAACATGTACTGTTAAAAATATAATAGACAATGAATGTCTATTATGTTTAATCATGAGCCGTTCTGAACATCGTATTTTGAGTTCAAGACAAAAATTCTCCAACATTTGATAATTTTTTTATTAAGTTTGTTCTAAGCTTTCGACTCATATGAGCCATCTTCAGAGAGGTTACAGGGATGTTAACATAAAAACATCCACCATCAGTGACGATTTTATCTTCTTGTGTTGACATCTCAAATTTTAACAGATATATTTACTAAAATAATGCAAAAATATCTTGAAATACTCCAGTGTAAATTAATTCACTAAGATTGCCATTGGCTTCTCAACCATAGCCTGCAGATAACTGCACATTCACCTGCATTTTTTTCTGGTTTGTCTCCTTAGTGAATGCTGCCACCATAATTCTTGCCTTCAGTTCATCTTTTGCGTTACATAGAGTTTTGTTGGTCTCTCGCCAGGGCTGTGCTTAGCAGCATCACGCCCCCACTGCAGAATGCGCCTTGCAAGGGGGCCCCCTCTGCAGAATGCAACTTCCACCCACCCCATACTGAACCCACAATAAATAGTACTTTAAAGTTTAAAGTTTTTCTATCTCCAAAGATTCCTACTTCTAAAAAAAAAAAAAAAAAATCAGATGCAGAAAGGTTTTCTGCGAAATGTCATGAAATTAAGCAAGTGGTTGGGTAACACATTTGAAAAAAAAAATTTTTCTTACCAATATTTAAAAAAAAAATTAAAAATAAGTTAATTCATTTGTGAATGAGTCCTGAAAATTTCATTAAAATCGGACAATTATTTAATTTTTACAAGAATTTCCAAATTAATGTGTTTTTTACGGAAAAAAACGCGTGCGCAAAAAAAATAAAAAATCAATGTTACTCATTGCAGTAGGCGATGACGTAAACAAAACAAGATTTTAACCAAAATTTCTAACGCGTCAGAAAGGATTAAAAAATTTTCAGGAAATAATTAAAAAATACTTTGGTCTTTCATCTTAATAATAACATTAACATTTTCATGATAAAACTTTATTTTCGTTAAGTTTGTGGCGTTTTTGCATTACGCTACGCTGTTTCCCCCCCCCCCACACACACACGTAAAAAAGTGGAGGTACCTACTTTAAACAAGATAACATACTCTCTGAACAGAACACAGATATTCCTGAGTGATCACAAAAAAATGGAAAAAAATATACATGTTATGTTCTTGTATGTATGTTGAAACATATCTATAATCTATTTCTCTCTCAAGTTCATTTTTTTTTAATTACAAATGATTTGTGGGCCTCTTGGTGTGGGTGGAGGGGAGGCTTCTGTCAAAGATTATATATATATATATATATATATATATATATATATATATTAATCATTTCACCCCAAGCAAGGCATTCCACTGCCACTGTTGCACAGGGGATTACATAGGGGAAAGTGAAGAGAAAGAGAGGTTAGATATAGGAAATGTCAGAAGGAGGGTGATAGCTGGGTAAGGATACCAAGGCTGAGGGTTGGGCAGATGGGAAGAGTGTTTGAGAGAATGGATGTGAGTTAGTGTGTTAGGAGGTGTCTGTTGACCTTACATTTAAACTCCTAGTGATTGTAGCAATCATGTGGAAGGGAATTCCACAGTCAGGAAGTGCGTGAGGGGTTGTCTAATTCAACATAAAATTATGATAATAAATTTCCAGTTAATCCTAATAATTATTTTGTTATATATATTTTTTCATTACAATAGATTTTCTTTTTCTTTTTTTTTTAATCATATCACCCCGAGCAAGGCGGTAACGCCACTGATGTACAGGGGGATACGTAAGAGTGAAAAGATTGGAAAAGAGAAAACCGGAAACCACATCCTAAACAGGGAACAAGGGATGAGCCTCTACACCTGTTCAATAGACATGGGTGGAGTGTGAACCAAGCGATAGATAGATCTATCTACTCCAATTGAAAAAAAAAAAAACAAAGTGAGAAGAGTGGAAAAGAGAAAGCTGGAAACCACATCCTAAACAGGGAACAAGGGATGAGCCTCTTACCTGTTCAATAGATGTGGGTGGAGTGTGAACCGGGCGATAGATAGATCTATCTACTCCAATTAAAGATCTGCAAGTCAATGAGCTTTGTGGCTTCCCTCGAGGAGGGTGGCCTTGCGGTTGGGGGGGTAGTAAACTTGCAGCTCTTAGGAACAATTAGGTTTGCGGGAAGGGGGCCTGGCCCTGTCTCTAGCTCAACTGCACCTCACACATAACAATTAAAGGCCGATGGAAAAAAATAAAAAATGTTTAAAAAGAGTAAACAAACTGTTACTTTTTACCATGTTTTAAAAATATTTACGCCCAATTTAGTTTAATGACGGACAATGTCGCAACTGATTTCCCCATTTCCACAAATCCATTGGTATGAGATGTACAACCAAGCGCAACTCCATCTGCAATTAAATTATTCTTCGCCCTATTCTTGATGTTATGGCTGTGATCTGAACTTTTAACACAAATCTGAAGAGGCATGAAATGAAATGTTAATTAGGATGCACTATTTTCCAGAACTTTCTTTGTATTAAATTTAATCTTAAAAGTTTTCTTATGGTCAGTTATTTGAGAGCAATCCGTGCATAAATTATCATACCAAACTTAGAAAAATCTTTGCAAATACGTAATCAGTAAATATCAGTTAGTTAAGTGCTATAGATGCTTGGGCGATCAAGTCTCAAAAGAGACACAACTGACTGGACATGTCATTCCTTAACCCAGTTAACAACTGATTAGAGACTAATTTTTTGGTGAAATTGCCAGTTCTACCTATTTTGAATCAGTTAAACTTGCTATTAAGACCGGTGTAAATAGCTGTGTCATCTGCATAGATATTGAGTTGGGAACTTAAGACATTGAGAAGGTCATTATTGAATTACAGGCTAGTTATATTAAGGTCTAACATTTAGCAGGAGTGGTTGTTAAACGTCAGTCAGTCAGTTAAGTGTCATACATGATAAACTCTTTGAATTCAGAGCCCTCTTTCTCTTAGACTGATTGCCAGTCATGGCTAGATAGCCCAATCAGCATTGCTATTTAACCCATAACGGGGGGTAGAAAAATGGATTCATATTTTTCCCTAAGTGAATGTAACAAATAAATCTTTTAAAAGTCGAGTTAAATAAAAAGCTTTGATAATTATATTTTCCATAAGGTTCTTATCAGAACACTCACCATAAATGTATGGATGGCTGTTCATAACTGAGCATACATATCTGCTATAGTCACTATGTTGCAGACACCCAATGAGATACATTTGTGCTTCTTCAAAAGCTGCAGAGCTAATCTAGAGTTTAAGTTTTGCAACAAAGCTGAGTAAACCTTTGTTACATTTTCTAGGAGAGAGAACAACAGTATTGAGCAAGACCAGTATGCTCAAGGTCCTGGGTATGACGATAAACTGCATCCGGCAGCAAGACCTCTGATTGGGAGGTTGTGAGGAGCATGGAACAGCCTCTTAATAGCTGTTGTTCCCAGATCCACCCTGACTTAGGGTGGTAGCACCTATTAGGGTCCCATCTATAGGAAAATAGTTTATCCCCCAACTGGGGTCAAAACACTATGAAAGTATAAAAATAGTCTTTTACAGTAAAAATTCTAGAAATACATTTTTTGAAGGAAAATAAAATTACCAGCAATACATTTTTGATAAAAAATACATACCAGCGAAACACCTGACACAACAAAAGCCATTTTACAAAAATATGTTGAAGAGAGTTGATCTACAAAATTATTTCTTACAAAATCAGTCATAAAAGTAGTATTCAATATTCAGCTAGAAAGATTATTGCAATATTATTATCTCCTTCATCCTAGATAATTACTCAGGACTACTTATCATGAACATATCACTCTATTCATGATAGTAAAGAGGGTAAGTGGGTCTTACCACAATATTTTTATTGCCTTCGTCCTAGACAATTACCCAGGACTACTTATCATGAATGTGTCACTCTATTCATGATAGTAAAGAGAGTAAGTGGGTCTTACCACAATATTATTATTGCCTTCGTCCTAGACAATTACCCAGGACTACTTATCATGAACATATCACTCTATTCATGATAGTAAAGAGGGTAAGTGGGTCTTACCACAATATTTTTATTGCCTTCGTCCTAGACAATTACCCAGGACTACTTATCATGAATGTATCACTCTATTCATGATAGTAAGGAGGATAAGTGGCTCTTACCACAATATTATGACCTTCTTCATTCTAGACAATTACCCAGGACTACTTATCATGAATGTATCAGTCCATCCATGTTATAAAGGAGGGTAACTGCCTTTTACCAAAATAATTTCAAAGTTCACATTTAAAGTCAAAAAGAAGTATGACCAAAAGTTTTATGCATTTACAAAATTTGTCCAACTACCTCTTGAGCTTCCCATCAAATGCAATATTTGTTGAACAGATCAAGCACTGATTTAAATAACATTTTAATAAGAAATCAAAAATCCTTGCAATAAATTTCAAAAGTAATAATTTAAATCGTGCTCTCGAGAAAACACAGTCAAACATTGGCTTCAAAGCCATACATGATTCTTTGACATTTGAATGTACGGCTTGCAGAAATATAACAGTTGTCGCTCATCAAAGTGAACATAAAAATGAATAAGAAAAAGCAAATTCAAGTTTTGTAATTATACTGATTAGTTCTCATCTAATAGCAAATATCAGCAGTTGTGTTACAAATATTATTTCAAATAATATGAATATGATATAATATAATTCATATATGATATAATATATGATATAATATATGATATATGATATATGATATAATGATATATGATATATAATATATTATATAATATCATATATATATGATATATATAATATATAATATATGATATAATATATGATATAATATAAGATATAATAATATATAATATATGATATATGATATAATATATGATATAATATATGATATAATGATATATAATATATAATATATGATATATATGATATAATATATGATATATGATATAATATATGATATATGATATAATATATGATATAATATATGATATATGATATAATATATGATATAATATATGATATATGATATAATATATGATATAATATATGATATATGATATAATATATGATATAATATATAATATATGATATCATATATGATATAATATATGATATAATATATGATATAATGATATATAATATATAATATATGATATCATATATGACATAATATATGATATAATGATATATAATATATAATATATGATATAATATATGATATAATATATGATATAATGATATATAATATATAATATAATGCAAATATGAATTTCAGTGAAGTACGGGGATACTAGAATGCCAAATACAGGCTAGGGATACTAAAATCAAACAGGTACAAAAATTTAAATACCTGGGAAGTGTTCTAACAGAAGACAGAAAATGCAAAACAGAGATCCGAAGGCGAATTGGCATGGCGAATGGCGCGTTCCAGAAGCTGAGTAAAGTATTAAGAAACACGACAATTTCACTAGAAACAAAGAAGAGAGTACTGGATTGCTATGCGATGTCAGTTCTTCAATATGGCAGAGAATGCTGGACAATATCTTCGAAGATGAAGGAAAAACTTGAAGCAGCTGAAATGTGTTTCTCCAGAAAGATGCTGCGAACATCATGGATCGAGCAATGATGAGTTTTTGAAAAGGATAGAAACAAAAAGGAAATTAATACTGAAGAGACAGCTGAAGTTCCTGGGACATGCAATGAGGAAAGAGGGCTTGGAGAACCTTATACTAACAGGCCAGATAAAGGGAAAAAGAGACAGGGGAAAGCAGCGGATAACATATTTGAAGGACATAATCAGGTGGATGACGGAACGAGGGTTGCGTGGTGTAACAGGAGAAAACGTGCTAAGAGCCACCAGGGATAGGGAGATGTGGAGAGCCACGATTGCCTACGTCCTAAAAGGACAGGGCACATAAAAGAAGAAGTAGGCTATCAAGTGATTCCTGGCAATAAAAATTTCCATCATAACAAAAAGGCTATCAACTAACAGAAAATCCATCACTTTCATCGTCTTTCTTTCCAAAACAAAAGAGTTTCTTGAATGTTTGCCCATAATGGTGTTAAGAAAGAAAACAAAATGAACATGTTTGGGAGGGAGATGAAGCTAGAATGGTGGGGGGGTTCTGTTGAATGGTATTATCCAGGGAATAAACTTTGATCTTTTCATAAAAAAAACCTTGAGGAAAAAAAAAACTCTTGAGAAGGATGAAATAATGAAACTGAAGATCGTAAAAGCTAAAGCGAGTGGTGGTGGATAAAAAAAGGGGAAAAGAATTAAAGAAAGATAGAAAGTTTGCAGTGAAAGAGGTTCCTCTAGCCATGCTGCGAAAATGATTGTCTTTTGTGGCAAAGCCTACTCCATTCCTGGTCGGCAGCCAATATTCAGGAGAGCCAGGATTGGGCTTTTGCTTAAAAGAAATACTCAACACTTAACCCTTATCAGATTCTGAGTATGTTGACACTGTTCCTCCCTTCAACCTCCAATCAAAATATTTAACCTCCTCTTCATCTCAGACTTGAGTACAAAAGTTCCGGCAACTTCTAAAGCATTATGTAAAACCAAAAATAAATAAATAAAACAGCTACTGATTGAAAAATCCTTTAAAAAAATACTCAAATATTACTTTTATTTTATTTGTTCCAGAGTAAGTCTATTCTTATAATCTGATATATCCCGAAAAGGAATACAGTATAAAATGATCAGTTGAAGAATGGAACTCCACTCCAGGAATAAGAAATACAGATTCATTGTACTAAGGTACAGTTAACAATAATACACATATTAACAAGCCACGGGTTGGAACGGAATCGACAATCGAATAGTGAATGCCTTCGCCTAAGACCTTTTTCAGTTGAAGAATGGAACTCCACACCAGGAATAAGAAATACAGATTCATTGTACTAAGGTACAGTTAACAATAATACACATATAGGCAAGCCACGGGTTGGAACGGAATCGACAATCGAATAGTGAATGCCTTCGCCTAAGACCTTTTTCAGTTGAAGAATGGAACTCCACACCAGGAATAAGAAATACAGATTTATTGTACTAAGGTACAATTAACAATAATACACATATAGGCAAGCCACGGGTTGGAACGGAATCGACAATCGAATAGTGAATGCCTTCGCCTAAGATATTTTTCAGTTGAAAAATCGAACTCCACTCCAGGAATAAGAAATACAGATTCATTGTACTAAGGTACAGTTAACAATAATACACATATAGGCAAGCCACGGGTTGGAGCGGAATCGACTATTGAATAGTGAATGCCTTCGCCTAAGACCTTTTTCCGTATTTACTAGCCTTCCCACGCAAGGCCAGATGTGACACATGGTCATTTTATAGTGGGCATTCCCGGCCATATAGCCGGGCCAAAAAATCTCTGTCTATTTTTCCCCAGTCGTGATTCTACCCTTCGGTGGTACCACGACTGGGTTTGTGCTCTCTGCTCGGAAGCAGAGAGCGCCCTCTACCCGAAGGCAGAGTGCTGACAGTGTCATAGAGCAGTCAGGCAAATGCCTAAGACCTTTTTTGTATTTACTAGCCTTCCCACGCAAGGCCAGATGTGACACATGGTCATTTTATAGTGGGTATTCCCGGCCATATAGCCGGGCCAAAAAATCTCTGTCTATTTTTCTCCAGTCGTGGATCTACCCTTCGGCGGAACCACGACTGGGTTTGTGCTCTTTGCTCGGAAGCAGAGAGCTGACAGTGCCATAGAGCAGTCAGGCGAATGCCTAAGACCTTTTTTCTGTATTTACTAGCCTTCCCACACAAGGCCGGATGTGACACATGGTCATTTTATAGTGGGCATTCCCGGCCATATAGCCGGGCCAAAAAATCTCTGTCTATTTTTCCCCAGTCGTGGTTCTACCCTTCGGCGGAACCACGACTGGGTTTGTGCTCTCTGTTCGGATGCAGAGAGCGCCCTCTACCCGAAGGCAGAGTGCTGACAGTGTCATAGAGCAGTCAGGCAAATGCCTAAGACCTTTTTTGTATTTACTAGCCTTCCCACGCAAGGCCAGATGTGACACATGGTCATTTTATAGTGGGTATTCCCGGCCATATAGCCGGGCCAAAAAATCTCTGTCTATTTTTCTCCAGTCGTGGATCTACCCTTCGGCGGAACCACGACTGGGTTTGTGCTCTCTGCTCGGAAGCAGAGAGCTGACAGTGCCATAGAGCAGTCAGGCGAATGCCTAAGACCTTTTTTCTGTATTTACTAGCCTTCCCACACAAGGCCGGATGTGACACATGGTCATTTTATAGTGGGCATTCCCGGCCATATAGCCGGGCCAAAAAATCTCTGTCTATTTTTCCCCAGTCGTGGTTCTACCCTTCGGCGGAACCACGACTGGGTTTGTGCTCTCTGTTCGGATGCAGAGAGCGCCCTCTACCCGAAGGCAGAGTGCTGACAGTGTCATAGAGCAGTCAGGCGAATGCCTAAGACCTTTTTTCTGTATTTACTAGCCTTCCCACGCAAGGCCAGATGTGACACATGGTCATTTTATAGTGGGTATTCCCGGCCATATAGCCGGGCCAAAAAATCTCTGTCTATTTTTCCCCAGTCGTGGATCTACCCTTCGGCGGAACCACGACTGGGTTTGTGCTCTTTGCTCGGAAGCAGAGAGCTGACAGTGCCATAGAGCAGTCAGGCGAATGCCTAAGACCTTTTTTCTGTATTTACTAGCCTTCCCACACAAGGCCGGATGTGACACATGGTCATTTTATAGTGGGCATTCCCGGCCATATAGCCGGGCCAAAAAATCTCTGTCTATTTTTCCCCAGTCGTGGTTCTACCCTTCGGCGGAACCACGACTGGGTTTGTGCTCTCTGTTCGGATGCAGAGAGCGCCCTCTACCCGAAGGCAGAGTGCTGACAGTGTCATAGAGCAGTCAGGCAAATGCCTAAGACCTTTTTTGTATTTACTAGCCTTCCCACGCAAGGCCAGATGTGACACATGGTCATTTTATAGTGGGTATTCCCGGCCATATAGCCGGGCCAAAAAATCTCTGTCTATTTTTCTCCAGTCGTGGATCTACCCTTCGGCGGAACCACGACTGGGTTTGTGCTCTCTGCTCGGAAGCAGAGAGCTGACAGTGCCATAGAGCAGTCAGGCGAATGCCTAAGACCTTTTTTCTGTATTTACTAGCCTTCCCACACAAGGCCGGATGTGACACATGGTCATTTTATAGTGGGCATTCCCGGCCATATAGCCGGGCCAAAAAATCTCTGTCTATTTTTCCCCAGTCGTGGTTCTACCCTTCGGCGGAACCACGACTGGGTTTGTGCTCTCTGTTCGGATGCAGAGAGCGCCCTCTACCCGAAGGCAGAGTGCTGACAGTGTCATAGAGCAGTCAGGCGAATGCCTAAGACCTTTTTTCATCCTTCGTACTGCTCGTTACCGTCTTTTATAAAGTAGAGCAGTCTATTCTCGAGGGGTGGCAGGATGTTCCACTATAACATAATCATTTCCTGACTATTTGTTTCTTTGATGCAATGTATCTGCAGGACAAAACATTTAGACTATCCATAAATCTGTATGGCTCGGAATCTTTTGCTGAAAACAAACATTTGTAATGGGTTTTTTCTTATTTCTTCATTTTTTTTACTACCTTGTTTAACAGCAAGTGGTTTGAAAAACAACCATAGGAGTTACCTGCAAGGCTTGAATCACTTATGTAGTTGCTAACTCTCCTAAAAAAAATTATTTGCTTACTTGCCAATGGTACAACTTCTGCTATTTCTCTTCTTTCATTTCTTTTTTTATGTGCAGTTTAACACTGCATTTCTTTAATCTTTTGCAATCATGAGCTACCATTTCTTGATTTTTTCCAAGGCTCCAATTATTTCATGTATAATAGCATTCTTAAGTGTCGTAAACATGGTAATAACGATCAAGACAACAGTCCGAACAATGTAAATGATGAAAGAATGAAAGAAATTGATTTACTCAACAAATGCTTTAACAAGAAAAAAATACTTGTTACAAAATACATTTAATATTTCGCTTTGAAATAATAAAATAATTGCGACAATTTAACAATCGCACTTAGTATATATATATATATATATATATATATATATATATATATATATATATATATATATAGCACACATTTTCGTAATAAAAATTTATCGTAAATAATCAGGCCGGTAGAAATAAATATATAATACTGTTTCATTAAAAACAGAATATCTACTTAAATACGAGTATCTATAAAAATAATGTTCAAACAATTCATGTCAAATTGTTGGTTGCTTATAACCAAGTTTCGTTAAAATTCGTTGATTTCCGTAGTATATATATATATATAATACTGTGCAAAAGTATTAGGACAAAAACTATTTTATCTTTTATGAGGCATATTGACAGAAAATAAACAATTTCATTAAAGTAATTTTATTTGATTTACTCAACAAATGCTTTAACAAGAAAAAATACTTGTTACAAAATAAATTTAATATTTAGTATAATAGCCTTTTGCTTTGATCACAGCCTTCATTCTGTCAGGCATTGACATCACAAGCTTCTTTAATGTATCTAACGGTATCTCCTGCCAAGCAGCTTGTATTTATTCCCAAAGCAGCGTGTCTTGCAAAGTAACATTAGATTTATCAACTTTTTTATCCAAAATATCCCATAGATATTAAATAGGATTGAGATCAGGGCTTTGTGGGGGCCAATTCAAATTCCAAAGCCTTACTTCCTTTTCCTTTTTAGATAAATAATTCTTGTAATGGTTTGGCTTTTCATCCTGTATTTGAATTTCAGTGAGGTTTTTAGGAAAATCACCCCTGTCCTAAGACTCTTGCACACTACCGGTAGTGTGCAAATGTGTTAGGACAGGGGTGATTTTAAACTTTATTTTGAAGCCTCATAAAAGATAAAATAGTTCTTGTCCTAATACGTTTGCACAGTACTATAAATATATATATATGTCATCCACATACAAGCCTGTTTTGCTGTATCACAGCTCATTAGTGTGGCTAGACACATCCACTTGATTCTGGCTGGGATCGAAATTCGACCGATTTGGTGTCAGTCGGAGTCGCTCCTCCCTAAGGCATAGTCACATGGAATCAGAGAAGGGAAACTTTCGTGTGTGGTATATAAGCAGTGTCTACACATGCCAGTCACCGGAAGAACTCAATTCATTGCTGAAGAGTAAGCATAAATCGCAGAAGTGGTAAATGTTTTTAAAATTTTCCTTTCTAGAGAGCTCAACCCTAACTATTAATATATTAGTCATCCACATACAAGCCTGTTTTGCTCTATCACAGCTCATCAGTGTGGCTAGAAATCTATTTATTTCTGACCAGGATTGAAACTTGACCAATATATATATATATTTAGTGTATCGAGGCAGCAGATAATTTTCTAAACATATACTGTTAAATATAAGAGACAATGAATGTCTATTATGTTTAATCATGAGCCGTTACGTATCTATAAACTGTTTGTTTATAGATACGTAATTTAGAATAAAGCTCATTTCGTCTTTTTGCCTTGATAAAGTCCATTACAGGACGAAACGCGATTTAAAATACAGTTTTCCTCTTGTCTTTATTTTATTTAACCATATATATGTATATGCTTATATATACACTATCGTTTGCCCATATTTATAATATATAATGTAATTTGACATCTTTGCAAATGGCTTATGTAATCCAAAAGCTTAGATTGGATTATCAAAAAAAATTATATAACAATATTGTAATGTTTTTCATTTAATGATAATGCTATTAAGCTTATCAAAGAATATGCAAAAATTTACATAAAGTAGACAAAACTTAGTACTGCTGCCATTTATGGTCAGGTGCCCCTTCCGTTCTCCTCAGTGTTCTTGACAAGCTCCAAAGGAGAGTCTGTAATGTGATAGGTACTGATCTGGCAACTCGACTGCAGCCACTTTCCCATCGTCGAAATGTGGCCTCCCTCTGTCTCTTCTATAAATATTTTCATGGCTTCTGCTTAAGTCACTGATGCCTCCTCAACAGGTGTTTACCCATGCAACCAGACTGGCAACTGGGTCCCACCCATTCACAGTCAGGTTAGCCAAATGCAGACGACAATTCTACTCCTGCAGCTTCCTCTCTCGCACTTCCCGCCTGTGGGATTCACTCCCGTATTCTTGCTTTCCTGACGGCTACAACCTCCAGAAATTTAAATGCAAAGTTAATACTCATCTACTAACCACTGGCCTCTAGCTCTCTCTCCTCCCCTGTATAACTTTCCCTTTCTCTCCACCTATGTATCTGTCATCGCACCTCCTTTCTCAGCTTTCTATTGTTCCTTTCTAACTAGTTTGTACTCCTCACTCTTTTCTAATTAATCTTTTTACATTTATGTAACCCCCTGCACATCAGTGGCGTTTCTGCCTTGCTCGGGGTGAAATGATTTAAAAAAAAAAATTTAATGAAACATGCATTAATATATATATATATATAGTGTATCGAGGCAGCAGATAATTTTCTAAGCATATATTGTTAAATATATGAGACAATCTCTATTATGTTTAATCATGAGCCGTTCTAAACATCATATTTTGGCTTTAATTTCAGTTGAAAATAAAAACAAAAATTCTCCAGCATTTGGATAATTTTTTTATTAATCTGTTTCTAAGCTTTCGGCTCACATGAGCCGTCTTCAGAGAGGTTATTAAGACGGTAATACAATAACATCCACCATCACCGACGATTTTATTTTGTGTTGACATAAAACTCCGCTCGGTAACGGCAATAGTTACCAAAAATAACAAACGTAGGTCGCAAATTTGCAATGCGGTTCTATGACGTCACACCACGTGATAGCGCGAAATGAGAACAGAACCATGTATTCAAATGCAATGTAATATGTTATGGCCAGATTTAAAAGTGATTTTATTAAGTGTGGGTTGTTTGGATTTAATGTAAATGGCCTCCAATATGAGTGTATATTTGAACATAAATCATCGTCACTGAGGTTTTGAGAGTACTGGCCTTAATCTGTTGATTACCAGATTCGGTGCTGCTTACCAGAAACTGTAGCTAATGTCTGCTCGACATAGATGCAGTGTAAATCACAGATGGACTTCATAAGGTGTTGAACAAAAGCTAGCCATTCTATCAGAAAATGAGGTCAGCCAGCCATCATTGTTATATATTATATATTATAAATTCTGATAGAGTAATAAGAATTTATCTGGGAAAAAATGTTATCAGGATGTTATCAGGAAAATGAAATTAAAATTTGAATAAATTATAAGTTTTAAAAAATATTACTTTAAGAAAAATAACAATGAATAGTCTCATGAATAAAAATTAAAGATCACCACTCTAAGTTCTATTTATGACCCTCTACGACTTCCTCTATTTTATAGCTCTCAGTAAATTTATCATTTTTTTTCTAAGCCCTGTTATGCCAACCATTTACACAACAAAACTTACGCATCGTTTTTATCTCTCCCTTTTGCTTTAAATATGTTCTGTGAGTATCAAATTTTCCAAGCCTTCTTTCCTCATTATGTACCCTAGAAATTTTAACTATCTCTTTCTAATGTTAAGAAAAGCTACCCATTTTTTTTCCATTTACTCCAAAATTTTGTCATTACTAACATGTTCAGTCCATGGTATTCTTAGCATCCATCTGTAGAACCAGATTTTTGTTGCTTCAAGTTTCGCTTTCATTTTTGAGGAGATTATCCAATATTCACTGTCGTCTTGAAGGACTGATATTATCTGATAGTTTCATACTTTTTTCTTTGTTTCTCGTGAAATTTTCCCGTTTCTTAATACTTTGCCTTAGCTTTTCGAATGTATCTTTTGCTTTCCCAGTGCATCTACATATTTCTGTGTTGCTTTTTTCACTTAACACACTTCCAAGATATTTAGATTATTGTATTTGTTTGAATTTGTTATTTCCAAATTTTAATTTGTATGTTCGGCTGTTTTTTTATTTATTTATTTATTTTTGAGCCACTTGAGATAGAGTATTAGGGAGTAAGAGGTACAACTTATGTGAATGTATGGAAGATTATAATTTAATGCTGGACTTGAATAGTTTAAGATTTTAGTGATTAGGAAAGCAACATCTTGGGTGTTATTGGGAAAATCATATTTTTGAGTTTGAGTTTTGTTTAACGGCAGAGAATAATTTTTTGCTTAAAAAATGTATTGTTGGTAATATTTTTCCTTCAAAAATGAATATATTTTTCTATAAAAGTGTATTTTTATACTTTCATAGTGTTTTAATCCCAGTTTGGGGGTTAACTATTTTCCTATAGACGGGACCCTAACAGGTGCTACCACTCCGGATCAGGGTGGACCTGAGAACGGCAGCAATTAACAGGTGGTTCCATGCTGCTCACAACCTCCCCAATCAGAGGCCTTGCTGCTGGATGCAGTTTACCGTCATGCCAAGGACCAAAAATCATATCTGTGATAGTCTGTGAAAAGCTTGATGTTAATTTTTATTTCTTAACTCAAAACATTTCTTACCACTGAATTTGACCATTTCCTTCTGACTGGACAGAAGTTGTAGTTGTCTTCATGTCAGAAGTTCTATTTGCAAAATTTAATTCAGATTTTAGCCTATTTTTTCTTTGTTGAATAGATTACTGAATTTGTTTTGTCTTTTAATAGCTCATCTTTCATTAAAAAAAAGATAAAATTATTTAATTGTTGTGGATCATCGTCTCCAATTTGTTGTCGCAAATCTTAATGCAAATCTTTGTTGCCAAATTGTCGGGGAGTTGTTGTGGTGAAACTTCACCACAAAGTTGTAGTGACTGGTTTGGTCGGAAGTAAGACACCGAACACCGAAGGTAGGTTCTAAACAGTGTTGTAGAATTGGTAAATAGCAGCAGACAGTACTCAACTGTAGTTGAAGTTGAACTTGCATTCGATAGCCTAATTGGTAGGTGGTTTATATAAGAGCCTGGGAGATTCCATTCTGCTATCCAGGCAAGTCTGTTTTGTAGGTTCTGATTGGCTGATGATTCCAGTGTGGATATTGTGCTCAATAAATATCAGCGCAATATCACACCCTATGCCTATTCAAGAAAGGGACATGTATTGAGTTAGAACTCTGTTTATTTTTGTCTGCCATCTTGTCTCTCGCTCTTAATTGTTCAAGTGTATTAGCATAACAAGAACATAGATACAAAATGAATGTTAGTAATAAGTAAATAGAAATTAGTAAGTCCGAAATATGCTGTTACGCTTCTTATTGCCTGAATGGTAGCGGGCTTTAGCTGCATTCTTAACTGCCTTCTTAACAATATTTATTGTATCAAACAATTCAATTATGGCACAAGGCCATTGTTGGGGGGGGGGCTAAAACTGAGGTTGATCAACAACAATTATCCTACATCTAGCTAATCAGAATCATGACCCAAACATTCTTTACAATTTCCCATTCACCATAATGACCCATGCATCATCACTCAAACGTCCATATATCAAAATGTCACGTCTGCTCAGGAAGCCTACAAAAGAATCCACACGTGAATAAAAATTTCTTCATAAAATATATATAAAATATATATAAAATTGATACATGAAATAGAAAGTGGTGGGTGTATGAAAAAAATCCCAAACAAAATTTCCAATTTAAAATACAAAATAAATCAATTAATATTAGTAGGACCCGTCCATCCCACAGAAATAAAGAGGCCACTGTATTCTGTCTTCATGACAGAATTAAGAAGCACTCTGTCTAAGGGAAATGAAGAGGAGACAAATAAACATGGTTCGGAAAACAAAAAATTCTGACCCAGAACTTCTTAAGTGCCTCTGGAAGTCATGCAGGTAATTATATATAGAAAGAGCAAGAGTCCCTTCCTTGTAGAAGGGCACCATAAAATAAATGATAGATTATTGTTTTTTTATTCCACCTGTGTGTCAAAATGAAATACATAATGAAACAAGCAATAGATAAAACTGGAATTTATAACTCTTGACTGAATTTCTTAACCAATGATTTTTTGTGTTTAGCCATGTTTATAAGATTTCCAATATTAAGATCTTGTCAGATTTTGTAAGGTTTGATTGCCCACACCTATACCTTTTCATGAGCCAATAAGAAAAAAAGCTTGTAAATTTATACCTTCACTCATAGAATAGTTCTTTCATCAGACAGTTGACTCATAAAATTTTACCATGTACTGACATTTGAAAAACAAAATAAATACAACCACTTATTTATTGGTCAATCAGGAGCAAAGAAAAAATCTTAAAAGTTGATCCATTTCTATTCTTCACAAACGTATAAATACGCGTGATTTTTTCCCCTTTTCTTTGCAGAGAGTCACAGGTCATCAACCTGATGTCTCATTTAGGTGACATGCTTTATTCACACTCTCTCACTCTCTCTTTCACAGCACACTAATTGATTCTTCCCTTTGCTCATTTAAATGTTGGTAACAAAAAAGAAAGCGAGACAAATATATCTTTTACGTTTTCATTTACACTCAGAACACATTTTCACCTACTACAATTGTACACACATCAGTGACATCAAATTTCTCTGTTCTTCACAAATTTATTCTCTCCAACTTTTAGAAAACTGAACTCTTAAAAACACATTTAAAACAAAAAGTTTATGCAGAACTTTCAAACAAATGTTATTTCAAAACAACAAAATTGATGTCATTCTTCGCATTAGATAAATTTACACCTATTAATACAGACAGAACCCTTTAACCTTTTGTTCAACTTTCTGATTCTTTCAAATATTGTGAGCTTGGTTATGGTTGGCAAAAGGCTATTTCATAAGCATAGCTGACATTATCTAAAATCTGTTATGCTGTTAATTAATTATGTTATTAATTAAAGATACATTTATGTATGGTGTTAGCCACTGTTAATGACTTTGCAAATGACTTTAAATTATGCTTATATAATATGAAGTCCAGCACCCTTGGATATGAGGGGCCAGCCAAGCATGCAAACATAATATTTTAAATAAAATAGACGTCATTATAATTATCCCAACCCGAGGAACTTTTCGGCCAACACTCTTCAAGGGCTTACGTTGGCTTTATTACAAATGGTTAATAAAGGACAAATGAAAACAAAGAGCTACTTACAAAACGGGGGAAAAGATGGAATTCGTTTAAAAATAAATTTTATATATATATATATATATATATATATATATATATACAGTCATCCGCAAACAGATCTGTTTCGCTGTATCACAGCTCATCAGTATAGTTAGACAGCCGATTGCTTTTTACCCAGGATTGAAACCTAACTGAATTGGCGTCAGTCGGTGATTCTACCTCTGAGCTACAGGCGCTTGGTAGAAAAGGAGGCAGACTTTTTAGTGTGTATATTATCATTATACATGCCCAATAGCTGACAGTGTTCTAATTCATGTGTATATAGATATATACATATATATACACATATATATACATACATACACTACCGGCCATAATCAATAGGTCACCTCAGTTTTTTTTAAAATAAATGATGTATTTCATACTATTTTTACAGTATTTATTGTTAAGTAAATAATTCTAAATGAAAATAGAATGGTTCTTTTGTTATTATTACTTTGCAAAATTTTACAAGGCAAATAGCGACAATTTACCCATCGCACCCTGTAGATTTCCTATTATATATATATATATACACTACCGGCCATACTTATTAGGATGCAAAGCTGACGAGGTGTTATATAAGCATGATAAAAACCTCGTCCGATCAAGAGGCTATCCATGGTCGAGTGGTCAAGACGGTACCAGATCAAATGGTATGCTTCCCCTATGTAATAGGGGTCGCAGGTTCGAATCCTGCTGGGTAGCACACATTTTCGTAATAAAAATTTCTCGTAAATAATCAGGCCGGTAGATATAAATATAAAAATACTGTTTAATTAAAAACAGAATATCTACTTAAATACGAGTATTGGTAAAAATAATGTTCAAAATAATTCATTACATATATATATATATATATAGATATATACCTTCTGTCACTGTCACACTCAGGGTTTTTGATTATTTTTTTTGTTTTTTCTTATGTCTTTATAGTTGGTACATCAATATATATGATGTTGTCATTTTAGATGACATATTGACATAAATATTTGACCAATACAGGTTCACTTGTATAATATATTCAACTTGTATACCGAGACTGCAATAAGATTTAGGGCCTAATATTCTGCTATATCTATCTATCTATCTATCTATCTATCTATCTATCTATCTATCTATCTATCTGTCTATCTATCTATCTATCTATCTATCTATCTATCTATCTATCTATCTATCTATCTAAGTCTGTTCTTATCTATCTATCTATCTATCAGCTCCATGCATCTATCTATCTATCTATCTATCTATCTATCTATCTATCTATCTATCTATCAGCTCCATGTATGTATGTATGTATGTATGTATGTATGTATCTATCTATCTATCTATCTATCTATCTATCTATCTATCTATCAGCTCCATGCATCTATCTATCTATCTATCTATCTATCTATCTATCTATCTATCTATCTATCTATCTATCTATCTATCTATCTATCTATCTATCTATCTATCTGTCTATCTATCTATCTATCTATCAACCAGCCTATTCATATCTATCTATCTATCTATCTATCTATCTATCTATCTATCTATCTATCTATCTATCTATCTCTCAGTTCCATGTATGTATGTATGTATGTATGTATGTATCTATCTATCTATCTATCTATCTATCTATCAGTTCCATGTATGTATGTATCTATCTATCTATCTATCTATCTATCTATCTATCTATCTATCTATCTATCTATCTAATATGTTGCTAAACAGATAAAATGAAATCTGGACAGTGTACTTTGGCATGTTATGGAATATAACAAAAACATTTTTTGTTGTATGAATAGAGATCAGGTTGTCTGTCATGATTAATCAGAGCTTGACCATATATTTTGACTGATCGTCCTTTTCCATTTTATTTGGATTTGATTACATTTATTTTTTTCTCATTCGAAAGCCACGTGAAAGTCAAATGGTACACAAGTGTGCTTAGTTAAAAAAAAAAAAAAAGAAATTATCAATAGAACAAAACCTTTTCTCAGAATAAGCACCATACAAGACAAACATCAAATAATTTCAGAACGAAACATAGACTTCGTTCTCTCTTTTATTGGATTATTTAATTAATTTTTTTTTTTAATTCTTCAGAAGCATTGAAACAAATTAGCAGTCACTTGAATCGCTCAGTGACTGACTAACACAGAACCATTGATTTGGTAATTAATGTATTGTTGCTTTACAAATCATTGAAACTATAAAAAGAAAAAGTAACTTTGCAGACATCTTTGGGACGGGATTCAAATGACTGTTGTCTTGTTTACAAAAATATCTTTTTTTTATTTAAAAAAAAATGAAACCGAAAGCATTTGTCTGCCAGTTTTTAAATTTAATTGCAGGAAATATAAAACATTTTTAGCTATCATCTCATACACGTCTATGCCTGTCGGGATAGTCACAAAATTCTTAAAATATTTTCACAATGTTTCTAGAAACAATGAACCTTATATAAACCATGAAAAAAGTGATTGCAAATTTAAGCAATAAAATCCGGCCTGTTAAAACAAAAAAAAACAAAAAAATTAACAGTGCTAACAAAAACAATAATATTACTTTAAAGTGGTAGTATAAATACACAACTGGTTTTTTTGATCCTCCCTCATCAGAGCTCAGTCGAGGACAAGAAATCTGTACAGTAACTAAAATGATCACTGAAGATCAAATGATATGTAGAATGTTATATTTTGGTTAATTACATTTAAAACTTAACTGATGTACGGTGTGATGCAGAGGATATAGACTGAGAGTGAGAAATTGAAGGTTTCTCAAGTTCAGTAGCTGTTATTGCTCTTTCTAGTACTGGTGACATTTTCCTTCCTAACCTTTTGTTTGAAGTAGTGTGGAATGTCAATATATTGATTATATCATTATTTTCTCTTTCAGTTGAAATATATAAAATGTTTTTCTTAAAACAGTTTTTTCAGGAAAACAGATTTCTCAAGTCCAGTAGCTGTTATTGCTCTTTCTTTTACTGATTGGGAGTTTCCTTCCTAACCTTTTGTTCGAAGTAGTGTGGAATTTCAACATCTCTATTATGTCATTATTTTCTTTTCAAGTTACATGTGCTATCCATTTTTATTGTTGCTGCTGTTGAAAATCCTAAAGTGATGTGGTTTCTATTTTGTACAGTTCCTCGTTTATGGTTCTGTAGTACCAGTCAAGATGTCTGTTGTAATGCAGTGAAAAATTGAAAAACCAAGTACAAATTTCAGTTGAATTCGTTGCATTAAATTACGCACAAATACCATTGGGAAAGGTATTATCTCTTCTCCCTCCAACTATGGATTAAATAGCAAGACAGATTTGATTCTAACAATGGTAATGGAATATTAACTGTTTCCTTATAAGGAAACATTTGGCATCAATTGATCAAGAAGTTAGTAGTTTTTTTCAGTTAAAATCTATAAAATCTTTCTCTTAAAAGATAACAGATTTATTTTAGGAAAATAGGTTTCTCAATACGGTAGCTATTATTGCTCTTTCTAATACTGGTGGGAGTTTCCTTCCAAACCTTTTATTTGAATTAGTGTGGAGGATCTATATTTTGATTTTGTCATTTTTGTTCTTTTCTTGTTACATGTGCTATCCATTTTAATTGTTGCTGCTATTGAAAGTCTTTAAGTGATGTAATTTCTGTTATTCTGTACAGTTCTTTGTTTATGGTTTGGTAGTGCCAGTCCAGATGTTCATTGGGATGCAGTGGATATCAGCTCAGAATGAGAAGCTGAAGAGTTGAGTTCGAACACCAGTTGAATTTTGTTGCATTTACTTACGCACAAATACCCTTAGGAAAGGTATTAATTCATCACTTCTTCTGCCAGCTATGGGTTAAATAGAAACAGATTGGGTTCTATAGCCTTGGTTGGCAACAAGTCTACTGCAGAATTTAATAGCAGTCTACTGCAGGAAAGGATGTGTATTGTGGTGCAGTGAATATCGGCTCGGAACGATAAATCGGAGAGCCGAGTTCGAATTCCAGTTAAATTCATTGCATTCACTTATGCGCAAATACCCTTGGAAAAGGTAATAATCCGTTTCGTCCCTCCAGTAATGGGTTAAATAACAGGACAGATTGGGTTCCATAGCCTTGGTTGGCAACCAATCTACCGCAGAAAGCAATGGAAACCTATTGCGGGATAATCATATGCCCAGTCAGTTTATCATGTATGGCGCAACTAAGTGACTGACTGTGGGAAAATCTTCTGCCTATTCAGTCATGGATTTTGAACTGATCCTATGAGGCCATTGTTGAACATGTTAGTTAATGGCATATAAACTAGTCATGGGTCATTTTTTTTTAATCGTTTCACCCCGGGCAAGGCGTAAATGCCACTGATATGCAGGGGGCTACATAACTGAAAGAAAATTAATTAGAGGAGGGAGAAGAGGATTACAAACCAATTAGAAAGAAGCAATAGAAAGATGAAAATGCAGGAGTAATGACAGTTGCAAGGGGGGAGAGAAAGGGAAGGATATACGGGGTGGGGGAAGGGCTAGAGTCAAGTGGTTAGTAGATGAGTATTGACATTGCATTTAAATTTCTGGAGGTTGTAGCCATCAGGAAAGCAAGAATATGGGAGCGAGTTCCACAGGCATGAAGTGCGAGAAAAGAAGCTGCTGGAGTAGAATTGTCATCTACATTTGGCTAACCTGACTGTGAATGGGTGGGACCCAGTTGCCAGTCTGGTTGCACGAGAAAACACCTGTTGAGGAGGCACCAGTGATTTAACTTTATCTGAGCAGAAACCATGAAAGTACTTATAGAACAGACAAAGGGAGGCCATATTTCATCGGTGGGGAAGTGGCTGTAGTTGAGTCGCCAAGTCAGCACCTATCACGTTACTAACTCTCCTTTGGAGCCTGTCAAGAACACTGAGGTGAGCAGCAGGGGCGCCTGACCATAAATGGCAGGAGTATTCCATGCATGGTCAAATGGTAGACTTGTATATATGCAGCATGGATTCAGGCGGAAAGAACATCCTGGATCGACACAGTGACCCAACCTTCTTAGCAGTGGATTTAGCTATGGATTCGATGTAGCGGTTCCACTTGAGATCAGAAGAGAAGGTAAGGCCAAGGAGGTGCAGTGTATTGCACTCAGGGAAAATCACTTGGTCCATGCTTATGTGAGGCAGGAGAGGTTGCCTGTGATGGTTGACAGACAACAGCTTGGTCTTGGACGCATTGAAGTTGACAAGCCACTTCTTGCCCCAATTCACCACAGAGTGTAGATCCCGTTCAAGGTCAGCAGCGAGATTATGTCTATCCGCCATGCCAGATTTCTTACTTGTTTAATACCAAAATTTATTTTTCTTGATATTTTTGAAGTAATAAAAATATGATGTATGTTATTCTGCTTTCACAATTATATACATGGTAAATAATACTCTGCTTTTGTGTATAAACATATTTGTGTGGGCATAATTACTAGAAGCAGTGATATTATGCTGTAGTTTTGTTTAAGTTTTATTTTGAAATACAATTTGATTTCTTTTAGAAAATGCCATTCTTTAATGTTAGTTGTTTGGTTGAATTTTAAATAGATTTTGATTAAGTTACCATTGCCAGAATTTGTTAGTATGTGATGTGTGTAGTGACGGCAGTTTATATAAAAATTTATTTTTATACATTCATAGTCAGTCAGTTAAGTGCCATACGTGATACACGCTTGGGCGATCATGTCTCGAAAGAGACCTGACTGACTGGGCAGAAGATTATCCCGCAGTAGGTTGCCCTGCTTTCATGCGGTAGACTGGTTGCCGACCAAGGCTATAGAACCCAATCTGTCCTGCTATTTGACTCACAGTTAAAGAGGGAAGAGATGTATTATATTATTCATTAGTAATAAGTGAGGGATCAGTTTATTACTTCTTCACAATATAAAACGGATCCCCCACTTTATGACCAGTAGAAGCCTTAATCATGATTCCAACTATTATATTCAATCAGTCAATTAAGTGCCATATGTGATACACGCTAGGGCAATCATGTCTCAAAAGAGACATGACTGACTGGGCAGAAGATTATCCCGCAGTAGGTTGCCCTGCTTTCATGCGGTAGACTGGTTGCCGACCAAGGCTATAGAACCCAATCTGTCCTGCTATTTAACCCATAACTGGAAGGAAGAGATGGATTAATACCTTTCCCAAGAGTATTTGTGTGTAATTGAATGCAAGGAATTCAAATGGAATTCGAAATTGGCTCCCCGATTTCTCGTTCCGAACTGTTATCCACTGCACCACAATGCACATCCTTATTGCACCACAAAGGACATTTTCTCTGTCAGTTAAGTGCCGTACGTGAAACACGCTTGGGCGATCATGTCTCAAAAGAGACATGACTGACTGGGCAGAAGATTATCCCGCAGTAGGTTGCCATTGCATTCTGCAGTAGACTGGTTGCCGACCAAGGCTAAAGAACCCAAACTGTCCTGCTATTTAACCCATAACTGGAAGGAAGAGACGGATTAATACCTTTCCCAAGGGTATTTGCGCATAAGTGAATACAATGGATTCAACTGTATTTCATAGTATTTTGTTTTATTTTGGGGGTGGGTTCCACGATTTTCCCATAGCTAACAGACCCTGGAAGATTTGAATTAGCATCAACCACAGTTGCAGTTTACTAAATTTTGGACAAGACAATAAATAGGGAACACCTAGTATGGAACAAACTCGCTACTCAGTTGTCATAGTTAAACCAGATAAGCTCACTTAACATGAGCTTTTAATCGTCTGAGAGAACACTTTTGGCTTTCACTAGCATTTCTTCTTTAACCACCACAGAGAAACTTTCTTGCCTACCATCAAAATGAATGATGCTAATAACAACATCGAATCCATAGTTGCATCTACTGCCAGGAAGTTCAGGTCACCATGTCAGGCCAGGAAGTTTTTCTCTTCAGAATCCATTTTGCACAGTTATAAATCTAGCATTCTTCCATGCATTGAATACTGCTGCCATACCTGGTCAGGTATTTCTGCTATTCATCTTGAGGTTCCCAAAAAAATCCAAAGAAGAGTCTGCAGTATAATCGATCCTGACTCAGCATCCCAACTTCAGTCACTTTCTCACTGATGTGATTTGGCTTCCCTCTGTCTTTTCTACTAGTATTTTCATGTCAACTACTCTAACGAGATTTTTTTTCAGGTTCCCTGACCTCTTGTATTTAGTTGTGCTCCTAGAATAGCCAGATCTATCTATCTATCTATCTATCTATCTATCTATCTATCTATCTATCTATCTATCTATCTCTGTCTGTACGTTATCTATCTATCTATCTATCTATCTATCTCTGTTCATTATCTATCTATCTATCTATCTATCTATCTATCTATCTCATGTATGTATGTATGCATTAGTCAGTTCTATCTATCTATCTATCTATCAATCTATCTATCTATCTATCTATCTTAGTCTGTTCATATCTATCTATCTATCTATCTATCTATCTATCTATCTATCTATCTATCTGTTCCATGTATGTATGTATGTATTTATCTATCTATCTATCCATCAGATCTATCTATCTATCTATCTATCTATCTATCTATCTATCTATCTCATGTATGTATGTATGCATTAGTCAGATCTATCTATCTATCTATCTATCTATCTATCTATCTATCAGCTACATGTATGTATGTATGTATGTATGTATGTATGTATCTGTTTCATGTATGTATGTATCTATCTATCTATCTATCTATCTATCTATCTATCTCACTTCAAATTGTAAAGGAAAATGCAGTCAGAAAAGAAAAACAAAAACAACGAAAAGACATTCATTTTATTTCAATTAATTTTTTAAGGTTGTAAGCCTTCAGGCATTATTATTTCAGTTTTATAAAGAATGCGTCTCTTATAATTTATCAGATAGTGTTTTGGAAAATATAACTTTCTTTAACAGCTAGTCGAAGACATAATTATTGCAATGATCCAAGATGAAAGTGGAATGTTTCTTGATCAAAATTTATAACAAATTTGAATCAAGAATTGTTAATGTTCAAATCAGAGGGAAAGTTGATATTTAATATTCATTAATTCCGAATCAGACAGCAATTCTCTTTCACCCCATGAGAATAAAGAATGAATACTTTTTGTCATTTAAACTCCGTGTCATACAAAACATTATCTATAATTACATTAACCTTTTCTCACAAACCATTTTTTCCCCCACGAAAGATTCAAAATCCTAATTTTCTGAAATTAAAAAAAGAACAAAAAATTGCTCCCATTTTAATAAATGATGAATGCATCAAATATGATTTTTAATAATTTCAATCTTGCCTTGATTTTTCTTACGAGCTGTTAGGCCTTGTTTTTAATTGCTTTCTTAGAATCTAGTTTCTTCTTCCTCTATGTGCCCTGTCCTTTCAGGACATAGGCGATCATGGCCTTCCATGTCTCCCTATCACTGGTGTCTCTTAACACGCTTTTTCCTGTTACACCACCCAAACCCTGATCTGCCATCTACTAGCTCAAGACCATAAATCTAGAATAGAAACTAGCATGACTACAAAAAGAGGGATAAGTTTATATATTGATCATAATATAGAATTGATCCCCCATTTTATATCCACACTACAATTTTTTATAAATATTTGGCATATATATTCTTCTTCTATGTGCCCTGTCCCTTCAAGATGTAGGCGATCATGGCCTTCCACATCTCCTTATCCCTGGTGGCTCTTAGTACGCTTTCTCCTGTTACACCACATAACCCTCATTCTGTCATCCATCTGCTCAGGCTCTTCAAATGCTCAGTATTAATTTCCTTTTCGTTTTCATCCTTTCCAAAACCTCGTCATTGTTCACATGCTCGGTCCATGATATCCCCAGCATCCTTCTGTAGAACCACATTTCAGCTGCTTCAAGTTTTTCCTTCATCTTCATATTATCTAACCCATAACTGAAGGGAAGACATGGATTAATACCTTTCCCAAGGGTATTTGTGCATAAGTGAATGCTGGAATTCAACTGGAATTCACACTTGGCACCCTGATTTGTCATTCCGAGTCAATATCCACTGCATCACAATGCATCCCCATTCTCATTACATGTCCCAAAAACTTCAGCTGTTTTTTCCTGTTATTATCAGTTTCCTTCTCGTGTCTATCCTTTTCAAAACCTCCTCATTGCTCACATGTTCTATCCATGTTATCCTCAGCATCCTTCTGTAGAACTACATTTCTGTTGCTTTAAGTCTTTCCTTCATCTGTACTCTCTTGTTTGTTTTCAGCAAAATTTTCCTGTCTCTCAATACTTTGCTTAGCTGCTGGAATGCATTCCCTAGCTGTGTCAGAATGCCTAACAAATTTATTTAGTTGAATAGAGGCACTATGTTGACGAGTGACTGTTCTCCAACGTACCTCTAAATTTTTGATCCCATCTTTAAAAATTCTCATCCTTTGATGTGATAAACGGCTCAAATGCTTCGATTACCTCTTCCTTATTGACGAATGTTGTGTTGCGTATGAAAAGCTTCAGATGCTTAAATAGGTGATAATTAGTAAGGCAGATATATGATGCTTCCATAACTTGTCTGTTTTTACAGTTAGGATGTTGACCCTACAGAAATTCCTTTATGATCTGGGTGAGGTGATCCACCCCTAGGCTGGTTTTGAATTCAAAGTTTCCTTTCTCTGAGAATGGATGCCATCCAAAGCTATAGAAACCATTCTGTACTGCTATTTATACATAGCTGGGGGTGGAAAGTCAGATTCATACCTTTCGCAAGAGTGTTTTATTCCTGAATCCGAGCTGTTATCCATTACTTCACTGTGCCTTTGATGAGGATGATGAAAGAAAAAAAAAGGAAGAAGGATCAAGAAATCAAAAAGTCATGGTGGATGAGGCAAAAATTTCATAATTATGGCTATGCAGTTTTTGGGCTGTTGACTGAGAAATGTGTGGTCGTGTGTTGTCATGCAGAAAAATTGACGGTCATCCCTACTCACAAGTCTAGGTTGTTTCTGTTTGAAGTTTTTGTTAATTTCTCCACAATATAAGATTGTTGTTGTTATTATTTTCTCTTTTAGCAAGGACGAATAACCGTTTTGAAAGACCACCGTAAAATAACCATTAACTTTTGATGGCGAAGTAAATCTTTTGGGCATCATTTCATTTGGTGATTCACTTGCATCTAACCACTGGCATACTTTCTTACAGATATCAAAGAGTATACAAGGCATGTAGTGATTCAATGCAAAAATATATCTGCTCACCGAAAATGCATGGTTTTTAACCTCTTCAAAAAAATTACCTGTATATAGTGTGGCCGTCAATGTTTTTATCTTTTAACCTGGGTTGAAAGATTATTTTGAATGTCACAGTTCCAGAAAATTGAATATTTTGATTTACATCAAAGATATAAGTTGTCACTGTGATTCTGAAAAAGATGTATAAACAGAGGCCATTTTTCATGTTTTTCCATTTTTGAAATGTGGAAACTGATGTTCTATATTCGTTTGGTCAGTGTGAAATAATATTAAAATCATTCATGATTGCCAGTGAAAATGACAGGATTTTGCCGAATTGTTAAATAATATCTTGGATGGTGTGGAATTTTGCCAAGAAGTGTATTTTGCACTGGGCAACACAGGGAGATGTCACTGAGTATAAAAACGCAGGTGTCGAACTAGAATTTTGTTTTGACAACCAGGTTCAAAAGAGGCTGCATTTGAGGTAGGACAGCATTCACCAGAAGCTCCAGGTGACAGTGAGGTAACTATTTGAGTGATGTCAGCTATCACAGAGTTTAGAGTAGAGCCTAACAGTTTGCAGCCTGCTGTTGAAGAGAGAAGATGGAAGGGCCAGCCATATGGCTGGCTGGCTTGCTGGCTGCTTGTATGTGTGTGTGCTTTAACCAGACCAACCTCATTTCATGCCAAGTCATTGAAAAAGCATGAATAAAATATAATTGTATATTTTATGTATGCGTATTGATGCCTGTCAATTTTAAGAGAAAACTAATACATTGAATAAGGAACATGCATCGTTAGGGGACACTTTTTTCAATGTGCAACTACCACTTTTAACCATCTTATTGAAAATAAGAAAAGTAATAATAATTCTGTTAGTCAGTTAAGTGCCATACATGATACATGATCTGGGTGATCATGTCTCGAAAGAGACATGACTGACTGGGCAGAAGATTATCCCACAGTAGGTTACCATTACATTCTGCGGGAGACTAGTTGCCCACTAAGGCTACAGAACCCAATTTGTTCTGCCATTTAACTCATAGCTGGAGGGAGAAGAGATAGATTATATTACATTATTATATTAAGTATAATTAGTGGGGGATTAGTTTATTACTTCATAACAATAGAAAACCGATCCCTCACTTTATAACAGGTAGGAGTTTTAATAATGTTTCCAATTATTATATTCAGTCAGTTAAGTGCCATACATGATACAAACTTTGGACGATCATGTCCTGAAAGAGACATGAGTGACTGAGCAGAAGATTATCCTGCAGTAGGTTAACATTGTTTTCTGGTTGCCAGCCAAGGCTATAGAACCCAATCAGTCCTATTATTTAACCCATAACTGGAGGGAAGTGACAGATTAATAACTTTCTTAAGGGTATTTCTACGTAAGTGAATGAAAAAGAATTCAACTGGAATTTGAACTTGGCTCCCCTGATTTGTGATTCCAAGTCGATATCTACTGCACTGCAACATACATGTGTAGGAACATTCTTACTTACTGTTCTTATTACATACATCACAACAGCACTAATGACGTCCTAACATGTCAATAGATGTGCAATCTTTTGGTCTTGGTCAGGAGGGGTAATAATAAAAAACAATTTTAAAAAAGCTAACCCCGAAACTGCAGATATCATGGACAGAGCATATATTGCCTTTGACTTGGTAAACAATACTGATATCTACAAGAATCAAATGACAATAATCTAGTACAAATGTGATTTCGGTTGTTCAATATGGCAGTGAATGTTGGACAATATCTTCGAAGATAAAGGAAAAACTTAAAGCAACCAAAATGTGGTGCTACAGAAGCATACTGGACATAAAGTGGGGGATCTGTTCCCTATTACAATCAATATATAAACTGACCCCTCACTTTGTGGTCACAGCAGTTTCTATACTTTTATATTCCTGGGATCCAACAGCACAAGGATGCATTCCAGGAGCTGAGAAGAGTATTAAGAAAACGGACAATTTTGCTAGAAACAAAGAAGAGAGTACTGGATTGCTATATGCTGTCCGTCATTCAATATGGCAGTGAATGCTGGACAATACCATCAAAGATGAAGGAAAAACTCGAAGCAACTGAAATGTGGTTCTCCAGAAGGATGCTGTGGATATCATGGACAGAGCATGTGATCAATGACAAGGTTTTGGAAATGATGGAGTCGAAAAGGAAATTAATACTGAGCATCAGGAAGAGACAACTAAAGTTCCTGGGACATGCAATGAGGAAGGATGGCTTAGAGAACCTGATACTAACAGGCCACATAGAAGGAAAAAGATACAGGGGAAAGCAGTGGATAACATATTTGAAGGACCTGATCAGGTAGATGACAAAACAAGGGTTGCATGGTGCAACAGAAGAAAGCATGCTAAGAGCTACCAGGGACGTGGAGAGCCATGATTGCCTACGTCCTGAAAGGACAAGGCACATGGAAGAAGAATATATATGCCAAGTGTTTATATGAAATTATAATGTGGATATGAATTGGGGGATCAATTCTATATTATAATCAATATATAAACTGATCCCTCATTTTGTGGTCATGCTAGTTTCTCTACATTTATATTCTAGATTTATGGTCTTGAGCTAGTGGATGGCAGAGCAGGGTTTGGGTAGTGTAACAGGAGAAAGCGTGCTAAGAGCCACCAGAGATAGGGAGATGTGGAAAGCCATGATCGCCTACGTCCTGAAAGGACAAGGCTCATAGAAGAAAAATATATATGCCAACTGTTTATACTTGGTTGTTTTATGCCTATCAGGTTGGTCCAAAAAGAATCCCCATAGAAACGATGCTAGACATATTAGGCATCCCTGCTGTTTATCTCAGGGTTCTTGACAAAATTCAAAGGAAAACCTGCAAGGTAATTAATCCCAATCTGGCAACTTGACTCCAGTCACTTTCTCACTGATGGGATGTGGCTTCCCTCTGTCTGTTGAACTACTAGATTGGCAACTAGGTCCCACACTTTCTTTTTTTTTTTTATAATCATATCACCCCAAGCAAGGCATTTTATTGCCACTATTGTGCAGGGTTTTTTATTTTTTTTTTTTTTTTAATCATATCACCCGAAGCAAGGCGAAAACACCACTGATGTGCAGGGGGCTACATAAGAGTGAAAAGATTGGAAAAGAGAAAAACCGGAAACCACATCCTAAACAGGACACCTGTTCAATAGACGTGGGTGGAGTGTGAACCGGGCGATAGTTTAGTATATCTGCTCCAATTGAAAAATAAATAAATAAATAAATAAAAAAGAGTGAAAAGATTGGAAAAGAGAAAAAGAGAAAAGCCGGAAACCACATCCTAAACAGGAAACAAGGGATGAGCCTGTGATTGATTATAGGAGGTGTCAGGAAGTGGGTAAGAAAAGGTTGACCGTAGCCATAATATGAGGGATCAGTTTATATATTGATTGCAATGTAGAATTGATCCCCCACTTTATATTCACATTATAATAGTATAGAATTATTTTTATAATCATATCGCCCCAAGCAAGGCATTTTACTGCCACTGTTGTGCAGGAGATTACATTGGAGAAAAGTTATAAGAAAGAGTGACAGGTTATAGGGGTGTCAGGAAGTGGGTTAAAAAAGGATGAAAATACTGATGAGAGTGGAGTGGATGGAGAAAGGAGCATGAGAGAGAGGATGAAGAAAGAAAGAAAGAAAGAAAGAAAGAAAGAAAGAAAGAAAAATATAAGAATTACAGGATTTTTTTTTATAATCATATTGCCCCATTAAGGTAGTTTACTGCCACTGGTGTACAGGGTGTTACATAAGAGGAAAGTTATAAGAAAGATTGATAGGTTATAGGGGGTGTCAGGAAGTGGGTAAGAGAAGGATGAGAATATTGATCAGAGTGGAGTGGACGAAGAAAGGAACATGAGAGAGAGGATACAGGTTAGTGAGATAGATGACTATTGACTTTACATTTGAATTCTTGGAGATTGTAGCTGTTGGAGTAGAATTTGCGTTTACATTTTATTGGTTTCACAGTAAAAGAGTGGGACCCAGTTGATAATCTTGTGGAGTAAATTCATGTATAGGAGGCACCAGTGTGCTAATTTCATCTGAGCAGAAGCCGTGAAAGTGTTTATAGAGAAGCTGTGAAAGTATTTGTATTTTGTAGTCAATACAGTCAAATGTCGTCACCACTATCAGCTTCTTTTCTCCTACTTCCTGCCTGTGGAACTCCCTTTCGTATACTTGCTTACCTGATAGCTACAATCTCCAAGAGTTTAAATGCAACATCAATCGCCATCTTTTATCTCCTTGACTTCCATCTTTCTCTTCCTTTCTGCTCTAATCTCATATAATTCTTTTCACACTAGTATTCTCATCCTTCCTTTACCCATTCTCTGACACACCCTGTAACCTGTTCCTGTGGAACTCGCTTCTTTATTCTTGCTTTCCTGACAGCTACAACCTCCAGGAATTCAAATGCAAGGTCAATTCTCATCTCTTAACCACTTGACCCTAGTTCTTTCCTCACCACCCTGTATATCCTTTCCTTTCTCTCCACCTCTGCAACTGCCATCACACCTGTATTCTCTCCCTTCTCTTGATCCTTTCTAAATGGTTTGTCCTTCTCTTCACTCTCTTCTATTTAGTGCTTTTACTCTTTTGTAGCCACCCCCTGCATTGACCCTAGTTCTTTCCTCACCACCCTGTATATCCTTTCCTTTCTCTCCACCTCTGCAATTGTCATCATACCTGTATTCCCTCCCTTCTCTTGCTCCTTTCTAAATGGTTTGTCCTTCTCTTTACTCTCTTCTATTTAGTGCTTTTACTCTTATGTAGCCCCCTGCACATCAGTGGCGTTACTTGCTCGGGGTGATATGATTAAAAAAAAAATGTAGCCCCTCTGCATCAGTGAAAGTACTACTTTGATTGGGATGAAATGATTATAAAAAAAAAAATTAAAAAAATAAAACTGTTCATCGATACACGAAGCTGACAACCTTTTTATATTCTCTTTTGGAAACTCCTAGCCCTGAATACACCATTTTCAACCCCTGAGTTATGCTTTTGATGCACAAACATAATCAGAAAGTTGGAAAGTCATTATAATCATCTCTTTGACAGGGCGTGAGGTTCACAGTGACATCAGTTCGTTCACCGATTCACATAAGCTTCATAAACCATGTCTACATTTCAGATTTGAACTTAATTCTCTTAATGATTTCTACAACAAAACATCTAAAAATTATATATATATACATATATATATATATATATATATATATATATATATATAATCTTGTATTTCGTTAGTTTGTTCTTTTTTATTTATTTTGCTGATTTACAGAAAGGTTATCTAAGACAATCTTCACTTTGATAATAAATGTTTATATGAGATTTAATCAATTTTAAATATTTATTAAATAAGAAAAAATATTTTCTTCCATATATTTTGTAAAATAAAACAGTTTTTGAATAATTAATTATAATTAATATAATTGACCTTTTAATTTGATTAATTTATACAATTTCAAGTCTCTTCTTCATATTTAAGAAGACTGTCCTGCATTCAATGCCATATAGGAGGACAAATATCATAACTGTCCAGTACGCTTTTCTTTGCTTCCAACTAAATTTTCCTATCTCTCAATACTCTGCTTAGCTTTTGAAATGCATCTTTAGCCATTCCAGTATGCTTTCGGATCACAGTGTTGCACTTTCACTCTTCTGTCTGTACCTGTTTAATTTAATTATCCGCGACCTGCAGTTGACATTTTTGCTGAAGACCATGCATTCTTTTTTCTTGAAGTTTATGCTAAGTTTTTTTTTAAATCAGTTAATCTCCTAGACAAGTTGCTAACCATGGCTAGATAGCCCAAGTTTTCTTGTTATTGAAGCCATAGCTAAAAGAGGTGAGATAGATTCATATATTTCCCTAGGCTATTAGTGCAAAAGAGAATGCAATTGATGTAATCCTAAAATGTTACTGCATGAGTAATCACCAAAATAAAGGAGATTGGGAATAATAGTATATCAACAAGTACAAGGCTTCCACGCTGCGAGACGTAGATACACTGCTAGTGAACTGTGCGTCAGTATAATCGGTCAGTATTTACCACCTCTCCGGTAGGGTGGAAGCCAAGGGTGGATGTGACACAAGGTCAATTAAAATGGGGATTCTGAGCCTTTAAGCTCAGCTAAAAATATCCCATAAGGCTGGGTCGGGCTCTTGTTTATTCACTCCAAATAAAATGCCGTCCTTTGGCAGAGCCTTGACTGGGTACATCATTTTTGCTGAGTACCCCACTATCTTGGTGTTATGTCGCCAAGTATAAATGAATAACTCAACAACAGAATCAGAATATAAGTTGTATTCCACAGAAAGACGGTTAGTATGTACAGAAGTGTTTAGTAATATTTACAATAGAAAGATACAAGAGTCCAATCTGTCGTAAGATGTGTGTATACGTGATTACTTCCGGTACGCCGCCAGAAGTGTGACTAATTCTTCACTGACTCGCACTGACTCTTCAGTAACTCATTAGAAACTCTCAAGTGACTCTCTACGACTGTATTTACTAGCCTTCCCACGCAAGGCTGGATGTGACACATGGTCATTTTATAGTGGGTATTCCCGGCCATATAGCCAGGCCAAAAAATGTCTGTCTATTTTTGCCCAGTCGTGGGTCTACCCTTCGGCGGAACCACGACTTGAAAGCAGAGAGCACCCTCTACCCGAAGGCAGTGAGCTGACAGTGTCGTAGAGTCGTCAGTCTAGTGACTCTGTACGACTCCCTGGAGAGAATCCACCATTGCTATATATAGCAATGGGAACAGTCCATTTGTAGTCAAATAGGAGTGGCGCCCTAACAGGGTACTTAGCCACAGCTAAAAAGAGGTGAGATAGATTCATACATTTCACTAGGGTATCAGTGCAAAGGAGAACGTAATTGGTTTAACCCTAAAAGGTTACTGTGTGAGTAATTACCAAAATGGAGGTTGGGAATAATAGTATATCAACAAATACAAGACTCACACACTGTGTGAAGCAGATACACTGCTAGTGAACTGCTAGTCATTATAATCAGTTGGTATTTAACACCTCCCCACTAACGGTGAATTTTTGAATGTGCAATTTTTTTCTTAGTCATAATTTCTGTGTTTTTCATTCAGCAATTCCTTATCACTAACTTTTCTTCCTGCCAGAGTCTACATATTTTGCAACTGTTGATACACACACATATATATATATATATATATATATATATATATATATGACTAAACTATCGCCCGGTTCACACTCCACCCACGTCTATTGAACAGGTGAAGAAGCTCATCCATTGTTCCCTGTTTAGGATGTGGTTTCTGGCTTTCTCTTTTCCAATCTTTTCACTCTTATGTAGCCCCCTGCGCACCAGTGGCGTTACCACCTTGATCGGGGTGATATGATGAAAAAAAAAATATATATATATATATATATATATATAATCATATAATTCTTCAGTTTGTTCTTTTTTATTTATTTTGTTGAATAAAAGAAAGGTTATCTAAGACAATCTTCATTTTAATAATAAATGTTTATGCGAGATTTAATCGATTTTAAATATTTATTAAATCAGAAAAAATATTTATTGTATATATTTCGTAAAATAAAACAGTTTCTGAAGAATTAATTGACTTTTTAATTTGATTAATTTGCATAACTCACACATATTCAATACTTTAAAATATCTCAGGTCATTTTAACTTCATTTCATTTAGTTTCCTTTGACCAAAGTGGCACACAGTAGGCAACATCATTTCATCCAATAGGTAATATCATTTCATCTCAATAGATGATATTATTTCAAGAGGTGATATTGTTTCATCTCAGTAGGTGATATTTCAACCAATAAGCGATATAATTTTATTTAATAAGCTGTATTAATTTATTTATTTCAAACAGAGAAAGAATAACATGAAACACATATTAAAGAAAATTTATTTGTAAAACAATCTTACCAAGTTGATATACTATAGTTTAAATGTTTGAGGGTATATCTGGTATATTTTTAAAATGGCTCCAAAAGTAGTTGTTTTCTATTTTAAAGAAGAGAAAATTATTATATATGATTTAAAAAAAGTGAGTCTTGATTTTTTATTAGAAATTTTATTTGACAAAAAGAAAAAAAAATGTAATTTTATGATTAAATTTTGCTCTCGTCAAAAGAGGGTCTCCGTTAGCCTTGATTCAGTCAGTCAGTTAAGTACCATACGTGATACAAGCTTTGGGTGATCATGTCTCAAAAGAGATATGACTGACTGGGCAAAAGATTATTTCACAAATTGCTTTCTGCGGTAGACTGGTTGCCAGCCAAGGCTATAGAATCAAATCTGTCCTGATATTTAACCCATAATTGGAGGGCAGTGATGGATTAATACCTTTCCCAAGGGTATTTGCACGTAAGTGAATGCAAGGAATTCAACTGGAATTCAAACTCGGCTTCCTGATTTGTCGTTCAGAGTCGATATTCATTGCACCACAACATCAAAAATTGTTGGTACCATTGCAAAAGTTTCTCAAAGTTTGTTAATTGATTCCATTCTTTTTTCAATGACTCTAAGAGGAGCTTTTTGTATTTTTTTTCACTCTTCTATCAATATATATATATATATATATATATTTCATTTTTTGGGATGAAACGGTTTCTCTCTTCTGTCAAATTATTCCATGCTAATTCTGGGATGGCTTCAAACTTTTGAACTGTAGTAAATATGCAAACATTATGTTCTTCTTCTTCTATGTACCCTGTCCCTTCAGGACGTAGGCGATCATGGTTCTCCACATCTCCCTATTCCTGGTGGCTCTTAGTATGTTTTCTCCTGTTACACCTCCCAACCCCCATTCCGTCATCCACCTGATCAGGCCCTGCAAATATGTTACCCTCTGACTTCCTCTGTCTCTTTTTCCTTCTACCTGGCCTGTCAGTATCAGGTTCTCCAAGCTCTCCTTCCTCATTGCATGTTCCAGGAACTTCAGTTGTCTCTTCCTGATGCTCACTATTAATTTCCTTTTTGTTGCCATTCTTTCCAACACCTCATCGTTGCTTCCATGCTCGGTCCACGATATCTGCAGCATCCTTCTGTAGAACCACATTTCCACTGCATCAAGTTTTGTCCTCTTTTACAATGATATTGTCCAGCATTCACTGCCATATTGAAGAACTGACAGCACATAGCAATCCAGTACTCTCTTCTTTGTTTCTAGTGAAATTGTCCTGTTTCTTAATACTCTTCTCAGCTCCTGGAATGAATCCTTTTGCCTTTGGATCACAGGAATATAAATGTATAGAAACTGCTATGACGACAAAAATGAGGGGTCAGTTTATAAATTGATTGTAATATGGAACTGATCCCCCACTTTATGTCCAGTATGCTTCTGTAGAACCACAAATCTGCTGCTTTAAGGTTTGTCCTCATTTCTGATGATATTGTTCAGCATTCACTGCCATATTGAAGAATTGACATCACATAGCAATGTTAACTGATCTAAATTAATAACAACAGATTTCTTACTCTAAATTTAAAGGAGTGACTCGTTGGATAAAAGGTAATTGGTCTTTATTTTAACGTATATCATCAGTTTTTGGTTTGGATGTTTTTTAGTTGCTGTGCACATTTTGTTATTTTTTGTATTCAATTTTGAGATGTGGACGAACCAATATTCGCTAAAGTAAAGTGAACAATTTACAAAGGTACAGTACTGTGCAAAAGTATTAGGACAAGAACTATTTTATCTTTCATGAGGAATCAAAATAAAGTTTAAAATCACCTCTGTCCTAACACTTTTGCACACTACCGGTAGTGTGCAAAAGTATTAGGACAGGGATGATTTTCCTAAAAACTTCACTGAAATTCAAATACAGGGTGAAAAGCCAAACCTTTATAAGAATTATTTAACTAAAAAGGGAGAAGGCTTTGGAATTTGAATTGGCCCCAACAAAGCCCTGATCTCAATCCTATTGAACATCTATGGGATATTTTGGATAAAAAAAATTGATAAATCTAATGTTACTTTGCAATACATACTTTGGGAACAAATACAAGCTGCTTGGCAGGAGATACCATTAGATACATTGAAGAAGCTTGTGATGTCAATGCCTGACAGAATGAAGGCTGTGATCAAAGCAAAAGGCTATTATACTAAATATTAAATTTATTTTGTAACAAGTATTTTTTTCTTGTTAATGCATTTGTTGAGTAAATCAAATAAAATTACTTTAATTAAATTGTTTATTTTCTGTCAATATGCCTCATAAAAGATAAAATAGTTCTTGTCCTAATACTTTTGCACAGTACTGCATATATATATATATATATATATATATATATATATATATATATATATACTAGTTGCGATTGCTAAATTGTCGCAATTATTTTATTATTTCAAAGCAAAAGGCTATTATACTAAATATTAAATTTATTTTGTAACAAGTATTTTTTTCTTGTTAAAGCATTTGTTGAGTAAATCAAATAAAATTACTTTAATTAAATTGTTTATTTTCTGTCAATATGATTCATAAAGATAAAATAGTTCTTGTCCTAATACTTTTGCTTCGTACTCTATAACAATGTAAAATGTTTAGCAAGAACTGAACCTTAAAAAGCAACAGTGTGCTCAGTTTTATAGCCAGAACATGTTCTCAGTGCTGAGTAAAGCTAATACTTATTATCCCTTGAAGGTTTTGGAATCAGTATATATTAAGTCCTACCAACCACCTCTCTGTAAACAAAAGTGGTTTGGTGGGCTAAAATGTACCAAATCACAGAAACCACATCATCTGAGAACTGACAGCAGCAATAACGACTAAAATGAATAGCACATGCAACTTGAAAAGAAAAAAATGTTCGAATAAAAATGTTGATATTCCACACTACTTCAAAAAAATGTGAGGAAGTGTTGTGGACCCGGTTAAATGTCCAGTAAGAGTAACATAAAAACAACCAAACAGGAAAATACGAATATATATTAAATACAGAAAAATTACAATACTTGGAACTTGTTTAGTAGGAACAATAATACGAGTTAGTGCTGAATACTATGATTTGACCCTTGGCCTTAGAAATGGGACTCGTAATGGTTCTTAAGGTAGCTGTATTTGTAGACCGACTCTCGGCTGATTTCCGGCCGCCCTGAAGGTGCTTTCTTCAGGCTCCTTCCTCTCACCTCAACTGAAAGAGAAAATAATGACACAGTGAAGATGTTGACATTCCACACTACTTCAAACAAAAGGTCAGGAAGGAAACATCCATGAGTACTGGAAAGAGCAATAAAAGCTACTGGACTTGAGAAATCTGTTTTTTCTGAAAAATTGTTTTCAAAGAAAGATTTTATAAATTTCAGCTGAAAGAGAAAATGATGATATAATCAAGATGTTGATATTCCACACTACTTCAAACAAAGGGTTAGGAAGGAAACTTTTATCAGTACTGGAAATAGCAATAACAGCTACTGAACTTAAGAAATCTGTTTTCCTGAAAAATTTAAAAGAAAGATTGAAAAATTTCAGCCAAAAGAGAAAATAATGATATAATCAAGATATTGACGTTCCACACTACTTCAAACGAAGGGTTAGGAAGAAAATTCCCATCAATATTGGAAAGAGAAATAATTGCTAGTGAACTTGAGAAATCTGCATTCTGTAAAAATTGCTTTAATAGAAACATTTTATAAATTTTAGCCAAAAAACAGTATTGGCTGACTCAGTCATTGACTGCCAAAGTTTCCTTATAGAGAAATGGCGAATATTGCCATTCTCAGTTTTGAAAAGTTTATTTTAACATTTCAATGCACTTTCGAATTTCGATGTCACATTTTCTGTCTTATATATTTTACTCATATTTAGTTTTTACATGTAGACTTCATTTTTTGAAGAGATTATTCTTTGTAAGAACAGTTTTTAAATATTCACTTGTCTTCTAAATTTGTATGTTTTGATATCCAGAATTACTTCAGAAACAAATAGCCTGGATACATCAAGAAGTAAACAAAAAAAAAAATCAGAAATTGATGTAAGGATTTTTTTTTTTGTTTGTTAATTTCCCTAAGAATCGAAAATTAAAAAAAAATACAAACATTAACTAAATGGAACAAATTCTTCTAAATTCAGAAACAGCATTTTAAATTCCATTAGTGAAGATAATGAATGGGGCAATTGCTCTTTGATTTCTTTTTAATAAAGGAAATAACAACAAAAGAATTGCTGACGTAAATTTGAGGATAGCCAGGAATTTAGTTAATGTTTCTTTTAGACTCTTTTTTTTTTATTGATCATTGCACTTTCGCAAATTACAGAAAGGTTTTGTTTATTGCATATTTAAGAGGCGTAAATATGTTGCCATTATCTGTTATTTTAGGCAATCTTATTACATGTCTGTTTTTATCACAATAAGATCTCATGAATAGCTTTCTCCTCATTTGTATGAGTATACACATCTATCTATCTATAGATATACAGTACTGTGCAAAAGTATTAGGACAAGAACTATTTTATATTTTATGAGGCATATTGACAGAAAATAAACAATTTAATTAAAGTAATTTTATTTGATTTACTCAACAAATGCTTTGACAAGAAAAAAATACTTGTTTCAAAATAAATTTAATATTTAGTATAATAGCCTTTTGCTTTGATCACAGCCTTCATTCTGTCAGACATTGACATCACAAGCTTCTTTAATGTATCTAATGGTATCTCCTGCCAAGCAGCTTGTATTTGTTCCCAAAGTATGTATTGCAAAGTAACATTAGATTTATCAATTTCTTTATCCAAAATATCCCATAGATGTTCAATAGGATTGAGATCAGGGCTTTGTGGGGGGGCCAATTCAAATTCCAAAGCCTTCCTTCCTCTTCCTTTTTAGTTAAATAATTCTTATAAAAGGTTTGGCTTTTCACCCTGTATTTGAATTTCAGTGAGATTTTTAGGAAAATCACCCCTGTCTTAACACTTTTGCATACTACCGGTAGTGAGCAAAGTATTAGGACGGGTGATTTTCCTAAAAATCTCACTGAATTGTATAAATATTGAATAACTTCCTCCAATCACCCTTTTTTAACTGAATAACCATTAATTCATTTTATTTTCCAAAATAAATCATCTTCACCATTTATGTTAAAATATCACCTGAAGAAGAACAATAATGCTCTGAAACATAAATTTTTTGTGTAGTGATATTATGCTTTTATAAACCATTGTAATAACAAAATTACAATATTAAGCTCTACTCTGTATTGAACACTTTTATAAAAGTAAATACAACAAACAGTAGGTTTTTAATCTATCTGTTCTTTCACTTACTTATAATATATACGCACACATACATACTCTACTGGCCATAATTATTGGGCCACCCCAGTTTTTTAAAAACATGATGTATTTCATACTATTTTTAATATTTATTGCCAAGTGGATAATTCTAAATGAAAATAGAATGGTTCTTTTGTTATTCTTACTTTGCAAAATGTTACAAGGCAAATAGAGACAATTTACGCATCGCACCGTAGATTTGTTATATATGTATATATATTTATAATACCATCCATACTTATTAGGTCACCCCAGTTTTATTAAAATCAATAATGTATTTCATACTATTTTTAGTATTTATTGCCAAGTGGATAATTCTAAATGAAAATAGAATAGTTCTTTTGTGATTATTACTTTGCAAAATTTTACAAGGCAAGGAAGCAAATATGAACTCGTCCGAATCACCCTAAATTTTCGTCATTCTTTCATTAATGAAACTGCAATATAGGTAATTATTAAATATTTATAAATTCATTTGATGCACATGTTATTGTGCAGTATTAACAAAAGAACCATTCTATTTTCATTTACAATTATTCACTTGGCAATAAATACTAAAAAATAGTATGAAATACACCATTTTTTAAAACACTGGGGTGGCCTAATAATTATGTCCAATAGTGTGTATATATATATATATATATATATAGCAAATCTACAGGGTGCGATGGTTAAATTGTTGCTGTTTGCCTTGTAAAATTTTGCAAAGTAATAATATCAAAAGAACCATTCCATTTTCATTTACAATTATTTACTTGGCAATAAATACTAAAAAATAGTATGAAATACATCATTTTTTAAAACACTGGGATGGTCTAATAGTTATGGCTGGTAGTGTATATATATATATATATATATATATATATATATATATATATATATTTGTGTGTGTGTGTGTGTGACCAAAATGTATTTTATGAAAAATAAAACCATACACAGCATAGTTATATTTTCTGCAGTGATCCAATTATTGTAGACCAAAGTGAATATATCATACCCACACATGCAAATATATTATATACAATCATAAAAAATGAAAATTATTAAATTTTGTGCAGGCTGTGATCACTAGATAAGAAACTTCTTGCATGGATGAAGAACAGCTGGAAATTAATTTGCTTGAATTAAATTTCATTTCGTACTTGTCTTAGTCGCCCGCTGAATGTAGACAAACATTGCCCAATAGCTGTAGCCCTTCACAAATTGATGCCTGGAACTGCGGAAGACAGACTAGTGATTATATTGGCAATTCTAATCTTGTTTTTGCCGTACAGAAAAGCAAACCTACCACTTATTCTGAGTTCTCTTTTATGTCCGATCTCATTTAATATACTGTCTGGTGCTAATATATCAGTGACTGCCAAAAAATTGTCGCAGATATTAAGATATTTCAGATTTTGTTCCCCAACCAGTTGAGTAACGTTGCATTGTCTCTGCTTTATTGTATTCAACATAGAATGTCTGTTGTGTTGTTATAAGGAATATTAGAAATAATAATTTTCTGTGAGAGGTGATTTTCTAAGCACAGCTCAGATGTGTCACAAGGCCTAAAATATGGGGTACCCAGTGGGAATTGAACTCAGTACCCAACTGTGCATTGTGGACCAGTGGATATCAGCTTGGAATGAGAAATCAGGGAGCCGAGTTCAAATTCCAATTGAATTCCCTGCATTCACTTATACGCAAATACCCTTGGGAAAGGTATTAATCCATCTCTTCCCTCCAGTTATGGGTTAAATAACAGGGCAGATTGGGTTCTATAGCCTTGGCTGACAACCCGTCTACTGCAGTAATTAATGTCAACCTACTGTGGGATAATCTTCTGCCCAGTCTGTCATGCCTCTTTCAAGACATGATCGCCCAAAGTGTATATCACGTATGGTACTTAAATGTCTGACTGTATATAATAGTTGGAAACATAATTAAAACTTCTACTGGGCATAAAGTGGGGGATCGGTTTTCTATTGTTATGAAGTAATAAACTGATCCCCCACTAATTATACTTAATATAATAATGTAATATAATCTGTCTTTTCTCCCTCCCGCTATGAGTTAAACTGCAGGACAGATTGGGTTCTATAGCCTTGGTCGGCCACCAGTCTACTGCAGAAAGTAATGGCATCCTACTGTGGGATAATCTTTCATTGAAAGATGCCGGGTCCCGGGGAACAGTGTCCCGTGACCGTGACACCGCATTGCAGCAGAGAAATGGACAAGGTGCTCGTGACTGGGGCTAGCTCAAAGTGGCATTTGAGGTTACTGGGGGATTTCTGTTCCTGTGCTTGTCAGTACGCGATCAGTTCCCCACTTTAAAAAAGATGTTGTGTCACATCTTGCGCCCGTGGTGGAGCAGGGTAAATATTCTTACAATCTATGGCTGACTAAACAGAAGATTTTCCCTCAGTGAGTTGCCTTTTTCTTTCTACGGTACACTGGTTGCGAACCAAAGCTATAGGACCCAATCTGTCTTGCTATTTAACTTACAGCTAGAGCGAGAAGCAATGAATTAATACCATTCCAAAGGATATTTGCATGTTAGTGAATGCAATTAATCCAACTGGAATTTGAAATCATAAATGTAGATTTATGAAATTAAATCAACATTTATTTGGAAAACCTCAAAAATTGTTCCAAACTGGCTAGACACATGTGGAAACTAAAAGTAAAAATGAAAAAGACCCTGATATAACTTCAGGTATAGTTAAAATAGCCAAACCATATGATGATGGCAATGTATGCAAATTGTATCAGAAGGAAAATTAGCTATTATGTTATTTCTAGAACAAAAAAATTACTAAATGAAAAATCAGAAATTATGTCCAGATGTGATCATAGCTATAAACATATACTAGGATCACACAAACATGGATGAAAGTGTTGTAGAATCCTTGAATAACTCCTGCCTATTTTTGAAAATTTTCCAATTGTTTGAAGATTTCAATTGTGTGTCCATAAATAGTCCCTGTGTATATTTTTCTATATTTCTGAGATGAGGTAGTATTTACAGTATTTTCATTATTCAGACTGTTGTCCTCATCTTTGTTGCCATTTGTACGACGTTTAATAATAGATCATTCTATTTGTCTATATTTATGAGATGAGGTAATATTTACAGTATTTACATTATTCGGACTATTGTCCTCATCTTTGTTGCCATTTGTATGACGTTTAATAATAGATCATTGTATTTGTCTATATTTCTGAGATGAGGTAGTATTTACAGTATTTACATTATTCGGACTATTGTCCTCATCTTTGTTGCCATTTGTATGACGTTTAATAATAGATCATTCTATTTGTCTATATTTCTGAGATGAGGTAGTATTTACATTATTTACATTATTCGGACTGTTGTCCTCATCTTTGTTGCCATTTGTACGACGTTTAATAATAGATCATTGTATTTGTCTATATTTCTGAGATGAGGTAGTATTTACAGTATTTACATTATTCAGTCTATTGTCCTCATCTTTGTTGCCATTTGTACGACGTTTAATAATAGATCATTGTATTTGTCTATATTTCTGAGATGAGGTAGTATTTACAGTATTTACATTATTCAGACTGTTGTCCTCATCTTTGTTGCCAAATGTACAATGTTTCAGCCTTTGTATGCAATATGAGCTCATGGTAAAAAAAAAAAATACTAGAGAAAACCATTAACATCAAGAAATTGCAATATAAACTCTGGTAAAAAGGGGTTACATATTTGGTAAAAAAGGATTTATAAGTCCCCAAAGTTCAGTTGTTTTTGTCCTTATGAACACATAGCCCAGTGTTTATAAATGTTGGTTAGTTCCTGACTTGATTCTTAGAGTTATGATAAATCATGACTTCCAGTCAAGGAATGAGGTTAATATACTTCAGTGATTGAAATAAAGGATTCGGTTCAAAATTCTTCGCACCTGAAGAAGGCCAAGCATCAGGCACACATTAAAAATGGACGATAGTAATATTTATAGCTTATTGGCAAGATAATGGAGAAGTCCATTTAATTATGGCAAAAATTGATCAAAAACAAACTATATATATATATACTATAGTCATCCGCAGACAGATCTGTTTTGCTGTATTACAGCTCATCAGTACGGCTTAGACTTCGGCCACTTCCTAAACCAGTTTTGAAACCCGACTGAATTGGTATCAGTCAGCAATTCTACCCCTAGGCCATGAGCGTCCAGTAGAAGAAGGCAGGCTTTTTAGCGCACATAAACACGCCCAATAGCTAGAGTGCTCCAATTCATTATCGAATGAGCGGTGCGTAAATGCCCGAGTAGCTACTGTTTACAAAGTCTACCACTCTTCCAGAGTGCTCAATCAGGGTGTGAGAGTGCAAATATATATATATATATATATATTCATGCAACTATATATATATATATATATATATATATATATATATATATAATAATAATAACAATAATAATTATAATAATATTAATAGTAACAAAAATTATCATGCTAATACTAGTAATTGTTATACTATATTTAAGTTTATCTTGAAAAACCCACCAAGGACGAACTTGGAGGGAAAAGGAGGGGAAGTAAAAAAAGAAACAAACGAAGTACATGAACAAAAGTCAAATCCTCGTAGGAAAGAAAAAAGACTCCAAGACGAAAACCCTAACACTAAAGCGCTCAAACCGCTTTTTCCCCACCTTTCTTGTGAGTTGGTGTTTTCTTTGTCTTGTACTTGAGTACCTATATATCTTATATCTTAGTTATCAGCCTTCGAACCCTGACGAGCCAAAGGGTGAAACCTAGGTAGGTTTGTTGGCTCTTACTTAGATGTTTCTGTATATATATATATATATATATAGTTACATGAATAAGTCTATAACACATTGATAGAGCATTTTTTATGCAATCAGCATTTATTTGTCAGAATCATCACCATCCTTGTCAATGCACTTGATTCAATGGAGAATATAAATGAACTAGATTTAACTTTATACAGAAAAAATTTAGACCAAATTCCATTAATACTGAAATATCAAGTAAATTGATCCAATCTTAGATATCTTTTTGTATGATATATATATATATATAGATTTAAATACACACACACAATTATACATATTTTATATTTATTATACTGATAATAAACATATATTTTTTGCTCACTGTTTGGGACAAAAGATGAGAAAAAGATATATCTATTATCAGTATATATATATATATATATATATATATATATATACTAATTAGAGAATATTTTCAAAATTCAGAGGTGTTGGATGTACATTTCGACATAGGATCTCTAATAGAGATTCTACGTCATGCCAGCGACATTGCTTTGTTCCAAAAACATATATTGGCTGTGTATTCTTAATACATTGAGCTCTCTGCCTGCATCACTTTTTAATGTTAAAAATTTTTAATATTGATTAGGATCAGGTTCTTGGAATTTACCTTCCTACTCTTCCACTTCGGATTAAAGAAAAACAAAAAAAAAAAAAATATATATATATATATATATATATATATATTACAGAAATTAATAAAGATTAACAAAGCTGGTTAAAAACAACCAAAAATTTGAAATGATTTGTTTGAACCTTATTTTTGATCGATACTTGTATTTAAGTAGATATTCGGTTCATAATCAAACAGTATTATATATTTATTTCTACCGGCCTGATTATTTACGATAAGTTTTTGTTATGGAAACAAGTCTCACTCAGCAGGATTCGATCCTGCAACCCCCATCTACATAGGGAATGACATTATGTGATCGGGCATGTCTTAGACCTCCCGACCATGAATGACGATTGTGTTACAGGTTTAATTTGACTTCATTTAGACTGATTGTCATTCGTGGTCGAGAGGTCTAAGACACACCAAATCAAATGGTGGCTTCCCCTATGTGGATAGGTGTCGCTGGTTCGAATCCTGCTGAATGATACACATTTTTGTAACAAAAACTTATCGTAAATAATCAGACCGGTAGAAATAAATATATAATACTGTTTCATTAAAAACAGAATATCTACTTAAATACGAGTATCGATCAAAAATAATGTTCAAACAAATCATTTCATATGCATATATATATATATATATATATATATATATATATATATATATATATTGTAATGGTTGTTACACTGGTTTATAAAACATAGTATCAGTACACAAAAATTTTCATGTTTTGGAGCAACATTTGCCCCTCATCTGGTGATAAGATTTTAAAAAAATCTTTTTTTTTTAACCTTATCACCAGATGAGGGGCACACGTAGCTCTGAAACACAAAGATTTTTGTGTAGTGATACTATGCTTTTATAAAGCATTGTAACAACCATTACAATTTAAAGCTCTACTTTGTATTGAGCACTCTTTATAAAAGTAAATGCATGAACAGTGGGTAAAAAACCTACGTGTTCCATAACTTTCTTAGAATATATATATATCTAGAGAGAGACAGAGAGACAGAGAGAGACAGAGAGAGACTAGCAGATCAATTACTTTTTCAATATCTGTCTATTTCTATACAAAAAACGAAATGAAAGCAAAAATATTTAATCAAAATTTTCATATAAAGGAAGTTGGAAACATAAAATATTTTTTTCCTTTGTTTTCATGTTAAAAAAAATCTGTAGCAGTCTTCGATAATTAAAATAAAATAAAAATTGCAAAAATCTGTCAAGAAATTATCAAATAAACCAGAGAAGAAATGTAACAATAAACTCAAAGGAATTTCATTTCGGCCTTCTTCAGTAAACGAATATATTGCATAATTTTGTCTTGTGACAATATCGTAATGTTCTAAATGTGCCAAGGAAGATTTTGTTGGTTAAATCCCCAACCTTATATCCCACAGGGTGACTGTTTTTGTCTAAACTTGTGACTTGTATTTTAAAAAAAAATTAATTAATCTCTTGCAATTGATGTTTAGTCCTTTCTTCTCACTTTCCTTTACTATCTTCTACAGAAGTTCTTGTAGTTTCTATAGTGGGTTATCCATTCTAGTGAAACATAGTTGTGTTGTTGAAACAGATTACCTGAATTTGGCCTCGTTAGTAGGTAGCCCACTATAAGTTATAAAAGGGGTTATAAAACAAGAAAATCAAATTGAGTTTTGCATTGCGGATTATAGTGGGTTATCCGTTCTAGTGAAACGTAGTTGTGTGTTGAAACAGATTACCTGAATTTGGCCTCGTTAGTAGATAGCCCACTATAAGTTATAAAAGGGGTTATAAAACAAGAAAATTAAATTGAGTTTTGCATTGCGGATTATAGTGGGTTATCCATTCTAGTGAAACGTAGTTGTGTTGTTGAAACAGATTACTTGAATTTGGCCTCGTTAGTAGATAGCCCACTATAAGTTATAAAAGGGGTTATAAAACAAGAAAATCAAATTGAGTTTTGCATTGCGGATTATAGTGGGTTATCCATTCTAGTGAAACGTAGTTGTGTTGTTGAAACAGATTAACTGAATTTGGCCTCGTTAGTAGATAGCCCACTATAAGTTATAAAAGGGGTTATAAAACAAGAAAATCAAATTGAGTTTTGCATTGCGGATTATAGTGGGTTATCCGTTCTAGTGAAACGTAGTTGTGTTGTTGAAACAGATTAACTGAATTTGGCCTCGTTAGTAGATAGCCCACTATAAGTTATAAAAGGCGTTATAAAACAAGAAAATCAAATTGAGTATAGAAACAACATTTTATATATACACAAATATAAATTACATTTTTTTTACAAATAATGTCATTAGGATTGGTCCAAAGGATGTTAAAATGTTTATAGCTGTAAATGCTGAAAGAAATTTTGTGCCTAAGTATGTGGGAGTGTTTGTCTGTTAGGAATGCTCCTTTGCTCCCATAAGTAGCTCAGGGACAGTGAAGAAGAAGATGAGAGGGAAAGGAGGCGAACATAGTGGACGAGGTCAAGGGAAGTGCTAATTACGCTTGTACTTTCTCAACTGGAGATGCTTTTTGTGTCGGCTTTTTATATCGCTTTGTGGGTCCCAGCAAATCATTTGGGAATTCACACCCGTTTTTAATTCTGGGCTTCCCATTGGATGATAAATGGAACTGGAATTTGATATTTATTAATTTTAGGTTTTCTGCCAGAACATATGCATGGAGCCGGGTGCGCAAAGACCTGTTTTGGTAATTTGCTTTCTGGACCTGAGAGTACAAACATCCGGTCCCTTGCTTTGCTCGGTATCACCACATTTCTTTGTCTGTTGTCAATAATTTATCATCTACATATCTTACATTAAGATTGTGGCCACCAATTATATATGTTTGTAAGACTCTCTCTGACCGGCATGATGTGGCTTCCTTGTGCCTCATCTAGAAATATTTTCATGGCTTCTACTCCGATGAACTTAGATCATTGGTGCTCCCTAGGTACGAATTTGCACGAGATACTAGATTAGCAACTAGGTCCCACCCTTTTACAATGAAACCGATAAAATGTAACTGCAATTTCTACTCCAACAGCTTCTTTTCTCGCACTTCCTGACTGTGGAATTCCCTTCCACATGATTGCTTCCCCAACAGCTACAATCTCCAGGTGTTTAAATGTGAGGTCAATAAACACCTCCTAACACTCTAACTCACATCCATTCTCTCAAACACTCTTCCCATCTGCCCAACCCTTAGCCTCGGTATCCTTACCCGTCTATCGCCCTCCTTCTGACATTTCCTATATCTAACCACTCTTTCTCTTCACCTTCCCCTATGCAACCCCCTGCGCAATAGTGGCAGTGGAATGCCTTGCTTGGAATGAAATGATTAAAAAAAAAAAGAAAAAAAGACATCTGGTTCTCACAGAATCAGTTTAATTTATTGTATATTGGCTCGAAATGAGAAATCAGGGAGCCAAGTTTGAATTCCAGCTGAATTCATTGCCTTCACTTATGCGCAAATACCCTTGGGAAAGGTATTAATCCGTCTCTTCCCTCCAGTTATAGGTTAAATAATAGGACAGATTGGGTTCTGTAGCCTTGGCTGGCAACCAGTCTACCACAGAAAACAATGGCAACCTACTGCGGGATAATCTTCTGCCCAGTCACTCATGTCACTTTCGAGACATGATCACCCAAAAGTGTGTCTCATGTATGGCACTTAACTGACTGACTGAATATAATAGTTGGAAACAGAATTAAAACTTCCACTGGGCATAAAGTGGGGGATCGGTTTATACTGTTATGAAGTAATAAACTGATCCCCCACTAATTATAACTAATATAATAATGTAATTTAATCTATCTCTTCACACCCCAGCTATGAGTTAAATGGCATGACAGATTGGATTCAATATCCTTGGCTTGCAACCAGTCTACCACAGAAAGCAATGGCAGCCTACTGCGGGATAATTTTCTGCCCAGTCAGTCATGTCTCTTTCGAGACATGATCACCCAAGCGTGTTTCCTGTATGGCACTTCACTGACTGACTGAAGTCTGACTGAACGTGCGTTGTGGTGCAGAGGATATCGGCTCAGAACAAGAAATTCAGGAGCTGAGTTTGAATTTCAGTTGAATTCCTTGAATTCACTTACGTACAAATACCTTTAGGAAATATATTAATCCATCTCTTCCCTCCAGGTGTTTAAATGTTAAATAATGGAACAGATTGGGTTCTATAGTCTTGGCTGGCAAGCAGTCTACTGCAGAAAGCAATGGCAACTTATTCTGGTATAAATTTCTGCCCAATCAGTCATGTCTCTTTCGAGACATGATTGCCCAAGAATGTATCACATATTGCACTTAACTGACTTTTAGGGGAAAATGAAACATAGGGAATACTTGCACACAACAGTAGGAAGTGACAGATGACATTTGTAAGGCACATGATGACAAAATAGGGCTAAAGAAATTTAATAGTCTCAGGAGATTTAATGGCCAGAGGAACAGAAGAAAACAATGCATGACCTTTTTTTTTTTTTTTTTTTTTTTTTAATCATATTATCACCCCAAGCAAGGCGAAAATGCCACTGATGCGCAGGGGGCTACGTAAGAGTGAAAAGATTGGAAAAGAGAAAAACCGGAAACCACATCCTAAACAGGAAAGAAGGGATGAGCCTCTTCACCTGTTCAATAGACGTGGGTGGAGTGTGAACCGGGCGATAGTTTAGTCTATCTACTCCAATTGAAAAAAAAAAAATAAAATAAAATAAAAAAAGAGTAAAAAGATTGGAAAAGAGAAAAACCGGATTGTAGGCTTGAGTAAATGGATTGCAGAAAAGATTTTTTTAGGACAGATGACAAATAGACAAAATTCATGAAGAGCTACAGAAGACAGGAAGTTGTGGAGAGTCATGAACAACAACATCCTGAATGAACACAGATAGAAAAAGAAGAAGAAAAATAAGAAAATTACTGTGCATTATTTAGACTTTTATAAAAATATGAAAAGCCTAAATAATAAGTTTGTAAAATCTTTTGTTTGCTATTTCCCAGTAAAAGGATAAGAAACAGTATTTGCATTATAAAATGTAGAATACTTGGTATATTAGTCTAGTAAATTCCGATAGAGACGAACTCAAAAGAACTCAATGTTAAATTTATTTATTTAATTTAACAGAGTAAAAATCTTTAGATATTCTACAATTTCCATGAAATTGTAGAATATCTAAAAACTTTTTCTAAAATATATATATACTAACAGTATAGCCTGGCATTGCTTGGGTGTAATGAAAGCTTTAAAACTAATCCATGGTCCTGGAGCTCAGACTCAGCCTAAAGAATATTTGAAATAATAAAATAATTGCGATAATTTACCAATCGCACCTATTATATATATATATATATACTAGAAGTATAGCCCGGTGTTGCTTGGGTATAATGAAAGCTTTAAAACTAATCCATGGTCCTGGAGCTCAGACTCTTTGGATGTTGGCACGAAAGACTAAAAAGCAATAGTTGCTTCCAGTTAAAGCGAAACCGTAGACTGAAAGAAAAATGAATGGATGTAAATCAAATTTTGATTTCCTGGTATCGATATCAAATAAGTTTTTTTTGTCGTAAACTGAATTTTGAAAGCTAAATAAGTCCTCTGAGTAAATGGTATCATGGCTGAGACTAAGAACTACAATTATACCTACTTAGAGCCAAACCTGAAGCAAAAACTAAAATAAAAGGCCTGAAAAAAATATAGACATACAGGCAGATAAACAGACACACACACAAACATCTTGCCTTTTACATATATATATATTATCGATTTTCTGCACTATTGTAAGAACTGCAACCTTGAAATTCTGAATATCATTTCTTATGTCTTTGTCTATGAGTGTATGACATTTGATTAAAATCAGACCGCTCCTTCTATAACTCGATTTTTTTGATTATCGATTTTCGATATTTATCGGGGGTACCTCGACACAAAGCCTAGCTAAGAACACTCACAGACACTTATAGTACAACTGTGTAAATTTTCAAAAACTCAGTTCAACCATTTCTGAGTCTATAGGTAATGGGCACACACACACACACCCACCCACCCACACACACACACACACACACACACACACAGACAAAGTTCCATTTATAAATAAGTTTATATATATATATATATATATATATATATATATATATATATATGGAATGTTCTGGAAATTTATGAAGCGGTTTAACATTTGACATATTTTAATTTATTTGTTTGAATATCAGTTTTAATAGATACTCGTATTTGAGTAGATACTTTGTTTTTAATTAAACAGTATATATATATATGTGTGTGTGTGTGTGTGTGTACCTACCAGCCTAAATATTTTTTAAAATTTTGTTATGAAAATATGTGTTATTTGGCAAGATTTAAACATGCAGCCCTAATGATAAAGTTGAAGTCATCAGTTGGTCTAATGCGTCTTAGACCGTTTGACTATAAAGGATTTCACAGTCTAAACAAGGCTGAATCAAACCTTATAAACACAAATTTCTGATTTCTTGTAATATCTATCTCTGCTCAGAAAATGTATCTTAATTTAAACAGATATAAACAATGTTATGGAAAGTTCTGGAGATTTACGAAATGGATTAACAAGTATCAAATATGAGTATCTATTAAAGAGAATATTCAAACAAATAAATTAAATTTATAAATTTTTCTGAGATGTGGTAATATTTACACAATTACATTATTCGGACTATTGTCCTCATCTTTGTTGCATACGGCCAAAGTTTACAATAGCTTAAATGTCATGTAAATGGCAGTGAATATGAGGACAATAGTCTGAATAATGTAAACAGTATAAATAAATCAAAATATGTTGCTTGTTAATTTATTCCGTAATTCTCTGGTACGGAACTTTCTGTCACATTGTCTGTTTATTATGTCAAAGGCACAAATTTTAATTTAGCAGGAATTCTCAATCTAGTTTTATTGTTATTAATTTTACAGTTTAAGAAAAAAAAATCAAGCAGTGATAGCAATTTAAATACATGTACCCACTAACAATGTCTACAGCTATATCATGTTGAATGCATCGGTTCCCACCCGATCACTGAAGTTAAGCAACATCGAGCCTAGTAAGTACTTAAATGGGTGACCATTTGAGAATACCAGGTGCTGTAAATGTAAGGACCAAGAATAGTCAACTGGTTCTCCAGGTTTGGGGTTTGGGGTTTGGGTGAAACGGTTTGTTACAGAAACAGCAACAAAAGGTTGCTGCCCTATGCACCATTGGGTGTGATAGATAAATAATGATGACCCACTAAAAATAATGTTTACAGTATTAAAGAAATAATACTGGATAAAAATCCATTTAAAATTACTATCATACAATATGCAAAATTAGTATAGATAATATGCAAAATTACCATAGTACAATAGGCAAAATTACTATTGAACAATATGCAAAATAATGAAACATTTTTATACAAAATTCATCTATTTTATCTTTTTGCTTGCATATCGTTAAATTTTGAAAAAATTTTATTTTCTTCAAATTCAAATGATATAACATTTTGAAGATTTCTTTTTTTCCCATCACTTAACTTTTGTGTTTGTTTTTATTTCCCTAGGTATGTGTATGAGAAATTATTTCTGGCCATGAACTGGCTCCAAGTTGGTGCCATAGCAGAAGTAGGTAAGGAATTTACAGAATACCATCATTTGCTCAAGGAACATCTCCACTCACGAGGAGTCTACATGATATCCCGGAACAAGATGGTAGATGACCGAGAATCTCTAGACCTATCTAAGGTAAGAATGACGTTTCTCATCCTTTGACCCCAAAATATTTGAACATTTACTTGGATTTTTTGGAAATTTTGTTTCAGTGCTTTCATTTTCAGAACCGATAACTTGGCTGGATAAATAAGAATTAAAATAACTTAAAAATATTATCACATTAATATTAGGTTGGGCAGAATGCCCTGTCTCGGTTAAAAAGCAGAAAGAAAACAACAAAATTTTAGAGAAACGCCAACATTTATTCTTCAAAATAAAGTCGATGATGATCTTTTGCTAGCAAAAAGTCAGCATCCAAATTTATCCCATTTTTTTTTTAATTGTATCACTTCTATCAAGGTGGTAATGCCACTGATGTGCAGGGGGCTACATAAGAGTAAAAAAAATTAGATAGGGGTAGAGTAAAGAGAAAGACAAACCAGTTAAGGATGGGAATAAAGATGTGATGAAAGCTGCAAAGGTAGAGAGAACGGAAAAGATAAACAGGGTGGTGTAGAAAGAACTAGAGTGGTTAAGAGATGGATATTGACATTGCATTTAAATTCCTGGAGGTTGTAGTCGTCAGGAAAGCAAGAATATGGAAGAGAGTTCCACAGGCGGGAAGTGCAAGAAAAGAAGCTGCTGGAGTAGAATTGTAATCTGCATTTGGTTGATCTAACTGTGAATGGGTGCGACCCAGTGGCCAGTCTGGTTGCACGAGTAAACACCTGTTGCAGGGGCACCAGTGACTTTAAGTTCATCAGAGCAGAAATCATGGAAATATTTATAGAAAAGACAGAGGAAAGCCACATCTTGTTGGTGAGAAAGTGGCTAGAATTGAGAAGCCAAGTCGGTACCTATCACATTACTGATTCTCCTTTGGAGCCTATCAAGAACACTGAAATGAACAGCGGTGTGCCTGACCATACATGACAGCAATATTTCATGCACGGATGCATATCTGATTTGTATATATGCAAGTATTCCATGTACAGAGTTTGCTGGCTTTGAATCAAAAACTATAAACAAACTTCCTTTGCTTCATGAAAAGTTTTGAATTGCTGGTCACTGAGTAAGTATGCGATTGAAAGGAATAAGCTAGAGTCACTTGGAGCCGTATCAAGTGAATGGTGGATATGGAAAAATCTTAACAACATCTATCTGTTTGAACTTAACCTCAGTCAACTAGTCATGCTGAAAAAAAGTTCGACGACGATTGACCAAAGCAGGACATTCCATCTTTAGTTTCTTGTACACAATATATATATATAAATATATATATGAATCTCAAACCTATTGAAAGCCTGAAAAATTACTTGAATATAAATATATATACAGTACTGTGTAAAAGTATTAGGACAAGAACTATTTTATCTTTTTATGAGACATCAAAATAAAGTTTAAAATCACCCCAGTCCTAACACTTATACTGTTAAGTTAAAGAGAAAATGAATGTCTATTATGTTTAATCATGAGCCGTTCGAAACATCAGATTTTGGCTTTAATTTCAGGTGGAAATAAAGACAAAAATTCTCCAACGTTTGGATAATTTTTGATCAAGTTGGTTCTAAGCTTTCGGCTCACATGAGCCATCTTCAGAGAGGTTACAAGGACGTTAACATAAAACCATCCACCATCAGCAACAATTTTATCTTGTGTTGACATAAGACTTTGCTAAGCAATGATAACAGTTATCAAAAATAGCAAACGCATTTCGTAAATTTGTAATGTGGTTCTATGATGTCACACCGTGTGAGAGCTCGAAATGTTAACAGAACCATATATTTAAATGCAATGTCATGTGTTATGACCAGATTTAAACGTGATTTTATTAAGTGTGGGTTGTTTGGATTTAATGTAGATGGCCTCCAATATGTGAAGTTTCTTTTTACTATGTGTATGAGTGAAGATTATTGTATTGTTGACTAAAATCTGTCTGATATTACCTACATGTTTATGTTTTTCTGAGAAATGTTGTTTAATTTTACTCTGATCAGAAAGGTGACATGAAACATGTCAACACAAAATAAAATCGTCAGTGATGGTGGATGTTATTGTGTGACTGTCTTAATAACCTCTTTGAAGATGGCTCATGTGAGCTGAACGCTTAGAACCAAATTAATAAAAAATTATCCAAATGTTGGAGGATTTTTGTCTTTATTTTCATCAGAAATTAAAGCCAAAATATGATGTTTAGAACAGCTCATAATTAAACATAATAGACATTCATTGTCTATTGTATTTAACAGTATATGTTTAGAAAATTACCTGCTGCCTCGATACACTAAATATATACATATATATATGTTTCAACACTACTTGTGTCTTATCAATAAACCTTTATTAATAAACTTCATCACTTGATGAGGCACAAGTAGTGTTGAAACAAAATAGCTACTTTTGTAGTGATATTATAACATATTTATTTTATAATTTCTAAGTAAATATAATTAGCTCTACTTTGTATTGAGCTTTTTTTAAGAATAGTGTTTCTTTGGATACAGAATATTATTCCATCCATACCTACCCTATACTTGGTTATATATATATATTGAGAGGGGTTATTAAGATGGTAATACAAATTAAATTAGAACCAAAAAAATTATCCAAATGTTGGAGAATTTATTTTCATCAGAAATTAAAGCCAAAATACGATGTTTAGAACGGCTCATGATTAAACATAATAGACATTCATTGTCTATTGTATTTAACAGTATATGTTTAGAAAATTATCTGCTGCCTCGATACACTAAATATATACATATATATATATATATATATATATATATATATATATATATATATATATATTGTAATCTTTTTATTATATATATATATATATATATATATAAGAAGATGTGGAATTGGGTGTTAAAATGAGGACCTTTAGTGAGGAAAAATAGCATTATTATTATTTTAGTTTTATAAATTTGGCCTTTGTTTTTCATGAAAAGAAAGATTACCTTTTCTTTAGGCAAAAGGTTGACATTCTTTTAAAACTGAAGTTGTTTGTAATATGTTGTATGAATCCTTGTTGTGTTTATGGAGAACACACATGTCTCCTGTTATATTTTTCCCGTGACAATTATTACGGACATGAATGTGTGTCCGATAATTAATATGTAACACAAAAATAATATAAAACAAACAACAATGCCCGTATTTATAAAAGTATTGCAATAAGAATAAAAGAAAAAACCTTTAAAAACTCGTTTCATAAAGAGTTTATATTAGAGAAAGTGTGTTTGTATAGGCTTGCATGATCGACAAGTGTGTGTTTGAATACAAAACATCACAAGAGAAAAAGTAATACTTTGAATATGAACATGCCCCAATGAGGGATACTTTTTCCCACGTTTGACTCCATCTCATAGCCATCTTATTATTTATTTTTTAAATAAATATTCAATACAGGAAGGCTGGTCTTCTTCTGTCTTTTAAATAAACCATGCCAGCCACAATCACTGACCCAAACATACTACATTGATACTTACACCAAAACGATACATTCTTACATATTATTTTTACTATGTTCACTATAATTTGGAATTATGCTGTACTGTTTGAGACAGAAGCTCCAATACGAACATTTCAGAGTGTTTGGAGAGCACAAAGGATTTGGAAAGCAACAATTGCGTTTAATGGTTTGGCTATACTTCTGAGATGAGGTAGTATTTACAGTATTTACATTATTCGGACTATTGTCCTCATCTTTGTTGCCATTTGCATGATGTTTAATAATAGATCATTCTATTTGTCTATATTTCTGAGATGAGGTAGTATTTACAGTATTTACATTATTCGGACTATTGTCCTCATCTTTGTTGCCATTTGTACAACGTTTAATAATAGATCATTCTATTTGTCTATATTTCTGAGATGAGGTAGTATTTACAGTATTTACATTATTCAGACTATTGTCCTCATCTTTGTTGCCATTTTTACAACATTTTGGCCATTGTACACTTCAGCCTTCTTCAGTTGGTAGGAATTTCGAACCAAACACTTTATTAAAGTCACTGCGGGATATGATCTTCATTCTTCTTCTGTATCATCCTCATTCCTGGGTAAAGCTTCAATTGGAAGTCATGAGTTGTCTCCCTCTAACACTGCTACAGCAATATTGAATAAGTAACTTGTAGGGTTAATGGGAGATAACTCATGACTTTCAGTCGAGGTTTTATGCAAGGAATGCAGATGATATACCTCAGTGATTGTAATAAAGGGTTTGGTTCGAAATTTCTAGCACCTGAAGAAGGCAGGAGCGTACAACTGCCGAAACATCATACATATGGCAGCATACATGAGAGCAATAGCCTGAATAATGTAAATACTGAGTTCTGCCATTTAACTCATAGCTGAAGGGAGAAGAGATAGATTATATTACATTATTATATTAAGTATAATTAATGGGGGATTAGTTTATTACTTCATAACAAAAGAAAACCGATCCCCACTTTATGCCCAGTAGAAGTTTTAATAATGTTTCCAATTATTATATTCAGTCAGTTAAGTGCCATACATGATACACACTTTGGACGATCATGTCCTGAAAGAGATATGAGTGACTGAGCAGATTATCCTGCAGTAGGTTAACATTGATTTCTGGTTGCCAGCCAAGGCTATAGAACCCAATCAGTCCTATTATTTAACCTATAACTGGAGGGAAGTGACGGATTAATACCTTTCTTAAGGGTATTTCTACGTAAGTGAATGCAAAGAATTCAACTGGAATTTGAACTTGGCTCCCCTGATTTGTGATTCCAAGTCGATATCTACTGCACTGCAACATACATGTGTAGGAACATTTTTACTTACTGTTCTTATTACATACATCACAACAGCACTAATGACGTCCTAACATGTCAATAGATGTGCAATCTTTTGGTCTTGGTCAGGAGGGGTAATAATAAAAAACAATTTTAAAAAAGCTAACCCCGAAACTGCGGATATCGTGGATCAAGCACGTGAGCAATGATGAGGTTTTGGAAATGAGGGAAGCAAAAAAGAAATTAATACTGAGTATCAGAAAAAAACTACTAAAGTTCCTGGGACATGCAATGAGGAAGGAGGGCTTGGAGAACCTGATACTAACAGACCAGATAGAGGGAAAAAAGAGACAGGGGAAAGCAGTGGATAACATATTTGAAGGACCTCATTAGGTGAATGATGAAATGAGGGTTGCAAGGTGTAACAGGAGGAAGTGTGCTAAGAGCCACCAGGGATAGGGAGACGTGGAAAGCCATGATTGACTACATTCTGTAGGAACAGGGCACATAGAAGAAGAATATATATGCCAACTGTTTATAAGAAATTATAATGTGGATATAAAATGGGGAATCAATTTTATATTATAATCAATATATAAACTGATCCCTCATTTTGTGGCCATGTTAATTTCTATACATTTTTATTCTAGATTTATGGGCTTGAGCTAGTGGATGGCAGAGAGGGGTTTGGGTGGTGTAATAGGAGAAAGCATGCTAAAAGCCACCAGGGATAGGGAGACGTGGAAAGCCATGATCGCCTACGTCCTGAAAGGATAGGGCACATAGAAGAAGACGAAAAAGAAGAAGAAGAATTTTAATATATATTTACAAGAAACTAAACAAAATAGTGTTATTAATGACCCCTCCCCAACAATCTTTTTGTAAAAGAGGAAAGAGAGTAGATGACAAATTTTGTCCAATTAGTTAAATCAATTAAAAATGCTTCATTATATGATAACTAAAGTCAGTCCGGTTTATTGTGTCTTTGCAACAAATCAATCCTGAAGTCAAGCATTTCAAAAGTTTTCCAAGATTCTGACAATAGTTGTTGGCATTTTAAAGTCAGTTCAATCCAATTAGCGTCATGCTCTTTTCGTAACTGATACACTCGTTGCTCAAAGCAGAATAAATTCTTAGGAAATTTTATCCTTTTTCCAGTTAAAGAATGGTCTTTAAAATGAAAAAAATGGATAATTCCATTTTCGAAATAGTTTTCCATTTCTGTCATGTAAATAAATAAGAAAAAATACTTATCTGTGAATTGCTCATGATATGCGTATAGATGTATGTTTATTTATGGGGTGACAGGAACGATTTTCAGACAATAGGTAGCATAGATGATGTCTATCTTCTCGATAACATTTAATAAATTTTGAGTTTTAATTTAGTAGCTTGTAATAAAATAACCCTCTCTCTCTCTCTCTCTCTCACACACACACACACACACACACACACACACACACACACAATACATATATGTATATATGAAATTACTTACTATATAGATAAATGTTTTTCTGAGGGAAATACACTACTGGCCATAATTATTATGCCACCCCAGATTTTTTAAAAGAAATTATGTATTTCATGCTATTTTTTAGTATTTATTGCCAAGTGGATAATTCTAAATGAACATAGAATGATTCTTTTGTTATCATTATTTTGCAAAGTTTTACAAGGCAAATAGCGACAATTTACCTGTCGCACTCTGTAGATTTGCTAACTGTATACATATATATATATATATATATATATATATATATATATATATATATATACGACCGGCCATAAGTATTAGGCCATCCCAGTTTTTTTAAATAAATTATGTATTTCATACTATTTTTAGTATTTATTGCCAAGTGGATAATTCTAAATGAAAATAGAATGGTTCTTTTGTTAATACTGCATAATAACATGTGCATCAAATGAACTGTTCTGGTGTCTAGTTTTTGTGCTCTCTTCCCCATGCTAGTCTCTCCTTCTTATTGGCTGGCCAAAGAAAAAGGCTTCCTGGCTGATCTGAAAAAATTTTGCAAAGTAATAATAGCAAAAGAACCATTCTATTTTCATTTAGAATTATCCACTTGGCAATAAATACTAAAAAAATTATAAAATATATCGGTTTTTTTAAAAACTAGGGTGGCATTATTATGGCTGGTAGTGTATATTAGGTAAGGAAGGGAATTTTATTATTAAAGGGACCCAGTTCTGTTTTGAAAGAAAAAAAAGTCTATGGACAATGTTTTGTTGTAGGGAAGAAAACAATTTATTCTTTCAAACTGTGATAAAAAATTCTTTGGTTGGTCGATATATTAAACCTCTCCTTCTGCAGGTGTCTAGACATGCATATCAGTTGAGTCTAAATCATTTTTAGAGAGAAAAGAAAACCAGGTGAAAAAAAAAACAATCACATTAGACATTAAAACTCCGCAATAAAGAAAAGTTATAATATCGGAAAATAAATAAATAAGGAAAAAAAGAAAAAAAGAAATAAAATAATTAAAAAATAAAAATAAGAATAAAAAGCAAAATTGAAAAAATCAAGCAATGTAATTGATTTTCTGGTTTTTCAAGATGTTTTCATGTCTGTGACGGTAGGCAAGTTAAAACAGAACCAATTTGATAAAGATAATGATATAAAGTGTAAAGCCCTTCCTTTTTATAATGAAAACTGATAAAATAGTCAAGAGAGAAATGACCCAGTACATTAATATACTTATAAAATCCATTGTACTAAAAAAAAATGTTTCATTATAAGGATAAATATCTATGAATATGTTTTGTTTATGTTGGTATATTTACAAATATTAATCTGTCAACTTATATAGATACATAAATAAAAACAGGCATATAAGTAGATTACCCAGTACATTAGTGTACAAAAAAATCCATTTTCCTAAAAATGCAGTTGAATAATTATAAGAATAAATATCAATGAACTAGCAGTATAGCCCGGCGTTGCTCGGGTGTAATGAAAGCTTTAAAACTAATCCATGGTCCTGGAGCTCAGACTCTTTGGATGTTGGCACAAAAGACTAAAAAGCAATAGTTGTTTCCAGTTAAAACGAAACCGTAGACTGAAAGAAAAATGAATGGATTTAAGTCAAATTTTGATTTCCTCGTATCGATATCAAATAAGTTTTTTCGTCATAAACTGAATTTTGAAGGTTAAATAAGACCTCTGACTAAATGGTATCATGGCTGAGACTAAGAACTACATTTATACCTACTTAGAGCCAAACCTGAAGCAAAAACTAAAATAAACCCAAAACAAAAACTAAAATAAAAGGGCTGAAAAAAATACGGACATACAGGCAGATAAACAGACACACACACAAACATCTTGCCTTTTATTTATATATATGACAGTTGGTTGACTTGTATATATGCAGGATGGATTCAGGTGGAAAAAACATCCTGGATCGACATAGTGACCCAACCTTCTTAGCAGTAGATTTTGCAATGGATTCAATATAGTGGTTCCATTTGAGGTCTGAGGACAGGGTAAGTCCGAGGAGGCATAGTGCATTGCTCTCCGGGAGAATCGCTTGGTCCATGCTTATGGGAGGCAGGAGAGGTTGCCTGTAATGGTTGACAGACAACAGCTTGGTCTTAGACGAATTGAAGTTGACAAGCCACTTCTTACCCCAGTTCACCACAGAGTGTAGATCCCATTCGAGGTCAGCAGCGAGATTATGTCTGTCCACCACGGCAGGTTTCTTACTGGTGTGGGAGTATATTGTAGTGTAATCTGCGTAGATGCCTACTTGGAACTTGATCTCATCTGGGAGGTCATTGATGAAAATAAGGAAGAGCGTCGGGCCCAGGATAGAGCCCTGTGGGACACCAGCATTTGTGCTGTAGGATGAAGAGGCACACCCATTCAAAACGACCTTCATTTTGCGGTTATTTAGAAATATATATATTGATTGTTTAATAAATAGTTTTGGTCATAATAGGGTTAGACCAGTACACATTTGTATTAAAATGTGTTCGATGCAATTATATTGTAGAACTTTTGAATATTTTCCATTTTTAAATGAGTTATTACAGTACCAGGTTTCTACCATGAGTGGTGTCTTCAGGTGATATATATATATATATATATATATATATATATATATATATATAAATTAAAATAATTTTTCAAAATTCAAAAATGTTGAATGAACATTTCAACATAAAATCCCTAAGAGAAAATTCACGTCTCCTCAGCAACACAGTTCCATTTCAAAATTTTAATTTTTATTGGCTCTGTAAATTTAAGTACATTGAGCTCTCCTCCTGTATCACTTTTTGATATTAAAGAATTTTTAATAATAATTACGATCAGGTTTTTGGAATTTACCTTCCTACTTTTTCCATTTCAGATTAAAGAAGAATAAATATATATATATATATATATATATATTTTCCATTTTTAAATGAGTTATTGCACTACCCAGGCTTCTACCATGAGTGGTGTCTTCAGGCGATTTACATATATATATATATAATAATAACAATAATAATTATAACAAAATTAATACTAATACTAGTAATTGTTATACTATATCCAAGTTCGTCTTGAAAAACCCACCGAGCATGAACTCGGAGGGAAAAGGAGAGGAAGTAAAAAAAGAAACAAATGAAGTACATGAACAAAAGTCAAATACTTGTAGGAAAGAAAAAACCCCAAGACGAAAACCCTAACAATAAAGTGCTCAATACGAAAGTAGAGCAACAAAGTACAAAAAAATCTAAGTAAGAGCCAACAAACCTACCTAGGTTTCACCTTTCGGCTCATCAGGGTAAGAAGGCTGATAATTAAGATATAAAGTAGCAATATATAGGTACTCAAACACAAGACAAAGAAGACACCAACGCACAAGAGAGGGGCGGGGAATCACTTTATTGAAAAAAAAATGTGGGAAGGTAGGCTAATTAAGCAGGCAACTTTTTGTGTTTACATTTATGTAAAATTTTGGATTTAGAATTGAGTAAATCCTGTGTGAGTTTGAACAATACAATTGCTAGTTTCTCCTCCCCACATAAATTACAGAATTTACTTCCAGGTTTATATTTCAAGCAACGTTTAAGTATTTCCCATTTCAAAATGGGGTCTTTATTCAGTGTTTTCTTGATATTCCATACATAAGAGGCTAGAGTTGTACAATGGCTATATTTTTCATTTTTGAAGGCGCTGGTATGGTTATAAAACCTAATCTTAAAGGTGTCTTATGTGGCACCTATATATGTCTTAGGTTGTAAGTCTTCCTCATTTTTGTACACTTTAACTTTATATACCATGCATGATTGCTGGCATTTGCCATTTAAAGGACAATTGGATTTAACACATGCATCAGCTTGTGTTGCCAGCCTGTCTGTGCTGGCTGCTTGTCAAGTCATCAGAATGATACATGTTTGTGTGTGTCAAGGAGAAACATTGGTTTAGAATTAAAATTATAATTGTTATAATTATTGCCGTATACCCACAAGAATTCCAGCAAGAATAATACAAAACAACCAAAATAAAAAAATAATGAAAATATATTAAACACAGCAAAATACAACACTTGGAACTTCGTTAGTAGAACAACAATATGGGTTAGTGCGTAATACTATAATTTGACCCTCGAACTGGGACTCATAATGGTTGTTATGGTAGCAGTGTTTGTAGATGACTCTCAGCTATGTTCAAGGCGCTCTCCTCAGGCTACTCCCAGGCTACTTAGGCTATCTACCTGGCTATCTACTGGCTACTTCCAGGCTATCTACTCTTACCTCTTGTGAGGAGAGGTATATGTAATGGTTAAAAGTGTTCATTCCATTGTGGATGATGCCGCCATGACAATTATTTTATAATTATTATTTAGACTAATTAATGTTTATTTATTTGTTGTCCATTGGAGTGGCTACTTTGCTTTTTGTTGTGGATCGTAAAGAAGGCAGAAATTGCTTTCTACAGTTATATACATATATAGTGAATCCTTTTCTTCGTTTCAACTTTTTCTTACATGGGTGTCTTCAGATAGCAGTTTCTACATCATAAATATGAAAACAACTTTGATGTCATAGTTTACTGTTGTTAATGTGCACATTAACACACACGGTAATTCGGTTTTCTCTTCCTCTCCGGATTTCCTTATTCATTCCACAAACTGACTGCAGCTTCTTTCATTAATGACTGATTGTATTTACATTGATGGGATTGGTCTTCCTTTTTGTTCTCGATCACGTAGTCATATATTTACTTACCAAATGCTTTTAATGCTAACCGTTCATCCCAGCTTTATCACTTTAACAGATAATACGCTAAGTGTACAACAAAACTGCACTTTACAACAGCACAATGGCTCAATGTTATTTTGGTTGACTTATTACGGAAATTGCTTAAAAAATCCGAGCCATCCTTTCTATATGACCTAAATGCGGAATGTAAAATATCAGAAATTTCTGTGAGAAACAAGGTTATTGACAATATTTTTTTAAATTCAATCTCCAGTCATGTAATCCTTGATTTCCACAATATTTTCAAAAGATTTCCACGATATTTTTTGAGCTTCTCAATTTTTGAAAGATGGTGATGTTGATGTCTTTTTTATCATTCCATGTGCCCATAGCTTAGGGAGTAGGGACTTCGACTGACACCAAATTGGTCGAGTTATGATCCTGGTTGGAAGCAAGTGGATGTGTCTAACCACACTGATGAGCTGTGATACAGTGAAACAGGCTTGTATGTAGATGACTAATATATATAGTTTGTATCTTCGGTCGGGTTTCAATCCTAGGTTAAAAGCAATCGGAGTCTAACTGTACTGATACTGATGAGCTGTGATACAGCAAAACAGATCTGTCTGTGGATGACTATATATATATATTTATATATATATACAAAGATGTTAACATCTTTGAAAAACAGAGAAGCTGAAAAAATATCATGGAAAACAAAAAATATGAAATTAAAAATATATCATGGAAATCAATTAAAAATATCATAAAAATTTGTTTTAAAAATTCCACTGAAATCAATTAAAAATATAGAAATCAATTAAAAATATCATGGAAAACAAATAAAAGTATCATGGAAATCAATTAAAAAGTAAATCAAATCAGTTAAAATGTAAATGGTATGAACTTGGCATTTTTATTCCATTAGTTATTGCTATTAATAAGATATATATATAGCTATTGATGTCTTTGTGTAGTGTGTATATATATATATATATATATATATACAAAGACATCAACATCCTTCAAAAGAATATATATATATATATATATATATATATCTTAGTAATAGTAAGAACTAATGGAATAACAATGCCTAGTTCATATATATATCTCATATATACATACAAAGACATCAACATCGTTCAAAAGAATATATATATATAGTTTCCACTTCTGCTATATGCGTGACTCTTCAGAAATGAATTGAGTTCTTTCGGTGACCAGCGTGTGTATACACTGCTTATATACAACACGTTAAAATTTCCCTTCTCTGACTCCATGCGCCTATGGCTTAGGAAGTAGTGAATCTGACTGACACCAAATCGGTCGAGTTTCAATCCCGGCCAGAAGCAAGTGGGTGTGTCTAGCCATACTGATGAGCTGTGATACACCAAAACAGGCTTGTCTGTGGATGACTAATATATATATATATATATATATATATATATATATATATATGTATATCTTAGTTATTGGTAAGAACTAGTGTAATAAGAATCCACATTTTACACCATTTATTGTTTAAAGCAAAGCAATATTTATAGTAATATTTTTATTATTGGTATTTATAATAAAAAGATTTTTTACTACTACACAATAGCTGCCATGTTTCGGTACTGTCAATAGTATGTCATCAGGTTGTTTACAGTTGCAGGAATTAGGGAATTAAATATATATACAGGTGTTCCAGTAAAATCTGACACTTGACAAAAAGAAAACAAAATAGGCAATAAAAACAAAAGTTGTATATGCAGCGACCCGACAGTTTTATTTAGCAACAGTTAGTTACATACTACATTATTTTTCAATGTAACTGCTGTCGGCAGTGACAATCATCTCTAGGCTCCTCAGCACCTCCTGATAGATCACAGTGGTGACTCTCAGACACTTTTGAAAGAACGCTGAGGTCCTTCCCTAATGAAAAGAATTTCATCCAGGACCAGACAAGCAACAGGTATGACGGCAGGTGGATCTGCAAAGACATCGAGGAGGTTTCCATCATGAAGCATATGAAGTTTCCCTCCTCTGTCATGTTCCTTGGTGTCATCTCCAGCAAGGGGGATGTCATACCTCCATTCTTCTTTCAAAAAGGCCTGAGAGTCACCACTGAAATCTACCAGGAGGTGTTGGAGCCCTGGCTGGAGAGGATTGTTGCTGGACAGCCCTACGTCTTCCAGCATGACTCTACTTTTGCACACAAGGCCAAGACAACCCAGGCATGTCTGCTCAACAATGTTTCTCACCACTAGCTGTAAGACTTGTGGCAGCCCTCCTCACCTGACTGCCACCCCCTTGACTATTTCTTCAGGGGTGTGATCGAGGCCAAAACAACAAGCGTGCACACAATAAGGTTGACTTTCTGAAAGCTATCATCTTGGAGGCGTTTGCTGCCATGGACAAGGACATGTTTGCCAAAGCGTGTGACTCAGTTCTTGTTTTAATACTTTTACACAGCACTGTATATATATATATATATATATATATATATATATATACACACACACTATGTGCGATTGATAAATTGTCGCAATTATTTTATTATTTCAAAGCAAAAGGTTATTAACTAAATATCAAATTTATTTTCTAACAAGTATTTTTTTCTTGCTGAAGCATTTGTTGAGTAAATCAAATAAAATTACTTTAATTAAATTGTTTCATTTCTGTCAATATGCCTCATAAAAGATAAAATAGTTCTTGTCCTAATATTTTATACTAGGTGCGATTGGTAAGTTGTCGCAATTATTTTATTATTTCAAAGCGAAAGGCTATTATAGTAAATATTAAATTTTTTTTTGTAACAAGTATTTGTTGTCTTGTTAAAGCATTTGTTGAGTAAATCAAATAAAATTACTTTAATTAAATACAGTACTGTATATATATATATATATATATATATATATATATATATATATATATACACTAGGGGCGATTTGTAAATTGTCGTAATTATTTTATTATTTCAAAGCAAAAGACTATTATACTAAATATTAAATTTATTTTGTAACAAGTATTTTTTCTTGTTAAAGCATTTGTTGAGTAAATTAAATAAATTTACTTTAATAAAATTATTTCATTTCTGTCAATATGCCTCATAAAAGATAAAATAGTTCTTGTCCTAATACTTTTGAACTGTAGTGTATATTTACCTTGAGCGTTTTGATAAAATTTAAAGAAGAATCAGCAACGTTATTGATCATGATCTGGCAGCTCAGCTTCACTCACTTTCCCTCTGTAAGATTACTTCTCTGTATTTTTCTATACATACTCTCATTGTAATTGTTCGGATTAGCTCTTCACTATAGAGATTTTGAATTTAAGCACAGTGTTAGAGGGCGATTTGTAAATTGTCGTAATTATTTTATTATTTCAAAGCAAAAGACTATTATACTAAATATTAAATTTATTTTGTAACAAGTATTTTTTCTTGTTAAAGCATTTGTTGAGTAAATTAAATAAATTTACTTTAATAAAATTATTTCATTTCTGTCAATATGCCTCATAAAAGATAAAATAGTTCTTGTCCTAATACTTTTGAACTGTAGTGTATATTTACCTTGAGCGTTTTGATAAAATTTAAAGAAGAATCAGCAACGTTATTGATCATGATCTGGCAGCTCAGCTTCACTCACTTTCCCTCTGTAAGATTACTTCTCTGTATTTTTCTATACATACTCTCATTGTAATTGTTCGGATTAGCTCTTCACTATAGAGATTTTGAATTTAAGCACAGTGTTAGAGTGACGTTGTCATTGCATCAATTTGCTGTTAAGATGGCTGGATGTAGATGTACATTTAATGCTAACCTCCAGGAAATTGATTCATTGATTCTTCTTGGGCTAACGCTCTCAGCTGATAAAGAATTTTTGTTTACTGTGTTGTGCAAGGTAATTTTTCTTTCTAGAATCTATCTTACATATCTATAATGACATATATATATATATATCTCATTGATCAAAATAAATGATTTGGTTTCAAATTCCAAGCACCTGAAGAAGGCCGGTGTGTACAACAGCCGAAATGTTGGGAATCTGACAATAATGATGAGGACAACAGTCTAAACAATGTAAATAGTGTAAATACTATTTCATCTTAGTAGTATAGACAAATATTGAAGGATTAGTATGGAACCAATATACCAAAAATATGAAGGTGAATATGACAATAAAAATGAGGATAATAGTCTGAACAATGTAAATTATGTAAAAACTGCCTCATCTTAGAAGTATTGACAAATATTAAAGGATCATTACGAACACAATATATGAAAAATATGGAGATGAATGTGATAATAAAGATGAGGACAACAATCCCCAAACCATGTCAATAGTGTAAATAGTTACAATACCTCATCTCAGAAATATAGACAGATGTTGAAGGAGTGAATATGGCAATAAAGATGAGGACAACAGTCCAAACAATGTAAATAGTGTAAATAGTTACAATACCTCATCTCAGAAATATAGACAGATGTTGAAGGAGTGAATATGGCAATAAAGATGAGGACAACAGTCCAAACAATGTAAATAGTGTAAATAGTTACAATACCTCATCCCAGAAATATAGACAGATGTTGAAGGAGTGAATATGGCAATAAAGATGAGGACAACAGTCCAAACAATGTAAATAGTGTAAATAGTTACAATACCTCATCTCAGAAATATAGACAGATGTTGAAGGAGTGAATATCGCAATAAAGATGAGGACAACAGTCCAAACAATGTAAATAGTGTAAATATTTACAATAACTCATCTCAGAAATATAGACAGATGTTGAAGGCGTGAATATGGCAATAAAGATGAGGACAACAGTCCAAACAATGTAAATAGTGTAAATAGTTACAATACCTCATCTCAGAAATATAGACTGATGTTGAAGGAATGAATATGGCAATAAAGATGAGGACAACAGTCCGAACAATGTAAATAATGTAAATACTACCTCATCTCATAAGTATAGACAAATATTGAAGGATCGGTACGGACCCGATATACTAAAAATATGGAGGTGAATATGACAATAAAGATGGAGACAACAGTCAAAATAATATAAATATTTTGACTGTTGTCATATAATGTCAATACTCCTTCCTCCTAGAAGTAGAGACAAATATTTGCAAATTCTGTTTTGGAATCCATTCCATGTGGAAGCAGTGGCCATATTGCTTATTTTTTATTTCATGACTTTGTTCAGATACGTTCATTTTCACATTCATTCATTAATCAACAAAACGCGACATCTATGCATGAATCTGTTCTTAACTGACTTGATTCTTTTGTGTAGTTTTATAGCTCATAAATGATCTTTTAGTGTAAAATACACTCTTACCTTTTCTTTTGGGGGGGTTCTTACAAAGAAATTTGGTACATTCTCAACATATTCAATTTATCTATCTGATACCTGTCTTTCAATCATCCTTGTATGTCTTCTCTTCAGTAGACACCATTTTGTTTCATACAGCTTAAAAAATTTTCTAATCTTTATTTGATTCAAACAATGGTTTAACCTTTTTGTTATCTATGAATAATTTGATCTGTTTTATGCGATTCAGCTTTTTTTATAACTGCAAGTTCAGTTCATTTCAGAATCAGTTCTCAAACGTATTTTTACCTGTGAAATGTCCATTAAAGGATTTGATCTTGATATTTCATTCTTTTCTTAAGTGTTTTCTTCTCTTTGTGTAAATCATTCGGTATTCGTCTTAGCAACAACTGCCAAGTCTATAATGGGTGTGTGCATGATACTTCCTTCGTAGCTACAAAAACATCTGTAATTCCATACTGGCTTTAAAATAGTAACGTTAATCTCAGATGATGTTTAAATGTTTTTTCTTATCTTTTGTTTGATGCATTTAATTAAGATGGAGCTCTGTGTTGAGTCTAATTGAGATAGATCATACCAAAATTAACATGGAAGAAGTGGGTTTGACAATGAAAGACAAAAGACCTAGACAAAACGGAAGAGAAAGGAGACAAGAAAAAATAAAAATAAAAAACAGGGTAAGTGCACAGCGATTACAAAAGACAGGGAAAGAAAAGAGCTGCGCAAATTGGAAAACAGGAGGTTCTCTGAAACGTCACCTACAGCATGATGACTAAATTACTATGCATAACAAAATCCATACCATGGTTATTGTCTTCAAGAATTACAGAGAAAAGAATATTATCTAAGATAAGACTGACTATTGTATGGATAGGTGATATTTGTATGTTGTTAGCTGATATCATTGTTGTTAGCTGATATCATTGTTGTTAGCTGATATCATTTTCATACACCTTTTCTTCTCAAAAATTTACAAATTTTTAGTCTTTTTCATTTTTACCTCATTTTTCAAAATATCTCCTTAAATTCTCTAAAATGTTCTTGATGCACTTCCAAACGTCTTTTTTTATGTCGCTTGATCCGCCATCAAAGAATTTTTTATCTTTTTTTTAATTCACGCAAATAATGTAAAGTTCAATTCAGTTAAGTTCCGTACATGATACGCACTTAAGCGATCATGGCTTGAAAGTGACATGACTGACTGGGCAGAAGATTTTCCTGCAGCAGGTTGCCATTACCTTCTGTAGTAAACTGGTTGCCAGCCAAGGCTATAGAACCCAATCTATCCTGCCATTTAACTCATAGCTGGAGGAAGAAGAGATAGATTTTATTACATTATTATATTAAGTATAATTAATGGGGGATCATTTTTTACTTCATAACAATAGAAAACTGATCCCCCACTTTCTGACCAGTAGAACTTTTAATTATGTTTCCAACTATTGTATTCAGTCAATCCGTTAAGTGCCATACGTGATACATGTTTTAGGCGATAATGTCTTGAAAGAGACATGACTGACTGGGCAGAAGATTTTCCTGCAGTATTTTGCCATTACTTTCTGCAGTAGACCAAGGCTATAGAACTCAATCTGTCCTGTTATTTAACCCATAGCTGGAGGGAAGAAATGGATTAATACCTTTTCCAAAGGTATTTGCATGTAAGTGAATGCAGCAAATTCAACCGAAATTTGAACTCGGCTATTCGATTTTTTCTTCCAAGTCAATATCCACTACACCACACTGCAAATACAAAAGTCAATGATACATGCTTTGGCAATCATGTTTCAAAAGAGACATGACTAACTGGCATGATTTTCCTGCAGTAGGTTGCCATTACTTTTTGCAGTAGGTTGGTTTCCAACCAAAGCTATAGAACCTAATCTGTCCTGCTATTTAACCCATAGCTGGGGAAAAACAGATAAATACCTTTCCCAAGGATATTTGTGCATATTTGAATGCAGCAAATTCAACTGGAATTTGAACTCAGATCTCTGATTTCTCGTTCTGAGCCGATATCCACTTCACCACAAATGCACCACATCCTATATGTAAAGTTACTAACTGAAGATATCAATTCACCCCAAGAAATTATAATGTTTTTTTATTAAACTTTTTTAATTTTTTAAAATTATCAATTTTAAATCAAAATTTGTTTAGCTTGCTTCACAACAACTCCAGCTTCTCAGAAGGGAAAATTACCAAACATCAGGGAGTTATTCTTATTTTGTAAGTGCAGAGGAAAGTACTTGCAAGGAATTTTTTATGATTTAAAAAAAGAGAAGAAAAAATATCTGTTTTTTGCTTTGTTATGGTGAAACACATCTATTCTATAGTGAATAGACTCTCCTACCTAATTTAAGTAGGAGTAGTAAGCGGAACGAGGGTCAGTCAATGTTGGATGACAGTAGTCGACAGTTGAATACAAAAGAAGTCAGCGACCTGGCAAGATTACACTGCATAAGACATAACATATCAAGTTCCTAATGTTTTGTACGTCAAATCTATTGGGACCGACTTTAGCACAGATACTAGCCTCCACTGCGAAAATAACTCCACAACATGCTTGTTTATCAGGATGAGCACAAATGTAGGCCCCACACTTAGAAATAGCACACCTGAGTCAGCCACATTTAAGGCAATTGCAAAGGTCAACCAAGCCAGAATGGAATGAAAGGACCTTGCTCTGGGAGAATTCAGTGTGAATTTTGAAAATGAACCAAATGCTCTCAGTAGAGCATAGTCCATCGGAACCCCTTGCCATGAACAAGGGGATTGTTATTGCTTTCTTTTTTAAGGGTAGGGAACCCTTTTATCCAAGATTAGAGAACACAGAAGAAGAATGCTAAACATGTCTACCAGCTTATTTGTATTAAAAACTACAATGAAAGAAAAAAATATAATCAGCAATATAAAATATATAAATTAAATAAACTAATAAAAGTGACACAGTTTTTTTAATACAAAAGCATTTGATAAGTTCCAACACATAGTCTTCATTTAACTGCTAGTTAAGCTTGACCTACTTGGATGGTCCTGGGCATGACGGTAAACTGCATCTGGCAGCAAGGCTTCTGATTGGGAGGTTGTGAGGAGCATGGAACCTCCTCTTAATTGCTTTTGTTCTCAGGTCCACTCTAACCCAGAGTGGTAGTACCTGTTAGGGTCCCAGCTATGGGCAAATAGTTCACCCCCAAACTGGGGTCAACACTCTATGGAAATATAAAAATAAACTTTTATAGAAAGATATACATAAAAATAAACTTTTATAGAAAGATATACATTTTTGAAGGAAAAATATTACCAACAATATATTTTTGAAGAAAAATTATTGCCATAACACATTTTTGAAGGAAAAAAAATTCTCAGCAAAACATTTTTTGATACAAAACTAGAAGACATTTTCAGTTTTCTAAAATAAAAAGAATAAAAACAAAAAACTTTAATCAAAATCTGACTAAATCAACCTTCTAACTATAATGGAACATTAAAAAATACCTTAAAACGCCATCTTTTTGGCATTAAACAATTCACAAAGGTTGATATGCCATTAAACAAAATTCAAGCACAAACATTGACCTACTTGGAAAAGATATTGGAATAATTCTTGACAGGCTCCAAAGGAGAGTCTGTAATGTGATAGGTACTGATCTGGCGGCTCGACTGCAGCCACTTCCCCATCATCGAAATGTGGCCTCCCTTTGTCTCTTCTATAAATATTTTCATGGCTTCTGCTCAGACGAACTTAAGTCACTGATGCCTCCTCAACAGGTGTTTACTTGTGCAACCAGACTGGTAACTGGGTCCCACCCATTCACAGTCAGGTTAGCCAAATGCAGACGACAATTCTACTCCTGCAGCTTCTTCTCTCGCACTTCCCGCCTGTGGAACTCGCTCCCGTATTCTTGCTTTCCTGACGGCTACAACCTCCAGAAATTTAAATGCAAAGTCAATACTCATCTACTAACCACTGGACTCTAGCTCTCTCCCCTCCCCTGTATAACCTTCACTTTCTCTCCACCTATGTATCTGTCATCGCACCTGCTTTCTCAGCTTTCTATTGTTCCTTTCTAACTAGTTTGTACTCCTCACTCTTTTCTAATTAATCTTTTTACATTTATGTAGCCCCCTGCACATCAGTGGTGTTTCCACCTTGCTCGGGGTGAAATGATTAAAAAAAAAAAATTAAAAAAAATATTCAGAACTTATAATGGATCTACCATATTTTCTGGCTTACAAGATGCTGTAACTTGGAAGACATACCCTAATATTGTAATTTTTATACAACACATTCACCGTGCAATCCCCACATATTGTTTACAATAATCTCTTGTCTAATTTTGTTTGTATGGCAATGACATACTAGTTGGTGTTTAGTAAATATACCATATGTCTTTCATTGTCCAAAGGTGGTTTATTTTCAGAAAAATGAATGAAAAGTTTTAAAAATATGCATGTAAAAATCTAAAACAACCAAAGAAATTTTATTCATCCTGAAATCCCCCAAATTCATCCCTGCTGGATTCATGTAAAAGCTCTAAACCATCATTTGCAGAGTCATCACTACTGTCAGTTACGTACAATAAATGATCCTCACTACCATCCATGTCATGGTCGTAACCATAATGGTAACTGATATATTCGTCATGGAAGATGCACAGGCATTTTTCAGGTTAATTTTTTACGAAAAATAATTCCTGGGACATGCAACAAGGAAGGAGGGTTTGGAGAACCTGATACTAACAGGCCAGATAGAGGAAAAAAAGAGACAGGGGAAAGCAGCGGATAACATATTTGAAGGACCTGATCAGGTGGATGTTGGAACAAGGGTTGCATGGTGCAACAGGGAAGGCGTGCTCAGAGCCACCAGGGATAGGGAAACATGGAAAGCCATGATCGCCTTTGCCCTGAAGGGACAGAGCACATTGAAGAAGAATAGAAGAAGCACGTCTTGCAAGCTGGAAAATACAGTATTTATGTTGTGGAGTAGTTTTCACACTGAAAGTTATAATCGTGCTATGACGGTTGCTAATCAACATAACGTACCCAAAATGTTAAAGGAACTTGGTAATCTTCCACTGAAAGCTGACTCCTTAGTATTTGGCTAACTGCCAACTAATATCAACTGCCTAGTAGTTCTACTGAACTTCAATAGAACTCTAAAGAACTCTCTAGAACTTCTAAGAACTCCTATGAACTTCATAAGAACTTCTTGAGTTAACTTCCTTTTAACTCTTATTTATATAGGAGGGAGAGTCCATTATCTGAGGAATAAGTGTGTTTCCCCAAAACTATTTTTTTAAAGCATGATTTACTCTATACAAAGCCCAGAAGCCACTCAAGGTAGAGGGTTACATTAAGGGGTAGTTTATATGGATAGGAGAGGACAATAACAGTTAACTCTAAACTTGAACAGTTTAAGATTGTAAGGATTAGGGAAACATCCTCTTGGGAGTCTGTTCCACAAAGTAGTGGAGGATTATGGTTGGAGGTAGTTTGTATGGGCAGAAGGGGAAGATAACGGTTAACTCTGGACTTATTAGTGTAGTGATAAGGGAAACATCCTCTTGGGAGTCTCTTCCACAGAGCAGTGAGACAACTGAAGGTAGAGTTTTGTTAGCAGGTAGTTTGTATGGATAAGTAGGGAAGATAATGGTTAACCCTAGATTTGAACAGGTTAAGATTGTAGTGATAAGGGAAACATCCTCTTGGGAGTCTCTTCCACAGAATAGTGAAACAACCTTCAGTAGAGGATCATGTTAGGAAGTATTTTCTATAGATAGGAGAGGAAGATAATGGTTAACCCTAGACTTGAACAGGTTAAGATTGTAGTGATCAGGGAAACATCCTCTTGGGAGTCTCTTCCACAGAGCACTGGAACCACTTGAGATAGAGGGTTATGTTAGGAGGTAGTTTGTATGAATAGGAAAGTAAAATAATGGTTAACCCTAGACTTGAACAGGTTAAGATTGTAGTGATAAGGGAAACATCCTCTTGGGAGCCTGTTCCACAGGGCAGTAATTTGCAGGAAAAAATCTTTTTGAATGGAACTTATCTTTCACAGATTAAAATACTTTTTACTCTTAATGTAAATTTAACATTTAAAGATGATAAAATCATAAATAAGTCAATAATGAAAATAATACAATTTATTATTGCTATTAATTAAATGTATTTTTCAATTTTTACACGCCATGTTGTATTTAAAAATATCTTGTAGTATTTTTCTTTCTCATTTCATATCCACCTATTTATTTATTAAGACCTTTTTCTTTTTTTAATGCAAAATTAATATTTTTTTCAAAGAGAGGCAGATCAATGTTTCATTATTTGCCATGATATTTTTATCTGATTAAATCATCTATTCATTGTCACCACATCAGAATCTTATTATTTGCTCTTTAAAATGTTTTTTTTTTCATCAAAAATGATTTTTCTTTAGACTGAATCAGAAATTTTCCTTCATGCTCTGAAATAAAACTCAAAATATTTTGCATAAAGTTTGCTTCATTACTAAATAATTGAATGAAACTCCATTTGAAAATCGATGCGAAAAAAGAAAAAAATATCGCTTCTGAAAATCTTTGTAAATAATGGCAGTGAAACTCCTTCAGCAAAAAATATGCAACTTGCTTGTCTCTTTTTTTATTTGAAAGAATTTTCAGTTTCTCTGTCCACTGTTCTTTCTTTGTATTTTTCTTTTTCATTTGACGTTTGGTCTCTTTATCACTCTCTGTTCATTTTTAATATTTATTATTCAGATTGATTTTCTCGTAATTTCTCCAAAATCATCGGTTCTTTATTTTGATTTTCATCACAGTTAATCTTTTGCAAAGCACTCTCTCTCTCTCTTTTCTCCTTCTCTTTATTCTCTCTCTCTCTCTTTTGCTCCTTCTCTTTATTCTCTCTCTATATTTTGCTCCTTCTCTTTATTCTCTCTCTCTTTTGCTCCTTCTCTCTTTATTCTCTCTCTCTCTTTTGCTCCTTCTCTCTTTATTCTCTCTCTCTCTTTGTCTTTCTTTCTTTATTCTCTCTCTCTCTTGCTCCTTCTCTTTATTCTCTCTCTCTCTCTCTTTGCTCCTTCTCTTTATTCTCTCTCTCTCTCTTGCTCCTTCTCTTTGTCTCTCTCTCTCTCTTGCTCCTTCTCTTTATTCTCTCTCTCTTTTTGTCTTCTCTCTTTATTCTCTCTCTTTTGTCTTTCTCTTTATTCTCTCTCTCTTTGCTCCTTCTCTTTATTCTCTCTCTCTTGCTCCTTCTCTTTATTCTCTCTCTCTTTTGTTCTTCTCTTTATTCTCTCTCTCTTTTGTCTCTTTCCTTTATTTCTCCTTGCTCCTTCTTTATCTTCTTTTGTTCTCTTTATTCTCTCTTTCTTGCTCCTTCTTATTCTTTTGTCTTCCTTTATTCTCTCTGTCTTCATTCTCTCTCTCTTGCTCCTTTCATTCTCCTTTGTTCTTTCATTCTCTTGCTTTATTCTTGCTCCTTCTTTATTCTCTCTCTTGCTCCTTCTTTATTTCTTGCTCCTTCTCTTTATTCTCTCTCTCTTTTTGCTCCTTCTCTTTATTCTCTCTCTCCCTCTTTTGTCTCTCTCTTTATTCTCTCTCTCTTTTGTCTCTCTTTATTCTCTCTTTTTGCTCCTTCTCTTTACTCTCTCTCTCTCTCTGTTCTTCTCTTTATTCTCTCTCCTTCTTTTTTGTTCTTCTCTTTATCTTTCTCTCTCTTTGGTTCTTCTCTTTATTCTCTCTCTTTTGTTCTTTCATTCTCTCTCTCTGTCTTTCTTTATTCTCTCTCTTTCATGTCTTCCTTTATCTTCTCTCTTTTGCCTCTCTCTTTATTCTCTCTCTCTCTCTTGCTCCTTCTCTTTATTCTCTCTCTCTTTTGTTCTCTCTTTTTTTATTCTCTCTCTCTTTTGTCTTTCTTTATTCTCTCTCTCTTTTGTTCTTCTCTTTATTCTCTCTCTCTTGCTCCTTCTATCTTCTCTCTTTATTCTTTCTCTTTATTCTCTCTCTCTGTCTTTCATTCTCTCTTTCGTGTCTTCATTCTCTCTGTCTTTCATTCTCTCTTGTCTTTCTTTATTCTCTCTCTCTTTTGTCTTTCTCTATCTTCTCTCTTTTGTTCTCTCTTTATTCTCTCTCTCTTTTGTTCTCTCTTTATTCTCTCTCTTTTGTCTTTCTTTATTCTCTCGGTCTTCTTTCTCCTTCATTCTCTTTCTCTCCTTCCCTTTCTCTTTTTCTTCTCCTTCTCTCTTCCACTCTCTTTCTCTTTCTATTTCTTCCTCTCCTTCTTTCAGTCTTTTTCTCTTCATCTTTTTTTGCTTCCTCTCTCTTTCTTCTTTCTTTTTTCTTTCTCCTTCTTTCATGTTTTAGTTTTCTCTGTCTCTTTTTCTTTCTCTTTCTCTGTCTCTTTCTCTAATTTTCTCTTACTTTCCCTCTCTTTTTCTTTTTCTCTTTCTTTCTTTCTTTCTTTCTTTCTTTTTCTCTGTTTATTTTTCTTTCTCTTTATTTTTCTCTTTCTCTTTATTTTTCTCTTTCTTTCTCTTTCTCTTCTCCCTTGCCTCTTTCTTTGTCTCTTTCTCTATCTCCATTTTTCTCTTACTTTCCCTCTCTTTTTCTTTTCTCTCTTTCTCTAACTTTCTCTCTTTCTTTTTTATTTTTCTTTCTCCTTCTTTTATGCTTTCTTTTTCTCTGTCTCTTTATTTCTCTCTTTCTTCTTTTCTCTCTTTTTCTCTCCATTACCACTTTGTCTCTTTCTCTATCTCCATTTATCTCTTACTTTCCCTCTCTTTTTCTTTCTTTCTTTCTTTCTTTCTCTCCGTTTTACTCTTTCTTTCTTTCTTTCTTTCTTTCTTTCTATTTCTTCGTTTCTCTCTTTTTTTGTCTCAACCCTTTGTCTCTTTCTCTATCTCTGTTTTTCTCTTACTTTCCCTCTCTTCTTTCTTTCTTCTTTTCTCTCTTTTTTTGTCTCCCTTACCACTTTGTCTCTTTCTCTATCTCTTACTTTCCCTCTCTTTTTCTTTTTCTCTATCTCTTACTTTCCCTATCTTTTTCTTTTTCTCTCTTCCTTTCTTTCTCTCTCTCTTTCCATTTCTCTATACCTGCGTCTGTGTTGTATATCTGGCTGCTCCTATAAAGTTATGCCTCTCCACTTATATCAAGTTATGTCTGTCTGCCAGCTTGTTTATCTAAACCCTGTTATAGATGCCTGCTTATGCACATTTTCTGCTTCTTCAACACTTACAAAGCCAACATGTCCATTTATACAGCAATTATACCAAGCATACCTTAGTTACAATCTTGGGGAGAGAGCACACCTAAACCCTCACTCATGCTGGCTTGTGACTTTGTGCTTGCCCACCAACTGACAACTTCCAAACAGTTCCATCTTCCTGATTTCAATCACAAGGCTTGAGTCAAATTGTCCTGTGCTTTTCGGGTACTTTTCAAAAGTGCCTTGCACTGGGATTGTCTCCCCAGACTGATAACAAAAACTTGTTTGCCTGACAAATCAACAATGGTGAGATTTTCTTATGTAGGGAAAAAGTGTCAATATCAACAAGTATGGTCGAACACTGATTTCCGGGAAACAAATGTGACCATTGAATGAATTAAGCTACTGAGATCAGTTAAGTGCCATACGCATTACACGCTTGGGCGATCATGTCTCGAAAGTAGCTTGCCATTGCTTTCTGCAGTAGATTGGTTGCCAGCCAAGGCTATAGAAGCCAATCTATCCTGTTATTTGACTCATAGCTGGAGGGAAAAGTGATAGATTATATTACATTATTATATTATGTGTAATTAGTGGGGGATCAGTTTATTACTTCATAACAGTAAAATAACTGATCCCCCACTTTATGCCCAGTAGAAACCTTAATCATTTTTATGACTATTATATTCAGTCAGTCAGTTAAGTGCCATATGTGAAACACGCTTGGGCTATCATGTCTTGAAAGAGACATGACTGATTGGGCAGAAGATTATCCCGCAGTAGTTTGCCATTGCTTTCTGCGGTAGAGTGGTTGCCGACCAAGGCTATAGAACCCAATCTGTCCTGTTATTTAAACCATAACTGGAGGGAAGAGACAGATTAATACCTTCCCAAGGGTATTTGTGCATAAGTTAATGCAAGGAATTCAACTAGGATTCGAACTCGGCTCTCCGATTTCTTGTTCCAAGCTGATATCCACTGCACCACAACACACATCCTGAGATCATGTGGCCATAAATATTAGTAAATAAAGCAATCGGACTGAAGTATGAGTGTAATCTGTATACTGGGTATTCTGCGTATTTAGTAATCAGTATTCTGTGAGTTGTAGTGTTTCCGATGTTTTCCAGCATTATTTAAAGGATTCATTTAGTAGGTTGTCTTTATGCTAAGATATCAAATATTATAATGATTCACTTCAGATTAATGTTACGAAACCAACTTTATAGAAGTGGATGACGAAAATACTCTTCACGCTAACGTTATAAAAGATTTGAACCAAGGTCTCAAGATCTGAGTGCTAACAATGACCCCTATCTGCGTAACATCTTTTATACTCTTTAACATCTTTTATACTCTTTAACATCTGCCAAACTGGATTTGGAACAAAATTTATCTTTTTTTTACATTGATTATTCCATTCTACCAGAATGATAATTTTTCCATCTTTATTTACCTTTTAAAATCATTTTTGCATTTGCAATATGGTTGGAACCTGAAATTAAAATTTCCTTATTTGATGAACAAAGCAGAAATTTCTTCTTGCATATAATGTGAACATGATATCATTATAAACTTCTGTAAATAAATAAACTTTTCCTTGCACCTAATGGTGAGTAGGGCAGCATTTTTGTTGTTTCCATAACAAACTGTTTTTTATGAGACAGGGTTGTTAGCCGTGTGTCCAACCCCCAAACCTGGAGGAAGGTGATTTTCTAAACGTAGCTTAAACGTAACACACGTCCAAAAGTAAGGGGTACCCAGTGAGGATTGAACTCACTAATCAGTTATAATGATTCTAGTGAGACGAGCTCGCTAACCATTACACCAAGCCGAGGTGCCCGTAAACTTCTGTAGTCTATGCTTATTTAATTGTTCAGTGGCATTTCAACACCTCATGGGTCATTTAATGCCAAAGTTTAATTTTCTTGGAATCATTTCTAATTTTATTTAAAAAATGTTTGGGACAGCTAGTAAGGTAAAAATGCTTTGCGATATTAGACAGTTTTAACTTTTTAGCAGAGCCCAATAATCGGACATGACTGAGGAATCAGATATCTTACTACCCACAATACACTATCTAAATGAGAGACACACTACCAGAGAGGGGTAGGGGGTTTTCATCCGGGTGATGAAGGAAGAGTTAAAAAATGGAATTCTCGCATTCATTCTCTCAAGCTCTTTTTTCATCTACTTCCACCCGTATCCTCACCATTCTCATCCTTCTATTACCCTCCTCTTGACATTTCACATAACTTACCCCTCCTTCTCATCACCTTCCCCTATGGGTAAATGTTTGATTTGTTCCCCGAAGGCCTTTACCCCGTCAAATCTTTCCTAAACTTCCTTAATTACGTGCAAATGTATATGCTAAACTCAAATAGGGAACAAGGGATGAACCTCTACACCTGTTCAATAGATGTGGGAGAAGTGTTCACCGGGCGATATAAGGGTCTATCTAGTCCAATTAAAAAATAAAACTGAAAAAATAAAAGTTTTAACTTAGTTAAAGTCTAAACTACCTGAAACAAAAAATTCTCTCAAGTTAAAAAAGATAAACCAACTAAGGAGAACGTTCAACTGAGCAAAGAAAAGTAAATATATTCATAGACAAATTGAAACAAAATTAAGACTTACATTTAAATTCAACTCTAAATGGAGTCTACCTCACTAGACATGCAAGAAAAAGTGGCGATTTTTAAGGGGTGGGGAGGAGTAGTAAAATAATATTCAACTCACAGCCCACACAATTGGGACGGCTAGTAAAGTAAAAATGCTTTGCGATATTAGACAGTTTTAACTTTTTAGCAGAGGCCAATAATCGGACATGACTGAGGAATCAGATATCTTACTACCCCCAATACACTATCTAAATGAGAGACACACTAGCAGAGAGGGGTAGGGGGTTTTCATCCGGGTGATGAAGGAAGGGTAAAAAAAAAATGGAATTATGGTTCAAACTACTTACAACAAAAATTTCTGACAAGTTAAAAAAGTAAACCAAGGAGAATGTTCAACTGAGCAAAGAAAAGTAAATATATTCATAGACAAATTGAAACAAAATTACAACTTAAATTCAACTCTAAATGGAGTCTACCTCACTAGACATGCAAGAAAAAGTGGCGATTTTTAAGGGGTGGGGAGGAGTAGTAAAATAGTATTCAACTCACAGCCCACACAATTGGGACGGCTAGTAAGGTAAAAATGCTTTGCGATGTAAGACAGTTTTGACTTTTAGCAGAGGCCAATAATCGGACATTAGGAATCAGATATCTTAATATCCCAATACACTATCTAAATGAGAGACCCACTTTTTACTGAACAAATGTATTTTTTTACTTTCATAATGTTTGATTGCCACTTTAACAGTTAACTATTTGTCCATAGCTAGGAGCCTAAAAAGTGCTACAATCCCAGGTCGGGGTGGACCGGGAAACAATGGTAATTAAGAGATGATTCTGCATTTCTCACCCTTACCCTGATGAGTAACCTTGCTGCTGGATACAGTTTATCAATATACCCAGTGTTACTTCAGGCTGTGAGCAATCATAGCTCTTCACAGCTTCCTATCCTTTTTAGGACTAAACAATATTATTTTTTACCATCTCCCCCTGTTCCTTTTCTGCCGTGCTTTTAGAGGGTGCAATGGGGGTATCTTGTTAGCATTATGTATTTTTGATTTTTTCTACAGTACTGTGCAAAAGTATTAGGACAAGAACGATTTTATCTTTTATGAGGGATATTGACAGAAAATAAACAATTTAATTAAAGTAATTTTATTTGATTTACTCAACAAATGCTTTAACAAGAAATAAATACTTGTTAGAAAATAAATTTAATATTTAGTATAATAGCCTTTTGCTTTGATCACAGCCTTCATTCTGTCAGGCATTAACATCACAAGCTTCTTCAATGTATCTAATGGTATCTCCTGCCAAGCAGCTTGTATTTATTTCCAAAGTGTGTCTTGCAAAGTAACATTAGATTTATCAATTTTTTGATCCAAAATATTCCATAGATGTTCAATCGGATTGAGATCAGGGCTTTGTGGGGGCCAATTCAAATTCCAAAGCCTTCCTTCCTCTTCCTTTTTAGTGAAATAATTCTTACAAAGGTTTGGCTTTTCACCCTGTATTTGAATTTCAGTGAGGGTTTTTAGGAAAATCACCCCATGTCCTAATACTTTTGCACACTACCAGTAGTGTGCAAAATGTTAGGACAGGGGATTTTAAACTTTATTTTGTTGCTTCATAAAAGATAAAATAGTTCTTGTCCTAATACTTTTGCACAGTACTGTATATGCATTTTTCATTTTTTATTTTGTTGACTGCACAATATAGTAGAGTCAGTTGGGCACCATTCACTCTGCTAGAAATTTTCGAATGACATTCTGTACTGCTAGGCATTTGCACAGGAAGCTTCAATATGAATATTCCAGTGGGTATCAATCTGAGGACTGTACTGAGGATTAAAAAAGAGTTGGATGAGTCTAATGGTGATTATGAAGGTGTTTGGAGTGATCAGTCATGATGGTAACATTATACTTTCATTCATTTTTCCACAGGGCCTCAGACTTGACAAGGAGGCCTCCATCAAGTGCCTTGAAGAGGTAGTGCTGCTCTGGGTGAAAAGTATGGTTGTTGGAAGACCCTGCCTCTGGCAACAGGACTCTGCACCATGCCACAGATGTAGAAGAACCCATTTATAACTGTCAGACATTTTCTGCAGCCACATCACCCCTTACATCTGGCCCCCTAACACCCTAGACTGCAACCCCCTTGATTATTATGTGTGGGGTGCAGTTGAGTGAGAAACCAACAAAATTCTTTGTAACACCAAAGATAAACTGAAGGCGAAAACTATGGCAGCACTCACCAACTTAAATAAGAAAACCGTCCAGACGAAAAGAAAGAAATTCCGAAGTCGTCTTGTTGGTGTGACTGAAGCCAATGACAATTTTATTGAATAAACTTAAATTTTAGCATTTCATATTTTTCTGTAATTTTGATAAATATATATGTTAAAATGAGATGTCAGTGTGACTTTCATTTGACGTCATTTAAACGACAATTTATTCATCGCGCTCTGTATATCTGTTAAAATGAGATGCCAGTGTTATATTCATTTTGGCCTCATTTAGACGACAATTTATCCATCGCGCCCTGTATATCTATTAAAATGAGAGGCCAATTATTTTCATTTTGGCCTCCCTTAGACGACAATTTATCCATCGCGCTCTGTACATCTATTAAAATGAGATGTCAGTGTTATATTCATTTTGGCCTCATTTAGAGGACAATTTATCCATCGCGCCCTGTATATCTATTAAAATGAGAGGCCAGTTATTTTCATTTTGGCCTCCCTTAGACGACAATTTATCCATCGCGCCCTGTTTATCTATTAAAATGAGATGTCTGTGTTATTTTCATTTTGGCCTCATTTAGAGGACAATTTATCCATCGCGCTCTGTATATCTATTAAAATGAGAGGCCAGTTATTTTCATTTTGGCCTCATTTAGACGACAATTTATCCATCGCGCTCTGTACATCTATTAAAATGAGATGCCAGTATTATATTCATTTTGGCCTCATTTAGACGACAATTTATCCATCGCGCCCTGTATATCTATTAAAATGAGAGGCCAGTTATTTTCATTTTGGCCTCATTTAGACGACAATTTATCCATCGCGCCCTGTATATCTATTAAAATGAGGCGTGTTATTTTCATTTTGGCCTCATTTAGACGACAATTCATCCATCGCACTTTGTATTATCTGTTCAAACAAGGTGTCACTGTTATTTTCATTTTGACGTCATTTAAACGACAATTTAGCCATTGCAACAGGTATTTTTTTTCAGTTCATTAGGTAGGTTGCTCTCTGTTTCTCTCCATTCCCACTGCCTTTAACCCTTGAGCATTCAACCCACCCAAACCTACCCACTGAGTATCAAACCGCCATAATCTGGCCCATGTTTAACCCGCTATATGCAACATCATGACTTTGAGATCATTTAAAACTGGATGGTCATATTCAATGCCTTGAAAACCAAACTTCTCATCTATGTCAATTAATATGTGCTCTCTCAGGAAGGTCCCTTGAGTTGAGTGCCAATTAGCTCGACACGACCTCAAACTATGTTTTCTGGGATGATGTAATGGTTAGTAAGCTTGTCTCATTATATGAATAACGAAGGAATAGTGAGTTTGAACCTCTCAAGGTGCCCCATGCATTTGACTTTGTGCCACATCTAGCTCATAAATATGATCCATTGCTAAGGATCCTAGAACAAATGTTTTATTCCCTGTACGATTGCAGTAAGTACCTGACTCCTTCTGCTATACTTTAGATCAGGCTAAAAGTCGAGTGCTGTTTCCGTATTTCCAGTTTTGATAGAGTCTGCAAGTTTCCCTACTTCCTTGTGGGTGGTTCATTTTTGTCACCCAACAATCCTTTTCTCATGCAATATTGCAAGACAGTTGTCGCTATTCCCATGGAAAATGTTTAGATGAACTACATTCTTTAGTTTCACCACCAAGTAGCTCATCTGAACATTTGACATGAAATCAATGATAGAGAGGCAAGATAATGTTTCGTCTATGAGAAAGGGCTTGGAGGAAAAAAATTCATCACCCACAAGACTGGAAATGTTTTTGAACTCTTTCAAGGCTGGATAGTGTGGTTATAGATTTAAATTTAACTCAAACCACTTCTTCTTCCAAACTTTATGGAATTGAATGCCATAAGGATGCTTCCACAATCACTTCAATCTTAACCCCAAAAAATATGACTAACCCTCTACCTCAAGTGAGAAGGGGTGAAAGGCGGGTCACCAGTGACTCATAAACCCGTTGCTTCAGGCAGGTGTAGCTCACCAGCCTGGGGAGGCAGTTCATCGAGGGGAAGGAAAACCCTCATTTCAAACCTCCACCGCCTTGTGGCCATGTCCAGTCATTGAAAAGGCTTCAGGAGTAAACCTTGAGATAAAAACAGGGATCAGAATCCCTAAAGCAGTTTGCTGTTGTATTCAACTAGTTCTGGCAACTCCTGCGACATTAATGGTCCCAAATTGTAATGACCCTCTCGTTCCTTTGGTCTAATCAGTGACGTGGAGATGGGGGACATGGTAGAGCCTTTCATGCAGCATTACAATTTTCATACGATTCTTTAGAGTAACGTGCATTGCAGATAATGGCCATCAGAGAAATAATCAGCATTTGAGACAATCATGTCTGGGTGTGATAAAAATCTGAAGCAATCACAGATAATAAAATATTTTTCAAGGCCAAATAAATTTCCTCATATACCAAAAACAGAATCATATTCTCGCACACTACACCAAATGACCTAATCTGAAGAAAAAATAGTAATCGATTACACCCTGTCACTCCAGTGAGTCTATAACTGACTGTATGGTGAAAGAGATAAAAACTAAAGCAGTTGTTTCAATTAACTTGCACAAGGTTATATATATATATATTTATTATATATATATATATATATATATAGATTCTGCACATTACAGCAAATGACCTAATCTGTGAAAAAAAATATAAATTGATTACACCCTGTCACTCCAGTGGGTCTAAAACTGACCATTTCATAAAAGTATGGAAACTAAAGCAATTGTTTCAATTACTTTGCCCAAGTGTGTATACATATATTCTTTCTCGTAAATATATAGATTCATATGATGGCAAACAACTGAAAATGACCTAATTTGAGGAAAAATAAGAATCAATTACACCCTGTCACTCCAGTGGGTCTAAAACAGACCGGATTGTGAAAGAAATTAAACTAATGCAGTTATTTCAATTCATTTGTAGTGGAGTATATATATATATATATATATATATATAGTCATCAGCAGACAGATCTGTTTCACTGTATCACGGTTAGACTTTCTGATTACTTTTAACCCAGGATTGAAACCCGACCGAATTGGCATCAGTTGGCGATTCTACCTCTGGGCCATGGGCGCTTGGTAGAAGAAGGCAGACTTTTAGCACATATATTATCACTATGTACGCCCAATAGCCAGAGTGCTCTAATTCATTACTGAATGAGCGATGCGTACATGCGGGAGTAGCTACTGTTTTTCAAACTCTACCATTCTTCCTGGGTGTGAGAGCGAAAATAGTATATATATATGTTCATTATTAAAAATTGCACATTCAAAATTTTCCCTGCCACGTGAGCGTTAAAAAAAAACACTATTATGTGAGCATACTTAAAAAAATATAGCAAACGGTAAAATGAGTTATTGCAAATAGCCTGAAGACACCACTAATGGTAAAAACCTAGGTCGTGTAATAACTCGTTTACAAACGGAAAATATATTCATTATCATATATACAGAGATTTATATTAGTGCACACTACTGCAAATGACCTAATCTGAGGAAAAAATAAAAATTGATTACATTCTGGAAGTCCAGTGGGTCTAAAACTGACCATATGGTGAAAGAAAGAAAAGCAGTTCTTTCAGTTAATTTAAAAAAGGGTGTGTGTATATATATATATATATATATATATATATATATATATATATATATAATACAATACACTAAATCTAAAGATGAGCCAAACACCGACCGCGGTTTCACGCAACGGATCGTCAGGGCAAGGCTAACAAATTAGATAGAAACAGCAAATAAATAGTGCTCCATAGAAGAAACCAAAATAAAATAAAATAGGGTAAAACAACCTTTATTACCAACTAACAACAAAAAAAAAAATTTAGAGTAAGCAACTTTTTATATGAATGCATTGAGAATTTCCGTTTTAGAATTAAGCAAGCTATGCGTAGGTTCAAATAACGCTATAGCTAATTTTTCCTTACCACATAGCTGGCAAAACAAGCTACCTATACTTAGGGCATATTTTTATTATTTCCCATTTAAGAATCGGGTCCTTTTTAGTAATATTTTTGAGGTACCATACATAAGTAGCTAACTCCGTATTATGGCTATACTTTTGGTATTTAAACGAACTTTTATGGTTATAAAATCTTTGTTTAAAAGTATCGTGAGTAGCCCCAATGTAAGACTTAGGATTAGTATCATATTCGTCAGTGTAAACTTTAACTCCATATAAAACTGAAGATTGTCGACAGTGACCATTTATGGGGCAGTCATTCCTTTGCATACAATTACACTTGGGTTTGGAACTAGACTTTTCGGGTTTTTTTAATTTACTTTTATTAATACCATTAATAATTTTACCTACATTACATAAGCATGACTAACTCAATTTAATGGCATTTCTATTAATGATTTTATTAAGACAATTATTCTTACAGAGGATATCGGCTCGGAACGAGAAACCAAGGTGGGGGGGGGCAAGTTCGAATTCTAGTTGAATCCATTGCATTCACTTACGTGCAAATACTCTTGGGAAAGGTATTAATCTGTCTCTTCCTTCCAGTTATGGGTTAAATAACAGGACAGATTGGGTTCCATAGCCTTGGCTGGCAACCAATCTACCACAGAAAGCCAATGGCAACCTACTACGAAATAACCTTCTGCCCAGTCAGTCATGTCTGTTTCGAGACATGATCGCCCAAGCGTGTATCACGTATGGCACTTAATTGACTGATTCTTACAGAAATGCTTGTCAATTAACGTAAAAATATTTTTTCCAATTTTAGTTCTAACTTCCTTATTAAAATATATATATATATATATATATATATATATATATATATATATATATTATATTTCCACAACCTAGGTTTTAACCTTTCGGTATCTTCAGCTAATTTACAATAACTGATTTTTCTGTTTTGGGTTCCTTTTAGAAATATCAGTTCTTGTAAATCACCTGAAGATACCAAAAAAGTTGAAACCTAGGTTGTGAAAATAACTCATTTCCAAGTGAAAAATATCCAAAAGTTCTACAATATAAATGTATTGAACACTTTTTAAAACAACTATGCACTTGTCTAATTTAATTTTGACCAAAAACTAACTAATTATATATATATATCAATCATTGTCTCCTGTCTATATTATCTGAACCAGTTCCACAAGTGCACAAGAGCCTACACATTGATTTTATATATTCAAAAAAATAACAGACAATGCCTGCACTTGTTTTCTGAAAAAAGAAAAATCAATTTTAATATTGAAATATCCTTGTGTCTTAGTTTCTAGGACCATTGTTTCATAGATTAATGGACTAATGAGCTAATTAAAAAGAGGATCAGTAATTAAAAAGATCTAATTAAAATATCTCAAAGTTGATTAATTTGAATGGATAAACGAATAATTTAAAAAAAATATAAATCATGAAAAGCAAAAGAAAGGAAAAAAAGTATAAAAATTGCACATAAACAGAAAATGAAAAATAATATTTGAGCAGATGGGTTATTTATTAATGGTTTCTTTGTTGCTTATTTTTCAGGCATATGTCTTCTTCTTCTTCTTCTTCATGTGCCGTGTCCCTTCAGGACGTAGGCGATCATGGACTTCCACTTGGCTCTGTCTCATGTCACTCTCAGTAATTCTTTCTCTTGTTACACCTCCCAAACCCTGCTCTGCAATCCGCCTGTGGAACTCCCTTCCACAAGTCTGCTTTCCTGACAGTTACAATCTCCAGGTGTTTAAATGTAGGGTCAATAGACACCTCCTATCACACTAACTCTCAACTATTCTCACAACACTCTCATCTACCCAACCCTCATTCTCGGTATCCTTACCCGCCTATCACCCACCCTCTGTCATTTTCTATATTTAATCAGCCTTTCTCCACTCTACGTAGCCCCCTGCACAGTAGTGGCAGTGACATGCCTTGCTCGGGGTGAAACGCTTATAAAAACAAAAACAAAAAAAAATTGCTCAAGCCCATAAATTTAGAATATAAATGGATAGAACCTATCATGTTCTCAAAGTGAGGGGTCAGTTTATATATTGATTATAATAGAGAATTGATCCCCCACTTTATATCTACATTATAATTTTTAATTTGTTTATCAAATATTGATTAGGTATGAATCCACCTCTTCTCATTACTGATTAGCTACGCAGTCATGTCTTTTAGTTTTATTCTTCTTCTTCTTCATGTGCCGTGTCCCTTCAGGACGTAGGGGATCATGGACTTCTACTTGCCCCAAAGCGTGCGTCATGTACAGCACTTAACTGACTGACTGAATATAATAGTTAGAGAGACATAATTAAAACTATTACTGGACATAAAGTGGGGAATCGTTTTTCTATTGTTATGAAGTAATAAATTGATCCCCCACTAATTATACTTAATATAATAATGTAATAAAATCAATCTCGTCTCCCTCCAGCTATGAGTTAAATGGCGGGACAGATTGGGTTCTATAGCCTTGGCTGGCAACCAGTCTACTGCAGAAAGCAATGGCAACCTACTGCGGGATAATCTTTTGCCCAGTCAGTCATGTCTCTTTCAAGACATGATCGCCCAAGCGTGTATCACGTATGGCACTTAACTGACTGACTGAATATAATAGTTGGAAACATAGTTAAACTTCTACTGGGCATAAAGTAGGGGATCGGTTTTCTATTGTTATGAAGTAATAAACTGATCCCCCACTAATTATTCTTAGTATAATAATGTAATATAATCTATCTCTTCTCTCTCCAGCTATGAGATAAATGGCTGAACAGATTGGGTTCTATAGCCTTGGCTGGCAACCAGTCTACTGCAGAAAGCAATGGCAAGCTACTGCGGGATAATCTTCTGCCCAGTCAGTCATGTCTCTTTCGAGACATGATCGCCCAAGCGTGTATCACGTATGGCACTTAACTGACTGATTCTTAGGGTTAATTTCTTTTGCTGCTTTTTTTTCTTGTTCCAAAAATATTACCTTCAAATAAAATTTGTTTTACCATCAATAAAGGAATACTAAAGTCAAAAATTTCAGTTCAAGAAATTGTGAGAAAGTACTAACAAGGGAACTCTCTTGGGTGAATGTCATCATTCAATATCTTATTTTGTCGGTACCATAAAGTTCTGATTTTTAAAGATCACTTGTAAGAAACTGGAGAAATATGGAAGCAGCCCTTGGACTGAAATAATGACCAAAGAAATAAAAGACAGGAAATGGATTCCAACAAACTGACGATCTTATGCTTACCTGTGTGATATTCCTTTGATGATAAAAAGAAGAAACAGACATAAGCAGGTCATTCTGCTTCTTTTTCTAAGCACCATGTCTTTTCGGGACGTGGATGATCATTGCTCTCCATAATTTCCTTGATTTTGTGGCCCTTAGTAAATTTCATCTTTTTGCTATTACTTCTAAGCCCGATCATAGCTCTCCATAACTTCCTGATTTTTTTAACTCTTAGTAAATTTTAACTTTTTGCTATCTCTTCTAATTCCTGTTCTTTTTTTTTTTTTTTAATCATTTCACCCCGAGCAAGGCAGAAACGCCACTGATGTGCAGGGGGTTACATAAATGTAGAAAGATTAATTAGAAAAGAGTGAGGAGTACAAGCTAGTTAGAAAGGAACAATAGAAAGCTGAGAAAGCAGGTGCAATGACAGATACATGGGCGGAGAGAACGTGAAGATTATACAGGGGAGGGGAGAGAGCTAGAGTCCAGTGGTTAGTAGGTGAGTATTAACTTTGCTTTTAAATTTCTGGAGGTCATAGCCGTCAGGAAAGCAAGAATACGGGAGTGAGTTCCACAGGCGGGAAGTGCGAGAGAGGAAGCTGCAGGAGTAGAATTGTCGTCTGCATTTGGCTAACCTGACTGTGAATGGGTGGGACCCAGGTGCCAGTCTCGTTGCACGGGTAAACACCTGTAGAGGAGGCATCAGTGACTTAAGCTCATCCGAGCAGAAGCCATGAAAGTATTTATAGAAGAGACAGAGGGAGGCCACATTTCGATGATGGGAAAGTGGCTGCAGACGAGTCGCCAGATCAGTACCCATCACATTACAGACTCTCCTTTGGAGCTTGTCAAGAACACTGAGGAGAACGGCAGGGGCACCTGACCATAAATGGCAGCAGTACTCCATGCACGGACGGATGGTTGACTTCTAACCATTTATGCAATCTTATTCTTTTTGTTCTATGTTGGCTTGTCCTTTCAAGACGTGGGCAATAACTGTTCTTCATAATTTCCTGATTTTGTAGCCCTTAGTAAATTCTGTGTTTTTCCTATCTCTCCTAATCCCTGTTCTGTCAACGATTTACGCAAGCTCATTCTTTTTCTTTTATAAGCAGTTTTTGTTCAGGATGCGGGCGATCTTAGCTCTCCACAATTTTCTGTCCTTTGTAGCTCTTAGTAAATTTTTTGGTGTCTCTCCTAATCCCTGTTCTGCCAACCATTTACACAATCTCATTCTTTTTGTTCTATGTTGCCTTGTCCCTTCAGGACATGGGCAATAATGGTTCTTCATAATTACCTGTTGTTTGCGTCACTTAGTAAATTTTATCTTTTTGCTGTCTCTCCTAATCCCTGTTCTGCCAACCATTTACACAATCTCATTCTTCTTGTTCTATGTCGCCTTGTCCCTTGAGGACGTGGGCAATAATGGTTCTTCATAATTACCTGTTGTTTGCGTCACTTAGTAAATTTTATCTTTTTGCTGTCTCTCCTAATCCCTGTTCTGCCAACCATTTACACAATCTCATTCTTTTTGTTCTATGTTGCCTTGTCCCTTCAGGACGTGGGCAATAATGGTTCTTCATAATTACCTGTTGTTTGCGTCACTTAGTAAATTTTATCTTTTTGCTGTCTCTCCTAATCCCTGTTCTGCCAACCAATAACACAAGATAATTAGATAGGTTATTTGCTGCTTTCCTCTCTTGCTCTTGCTTTCAAGTATATCCTGTAAGTGCCAAAGTTTCAAGTAAATGAAATAAGAGGTGACCTGAAATTGGCAATAAACTGCCTCACGACAAAACTGATAGCCTTCGGTATGAAAGTAAGAATTTCATGAGGAAATGCTGAGGGAACATTTTAAAACACCAAAGTCGACGGTATTGAGAAAATTGTTAAAAAATAATTATTCAAAACGACATTTATTAATTGTTTGAATGAAAATTAATCAAAAGTACAATTATACTAAGTGATAATTATACGAAATACATTTGTTGAAAATGCTTGTTTGGAGAGTGTCAGTACTGATTTACTTAGAACTAATAACGCCCTTGAAGTATGGTATAGGATCTTTTTGCAACAAGTTTCAACCCAGCATCCCACAATATGCAAATTCTTAGCCACTTTTAAAATAGAACAGGGATTGCAAGAAAATCATATTTCAGATTGCCAAAATATCAAGAGTATCGAAAAATACTGGAATGTAAATAAAAATTTCTTAAAAACTTAGTGGCATCTTTTGATGACTATTCTACAGTAGTTGACTGATTGCATGTAGTATCATAGAACTTAGGGCGATAAGGAATTTCTTTGACTAAATTGTTTTATTAATGATAATATTGTTTTTTGAATAATTATCATTTGTATTTTATCTTATAACTCTTGCATTTTTATTGCAATAAAGAATTTTGCAATTGAAATAATTATCATTTTGTATAATTGAGCTTTCAATTAATTTTCCTGCAAACAATTTACAATTCAAATAAATGTTTTTTGAATAATTGTTTTCAAACACTTATTTTCAAACAGTGTTTACACAAGTCAGCATCTGCAGCCAATTATTGGAAAACTGAATCAGATTTAGAATATATATATATATATATATATATATATATATGTTTCAACGTATAAATGCTGGAAAAATAATCAGCTTATGCTATCATTCTATTCTGTCCACTCCATCTGCCATGTTTTATCTGAACAAGAGCGAGATTAGACTAAAAGTGGAGTGTTGTTTCTATACCTGGGTTGGGAACAGCTAATTCTTCACTTTCTAATCTTGATAGATTTCAAAATCTTTTACACAGTCTTCTGAAAGAAGATACATTCACCATTCGGAGATCGCTTTCCCAAGCCTACACGTCAAGCCTCTTTCCTACAAATGCCATGTCACAAACCCGTCACTATTTTCATGGCAAATGTTGGACTCCATTTATAACTACCACCAGTTAACGTCTTTACTGTTATAATATGAAATGCCACTTCCACACATGTTGTATCATGCTAATTTAACATTTTCTCAACGACTCTCTTGTGAAGTAGTTTTCACATTGAAGGTTATAATCGTGCTATGTTGGTTGCTAATCGACTTAATGCACCTAAAATGTTAGGAACTTTGTAATCTACCACTGAAAGCTGACTCCTTAGTATTCAGCTAACTACCGACTAATATTGACTGCCTAGTAGTTCTACTGAACTCCAATAGAACTCTAAAGAACTCCTATGAACTTCCCAAGATTTTCTCAAGAAATTCTCCCGTTAACTTCCTGTTACTCTAATCAATATAGGACGGAGAGTCCATTATCTGAGGAATAGGTGTGTTTCCCCATAACAGACTCTATTCTTTGTGGAACTGATTTCCACATGGATACACCCCCTGAAGAAGGCTGTAGACAGAAATGCCTAAATAGAGTGATTATAACAGTACTGAAATCAATGACTGCTTAAGAAGTTGCTGGAAATTTGGATGTGTGGGTGGTGTAATGGCTCAGAATTGAAAATTGGATAGCTGAGTTCTAACTCCAATCATTTCTGCTATATTCTCTTACACGCAAATACCCTTGTGTATAAAATTGATCCACCTCTTTCCTCCAGCTATAGTTTCTTTATATATTTTATTTTTATCTATACTTCAGAGATGAGGTAATATTTACACTGTTTGGAGTGCGGCCCTCATCTTTATTGCCATGTTTACGACGTTTCAACCATTGTACACTCCTGCCTTCTTCAGGTGCTAAAAACTTTGAAACAAACCCCTTATTTTGTTCACTGGAGTATATCATTCTCATCTCATATGTGATTCAACTTCTGGATGCTATGTAGTTATCTCCCTTTAACTCAATTCTCTAAGTTATTTGTTCATCACTGCTGTAGCTGGGTATTGAACTCACAACTCTTTGGGTCAAATCACTGGAAATAACCAATGCCTATATCCACTTGGCAATGTGTCTTTGAGAATATACACTACCAGCCATAATTATTAGGCCACCCCATTTTTTAAAAAAAAAATGATGTATTTCATACTATATTTTAGTATTTATTGCCAAGTGGATAATTCTAAATGAAAATTGAACGGTTCTTTTGTTATTATTACTTGGCAAAATTTTACAAAGCAAATAGCGACAATTTATCCATCGCCCCCTGTAGATTGGATATATATATATATATATATATATCCTGCCGACCATAATTATTAGGCCACCCCAGTTTTTGAAAAGAAATTATGTATTTCATACTATTTTTAGTATTTATTGAAAAGTGGATAATTGTAAATAAAAATAGAATGGTTCTTTTGTTAATACTTCACAAAAACATGTGCATCAAATGAACTGTTCTGGTGTCCAGTTTTTGTGCTCTCTTCCCCATGCTAGTCTCTTCTTCTTATTGGCTGACCGAAACAAAGGCTTCCTGGTTGCCTTGTAAAATTTTGCAAAGTAAAAATAACAAAACAACCATTCTATTTTCATTTAGAATTATCCACTTGGCAATAAATACTAAAAATAGTATGAAATACGTCATTTCTTTTAAAAAACTGGGGTGGCCTAATAATTATGGCCGGTAGTGTGTATATATATATATAGCTAATCTACAGCGTGCGATGGGTAAATTGTCGCTATTGCCTTGTAAAACTTTGCAAAGTAATAATAACAAAAGAACCATTCTATTTTCATTTAGAATTATCCACTTGGCAATAAATACTAAAAATAGTATGAAATACATCATGTTTTTAAAACCCTGGGGTGGCCTAATAATTATGGCCGGTAGTGTAGGTGCTAGTTAGTTCCATGTATATTGTCATCTTGGCATCAATTTGCTTTCATCAGTCCTTCACCAATTAAATTTTGTTAAGTTTCCACAAGACATAAAAACTGAAATCTTTTTTTGCTGATAATTTTTCAAATCATTATTCTATTCCATTTTATTTTATTTATTGATTTGATTCCGTTTCAATCCAGGAATGAAACTCTTATGCAAAGTAGCATTTGAAAGGCTTACAACAGAATCTAAATAAGTAAATAACAACATTTAGGATGATTTAAATGTCGATCAATGGCTTAACTCAAAAGAAATTACTTAATGAAAGCCACATGAATAAAGCCACATGAGTTGTACTCATGTGGGTTTGTTCAGTTTCAGAAAGCTACATTACCAAACAGTCAAACAGGCTTAAATACAATATAGCTACATTTTTCAAACTTTTTTCTTATATCAAACTTCATACAATCAATTTACATTGTTCAGAATATGGTCTTCATTTTTTAGACTAGAGTTCAAACAATGTAAATAATGTAAATAGTTACAATACCTCATCTCTGAAATATAGACAGATGTTGAAGGAGTGAATATGGCAATAAAGATGAGGACAACAGTCCAAACAATGTAAATAGTGTAAATAGTTACAATACCTCATCTCAGAAATATAGACAGATGTTGAAGGGGTGAATATGGCAATAAAGATGAGGACAACAGTCCAAACAATGTAAATAGTGTAAATAGTTACAATACCTCATCTCAGAAATATAGACAGATGTTGAAGGAGTGAATATGGCAATAAAGATGAGGACAACAGTCCAAACAATGTAAATAGTGTAAATAGTTACAATACCTCATCTCAGAAATATAGACAGATGTTGAAGGAGTGAATATGGCAATAAAGATGAGGACAACAGTCCAAACAATGTAAATAGTGTAAATAGTTACAATACCTCATCTCAGAAATATAGACAGATGTTGAAGGAGTGAATATGGCAATGGCAATAAAGATGAGGACAACAGTCCAAACAATGTAAATAGTGTAAATAGTTACAATACCTCATCTCAGAAATATAGACAGATGTTGAAGGAATGAATATGGCAATAAAGATGAGGACAACAGTCCAAACAATGTAAATAGTGTAAATAGTTACAATACCTCATCTCAGAAATATAGACAGATGTTGAAGGAGTGAATATGGCAATAAAGATGAGGACAACAGTCCAAACAATGTAAATAGTGTAAATAGCTACAATACCTCATCTCAGAAATATAGACAGATGTTGAGGAGTGAATATGGCAATAAAGATGAGGACAACAGTCCAAACAATGTAAATAGTGTAAATAGTTACAATACCTCATCTCAGAAATATAGACAGATGTTGAAGGAGTGAATATGGCAATAAAGATGAGGACAACAGTCCAAACAATGTAAATAGTGTAAATAGTTACAATACCTCATCTCAGAAATATAGACAGATGTTGAGGAGTGAATATGGCAATAAAGATGAGGACAACAGTCCAAACAATGTAAATAGTGTAAATAGTTACAATACCTCATCTCAGAAATATAGACAGATGTTGAAGGAGTGAATATGGCAATAAAGATGAGGACAACAGTCCAAACAATGTAAATAGTGTAAATAGTTACAATACCTCATCTCAGAAATATAGACAGATGTTGAAGGAGTGAATATGGCAATAAAGATGAGGACAACAGTCCAAACAATGTAAATAGTGTAAATAGTTACAATACCTCATCTCAGAAATATAGACAGATGTTGAAGGAATGAATATGGCAATAAAGATGAGGACAACAGTCCAAACAATGTAAATAGTGTAAATAGTTACAATACCTCATCTCAGAAATATAGACAGATGTTGAAGGAGTGAATATGGCAATAAAGATGAGGACAACAGTCCAAACAATGTAAATAGTGTAAATAGTTACAATACCTCATCTCAGAAATATAGACAGATGTTGAAGGAGTGAATATGGCAATAAAGATGAGGACAACAGTCCAAACAATGTAAATAGTAAATAGTTACAATACCTCATCTCAGAAATATAGACAGATGTTGAAGGAGTGAATATGGCAATAAAGATGAGGACAACAGTCCAAACAATGTAAATAGTGTAAATAGTTACAATACCTCATCTCAGAAATATAGACAGATGTTGAAGGAGTGAATATGGCAATAAAAAGATGAGGACAACAATTCAAATGATATAAATAGTGTAAATTTGTTTGATTAATAGCATAACATCTCATTGTGTTTCATTTAATACTAAAATTTAATTTTCTTGCGTGCATAAGTATTTGATATTCTTTTAAACGAATCAACCAGTAAACCATGTCTTTTGAATATCATCTGGTTACAAATTTTAATTACTTTCTTTAAAAGTAGTCTATTGAAAATATTCAACAAACCATTCGTAAAATGTAGGAGAGCCAATATTTCTCTAGTCTTGTTCTTGCAATCTTTCGATTCTGAAATATCCTTCCAAAAGCTAAGCAAAGTATTAAGAAAAAGGAAAATTTTTATTAGAGATAAAGCAAAGTGTACTGCTGTGTTATGTAATATCAATTCATGTGTCAATAAATACTAGACATTCTTTAGTATTTGTCTATATTTCTGAAGTGAGGTAGTGTTTACACTATTTGAACTATTGTCTTCATCTTTACTGCAATTTGTAAGACATTTCACCCATTGTACGCTCAGATCTTCTTCAGGTGATCGGAATTTTGAGAATGATATACTCCAGTGATTGTAATAAAGGGTTCAGTTCAAAATTTCTAGCACCTGAAGAAGGCCAGAGCGTACAACGGCTGAAATGTGGTACAAATGGCAACCAAGATGAGGACAATAGTCCGAATAATGTAAATACTGTAAATACTACCTCATCTCAGAAATATAGACAAATAGAATGATCTATTATTAAACATCGTGCAAATGGCAACAAAGATGAGGACAATAGTCCGAATAATGTAAATACTGTAAATACTACCTCATCTCAGAAATATAGACAAATAGAATGATCTATTATTAAACATCATGCAAATGGCAACAAAGATGAGGACAATAGTCCGAATAATGTAAATACTGTAAATACTACCTCATCTCAGAAATATAGACAAATAGAATGATCTATTATTAAACATCATACAAATGGCAACAAAGATGAGGACAATAGTCCGAATAATGTAAATACTGTAAATACTACCTCATCTCAGAAATATAGACAAATAGAATGATCTATTATTAAACATCGTGCAAATGGCAACAAAGATGAGGACAATAGTCCGAATAATGTAAATACTGTAAATACTACCTCATCTCAGAAATATAGACAAATAAATTGATCTATTATTAAACGTCATACAAATGGCAACAAAGATGAGGACAGTAGTTTGAATAATGTAAATACTGTCTACCTAGGATGTTTCATGTAATCTGTAATCAAAAAATAAATTGCTTGGCCCACAGATGATTTTTTTCTGAACAAGTTCCTCACTAAGTGCACAATGAAGAACATGAAAACCAATGATTAAAATTCAACCCTATAAAAGTTTAATATTGTGTGTTAGTATATAAAATTTCTGTTCTATTTCACCCCTTTTTGCTTCTCTATGCATGAAACTCCACAACTTCCTCTACTTTGTAGGCAATAAATTTGCTCTTTTTGTTATTTCTTCTAAATGTTGTGCCACCATCTGTTTATGCAAAGTCATAATATGTTAAAGAATCAAAAGTAAATGGTCAAATCCATCACCTCATATTTGTGAAAACCTACGGCTCATACGCGTATGTGCATTGTGGTGCAGTGGATATTGGCTCGGAACGAGAAATCGGGGAACCGAGTTCGAATTCCAGTTGAATTCCTTGCATTCACTTATGCGCAAATATCCTTGGGAAAGGTATTAATCCGTCTCTTCCTTCCAGTTATGGGTTAACTAACAGGACAGATTGGGTTCTATAGCCTTGGTCGGCAATCAGTCTACCGCAGAAAGCAATGGCAACCTACTGCGGGATAATTTTCTGCCCAGTCAGTCATGCCTCTTTCGAGACATGATCGCCCAAGCGTGTTTCACGTATGGCATTTAACTGACTGACTGAATATAATAGTTGAAAACCTGATTAAGGGTTCCATTGGGCATAAAGTGGGGGGATCGGTTTCCTATTGTTTTTAAGTAATAAACTGATCCCCCACTAATTACTACATAATAATATAGTACATCACTTCCCCCATCTAGTTATGAGCCAAATAATAGGACAGATTAGGTTCTATAGCCTTAGTCGTCAACCAGTCTACCGCAGAAAGCAATGGCAACCTACTGTGGGATAATCTTCTGCCCAGTCAGTCATGTCTCTTTTGAGACATGATCGCCCAAGCGTGTATCGCGCATGGCACTTAACTGACTGACGGCTCATACGTTCATCTTCAAGCATAATAATCTGCCCACAATTTAAACAATTTATTAAAAAAAAATTTATTGAATATTACTCACTTTCTTGTGTCTTGGCAGACTTTGAATTATGGCACTTCGGGTTCGCTAAATCTTTTTACCGAACTTTTCAATCACCTGATAAACATCATGAACCTTCTCAAATGTAAAAGCTTTATAAATCAATGTCACCATCACTGCAACAATATAAATCCTTCATTGTTTCGAGGATGAAATGCATCAACTAGGAAAAGCTTTTCTTTTGGAATCTTTTTATTCATTGCTTCTTTTACAGATACACTTTATTTATTATAAACTAGCAGTTTTGCCCAGTTGCACTCGGGTAGTTTAAGGAATAATAAGAATAAAAAAACATATGATGAATTTACATAGCAAATACTTACACAACGTCCACTCTCGTCACTTTTATAGATACAGATTAGCCCGGTTTCACTCGGGTAGTTTAAGGAATAATAAGAATAAAAAAACATATGATGAATTTACATAGCAAATACTTACACAACGTCCATCCTCGTCACTTTTATAGATATAGATAACAATGTAGAATGTCTCTATTGGCTTAGGGTGGGAGGAGAGGCAACATATATCGATATAGATATTATAAAGTGGGGTGATTGATTCTATATTATAATCAATACATAAACTGATCCCTGACTTTGTGGGGTAATAATACATATTTTTCTACCCCAAATTTTGGCTTTCTGAAAAATTTCAAGGTGTTGCTAGAGTTCTAAAATTTTAATCTACATCTGAGTGAAACTCTTATTGGGCTAGACTGCAAAATGCAGATGCAAAGTCAAATCTATCTATCTATCTATCTATCTATCTATCTATCTATCCATCTACTAGCAGTATAGCCCAGCATTGCTCGGGTGTAATGAAAGCTTTAAAACTAATCCATGGTCCTGGAGCTCAGACTCTTTGGACATTGGCAAGAAAGACTAAAAAGCAATAGTTGTTTCCAGTTAAAGCGAAACCGTAGACTGAAAGAAAAATGAATGGATGTAAGTCAAATTTTGATTTCCTGGTATCGATATCAAATAAGTTTTTTTCATCGTAAACTGAATTTTGAAGGCTAAATAAGTCCTCTGAGTAAATGGTATCATGGCTGAGACTAAGAACTACAATTATACCTACTTAGAGCCAAACCCAAAGCAAAAACTAAAATAAAAGGCTGAAAAAAATACAGACATACAGGCAGATAAACAGACACACACACACAAACAACTTGCCTTTTATATATATATATTATCGATTTTCTGCACTATTGTAAAAACTGCAACCTTGAAACTTCTGAATATTGTTTCTTATGTTTTTGTCTATGAGTGTATCAAATTTGATTAAAATCAGATCACTCTTTCTATAACCCGATTTTTTCGATTATCAATTTTCGATATTTATCGGGGATACCTCGACACAAAAGTGAGCTAAGAACACTTGCAGGTGCTTATAGTACAACTTACACAATGTTTCTTTTCTTTCACTTCCTTTCTTTGAATTTCCATTTGTGGAACTCCCTCCTGTTTACTTGCTTCCCTGATAGCTACAATCTCCAAAACTTAAATTTAAAGTCAATTGCCATTTTCTTTCTCCTTGAATTCCATCTTTCTTTTATCCTTTCTTTGATTTTCCATTTGTGGAACTCCATGAACTCCATTCATTTTACTTGCTTCCCTGATAGCTACAATCTCAAGAAATTTAAATGCAATGTCAATTCCCATTTTCTATCTCCCTAAATTTCATTCACCTTCCTAAATCTCATCCATCTCTTATCCTTCTTTCAGTATCCCCTATACCCTGTTTTTTTCCCTGTCTGTAACCTGCTGCACACCAGTGGCAGTCCTGTCTTCCTCAGGGTGAAATGATTATAAAGAAAAGTAGGGACTGCTTTCAAGCATAGCTATTTCAATTTTCTTCTTTAACTGATAATTTTCATAATTATTCTGTTATTAACATTGCCACTGTTTTCTTAGTTTTTTGAAGTTCAATAAACTCTTTTCTCCTCATCTGAACTTATAAAGATTGTAAGGAAAACAATTACGCAAGCCAGTTACTTTCCAGTGATATATTCTTTCAACAGATGAACTACATGTTTGTTTACTTATCAAACATCAAAGGCAATGGAAAAACAACAGACTTACAATTTGTCAGCTGACCAAGCCCATTTGAAAATATATGTCCGACACTTATAACACCTCAATTGTAATGCAAAGCGTTTTCTTCCAACTCTTCACTCCTGCAGCTGCTGAAGTTTCTGAAAATGTTCAGCATAAAAGGAGGCTTTGATTTACGAGCATTATTGCTCAAGAAACCCAGTTTGTATAAAAGTCTAAAAGGAGGAACAAAAATTCTTTAATTCGTGCTTCTGAGGATTGTCTTGTTGGAGAAATGAATGTGGCTTTCTGCCTGATTAGAAACTAGAAACCTTTCATGAAAAGACATGCTTCTCTTACTAGCATCTTGTTTGACTTGAAAGAAAATCAACCAACAAATCTGATTGAAAACAAATCTGTCTGTGTATTGACATATGGCCGGTAGTATATATATATATATATATATATATATATATATATATATATATATTACTGGCCATAATTATTAGGCCACCCCAGTGTTTTAAAAAAACAATGTATTTCATAATATTTTTGGTATTTATTGCCAAGTTAATAATTCTAAATAAAAATAGAATGGTTCTTTTGTTATTATTACTTTGCAAAATTTTACAAGGCAAATAGAGACAATTTACCCATCGCATCCTGTAGATTTGTTAGACATATATATATACACTACCGACCATAATTATTAGGTTACCCCAGTGTTTTAAAAAAATGATGTATTTCATACTATTTCTTTGTATTTATTGCCAAGTAAATAATTGTAAATGAAAATAGAATGGTTCTTTTGTTAATACTGCAAAATAAAATGTGCATCAAATGAATTTATAAATATTTAATAATTACCTATATTGCAGTTTCATCAATCAAAGAATGAAAATAATTTAGGATGATTCGAACAAGTTCATCTTTGCCTACTTGCCTTATAAAATATCTTAAGTAATAATAACAAAAGAACCATTCTATTTTCATTTAGAATTATCCACTGGGAATCAATACTAAAAATAGTATGAAATACGTCATTTCTTTTTAAAACCTGGAGTGGCTTAATAATTATGGCCGGTAGTGTATATATATATATATATATGTGCCGCATGTTGTGAACAAACACACCACGTGATGTAAACACAAAAAAATATTCGAACGCTATCGTGAAATACGTTTCTAATTCAAATTCAAAAATCACTCGTTTCTGATGAAGGACCGAGGGCGGTCTGAAATATAAAATACAATAATAAAAATAAACAAATACTGTCCAAAAAAAGTACATTTTTAAATTCAAAACTTTTTTTTTTATTAATATTCTTTCCTATATATATATATATATATATATACTAGCAGTATAGCCGGCGTTGCTCAGGTGTAATGAAAGCTTTAAAACTAATCCATGGTCCTGGAGCTCAGACTCAGCCTAAAGAATATTTGTGTGAAGTTTAGTGAGAATCGGATAAGAATTGGGGATTAGTATGAAGGATATACAGACAGATAAACAGACAGATAAACAGAGACACGCACACAAACATCTTGCCTTTTATATATATATATATATATTATCGATCTTCTGCACAATTGTAAGAAATGCATCCTTGAAACTTCTGAATATCATTTCTTATGTCTTTGTCTATGAGTGTATCAAATATGATTAAAACCGGACCACTCTTTCTATAACCTGATTTTTCGATTATCGATTTTCACTATTTATCGAGGGTACCTCGACACAAACCCTAGCTAAGAACTCTCGCAGACACTTATAGTACAACTGTGAAAATTTTCCAGATAATTGGTTCAGCCGTTTCGGAGTCTATAGGTAATAGATAAACACACACACACACACACACACACACACACACACACACACACACACAGACAAAGTTCCATTGATAAAGAACTTTAGATAGATTTAGATTAGATTATATATATATATACACTATTTCATACTATTTTTTGGTATTTATTGCCAAGTGAATAATTGTAAATGAAAATAGAATGGTTCTTTTGTTATTATTACTTTGCAAAATTTTACAAGGCAAATAGCGACCCATCGCACCCTGCAGATTTCATATATATTTTCTAAACATATACTGTTAAATATAAGAGACAATGAATGTCTATTATGTTTAATCATGAGACGTTCTAAACGTCGTATTTTGACTTTAATTTCAGTTGAAAATTAAGACAAAAATTCTCCAATATTTGCATAATTTTTTATTAAGTTTGCGAACTGAGTTTGTTAATTTTGGTAACTATTGCCGTTGCCTAGCAGAATTTTATGTCAACACAAAATAAAATCGTTGTTGATGGTGGATGTTATTGTGTTACCATCTTAATAACCTCTCTGAAGATGGCTCATGTGAGCTTAGAACCAACTTAATAAAAAATTATCCAAATGTTAGAGAATTTTGGTCGTTATTTTCAACTGAAATTAAAGCCAAAATACGATGTTTAGAACGGCTCATGATTAGACTTAATAGACATTCATTGTCTCTTATATTTAACAGTATATGTTTAGAAAATTATCTGCTGCCTCAATACACTAAATATATATATATATATATGTATGTATGTATTCATATGTCTGCGGATGACTATATATATATACACTACCGACCATAATTATTAGGCCATCCCAGTGTTTTTAAAAAAAATGATGTATTTCATACTATTTTTTAGTATTTATTGCCAAGTGAATAATTGTAAATGAAAATAGAATGGTTCTTTTGTTAATACTGCAAAATAAAATGTGCATCAAATGAATTTATAAATATTTAATAATTACCTATATTGCAGTTTCATCAATGAAAGAATGAAGAAAATTGAAGGTGATTCAGACAAGTTCATCTTTGCTTCCTTGCCTTGTAACAATTTTCAAAGTAATAATAACAAAAGAACCATCCTATTTTCATTTAGAATTATCCACTTAAATGTAGTATGTAATACATCATTTCTTTTAAAAAGCTGGGGTGGCCTATTAATATATTGTAGAACTTTTGAATATTTTTCATTTGTAAACGAGTTATATTACGCAACTTTACTTTCTACCATCTGGTATCTTGTAAATTGCCTAAAGACATCAGAAGATCATAAATTTCAAATATTCTTTGTATATAAAACATGCATTTTGGCTCTATAAATAAATAATTTTGATTTACATTGATCCCTGTGCTAGATCAGTTTTGATATTTAATTTTTAACAGTTGATATTAATAGGATCTCCTTTGGGATTTTACCATCAAGCCACTTACTTTTGGATTTAAATATATATAAATATATGTGTGTGTGTTTATCCATGTATTTGTGTGTGCATGTGTGTGTGTCTCTGTGTACCTGTGTATATAAAAAACACTCTCAGACACTTCATTTAGACATGAATAAGCAAAATTCCTTCCTAGAAATCATCTTTAACAGTTTTCTAAAAACGAATTCTTCATAATGTACATCCCCTATCTTTGTACCTACTTATATATATATATATAGCACTGTGCAAAAGTATTAGAACTATTTTATCTTTTATGAAGCATATTGACAGAAAATAAACAATTCAATTAAAGTAATTTTATTTGATTTACTCAACAAATGCTTTAACAAGAAAAAATACTTGTTAGAAAATAAATTTAATATTTAGCATAATAGCTTTTTGCTTTGGAAAATGCGACAATTTATCAATCGCATTTAGTATATATATATATAGTACTGTGCAAAAGTATTAGGACAAGAACTATTTTATCTTTTATGAAGCAACAAAATAAAGTTTAAAATCACCCCTGTCCTAACACTTTTGCACACGACCAGTAATGTGCAAAAGTATTAGGACAGGAGTGATTTTCCTAAAAACCTCACTGAAATTCAAATACAGGGTGAAAAGCCAAAACTTTTGAAAAAATTATTTAACTAAAAAGGAAGAAGAAGGAAGGCTTCGGAATTTGAATTGGCCCCCACAAAGCCCTGATTTCAATCCTATTGCACATCTATGGGATATTTTGGATAAAAAAATTGATAAATCTAATGTTACTTTGCAAGACACACTTTGGAAATAAATACAAGCTTCTTGGCAGGAGATACCATCAGATACATTGAAGAAGCTTGTGATGTCAATGTATATATATATATATATAACAATATATATATAAGTAGGTACAACTTATTTCTCTGGACACTGTTTGTTTTATTTTTATTTTATTTCTTTGTTCTTTTTGTTCTTTTTTTCTTTTTTCTTTTTTCTCTTCTTTTTTTTCTTCTTTTTTCTCTTCTTTCTATTAATCAATCATCTACTTTTTCGTTATCCTTGCTTTTTTTTATTATTTGGGGTTCTTTTTAAATGAGCAAGAATTTTTTTGTAAATTACCATTACAAATGTCTATTCTAAATATGGACATATGAGTGTCTGTGTAAAAAATTTTTGTGGGGAATATTTTGAGGATCAACTATTGTACCATTTGGGTCTGACAAGCCGCAATAATAACATCATTATGTGCCTTTCTGCTTCCTGCTTTCCTGCATGCAGGAAGTTCTCTTCAGTCGTTCCTGTATTTAAGAATTGTGGTGAACCCTCGGACCCATCCAACTATCGCCCTATCAGTTTTCTACTGATATTCGGGAAAGTATTCGAGGCCATAATCAATGCTGAAATAGTTCATCATCTCACTGCCCACAAACTCTTCTCTGACAGGCAATATGGATTCCGCTTTGCCAGGTCCACGGCCAACCTGCTAACAACCATAATGGAGTACATGCTACAGGCGCTTGATGAGTCTGACGAGGCTCGTGCGGTTGCTCTGGACATCTCCAAGGCTTTCGACAGGGTTTGGCACTCTGGCCTCCTATGCGAACTATGCGGTTATGGTATTACCGGTCGCCTGCTTGACCTAATCCAATCTTTCTTAAATAACCGCAAAATGAAGGTCGTTTTGAATGGGTGTGCCTCTTCATCCTACAGTACAAATGCTGGTGTCCCACAGGGCTCTATCCTGGGCCCGACGCTCTTCCTTATTTTCATCAACGACCTCCCAGATGAGATCAAGTCCCAAGTAGGCATCTACGCAGATGACAGATGACACTACAATATACTCCCGCACCAGTAAGAAACCTGTTGTGGCGGACAGACATAATCTTGCTGCTGACCTCGAACGGGATCTACACTCTGTGGTGAACTGGGACAAGAAGTGGCTTGTCAACTTCAATTCGTCTAAGACCAAGCTGTTGTCTGTCAACCATTACAGGCAACCTCTCCTGCCTCCCATAAGCATGGACCAAGCAATTCTCCCGGAAAGTAATACACTACGCCTCCTCGGACTTACCCTGTCCTCAGACCTCAAATGGAACCACTATATTGAATCCATAGCAAAATCTACTGCTAAGAAGGTTGTGTCACTATGTCGATCCAGGATGTTTTTTCCGCCTGAATCCATCCTGCATATATACAAGTCAACCATCCATCCGTGCATGGAGTATTGCTGCCATTTATGGTCAGGCGCCCCTGCCGTTCTCCTCAGTGTTCTTGACAGGCTCCAAAGGAGAGTCTGTAATGTGATAGGTACTGATCTGGCAACTCGACTGCAGCCACTTCCCCATTGTCGAAATGTGGCCTCCCTTTGTCTCTTCTATAAATACTTTCATGGCTTCTGCTTGGATGAGCTTAAGTCACTGATGCCTCCTCAACAGGTGTTTACTCATGCAACCAGACTGGCAACTGGGTCCCACCCATTCACAGTCAGGTTAGCCAAATGCAGACGACAATTCTACTCCTGCAGCTTCTTCTCTCGCACTTCCCGCCTGTGGAACTCGCTCCCGTATTCTTGCTTTCCTGACGGCTACAACCTCCAGAAATTTAAATGCAAAGTCAATACTCATCTACTAACCACTGGACTCTAGCTCTCTCCCCACCCTCGTATAACCTTCCCTTTCTCTCCACCTATGTATCTGTCATCGCATCTGCTTTCTCAGCTCTCTATTGCTCCTTTCTAACTAGTTTGTACTCCTCACTCTTTTCTAATTAATCTTTTTACAGTTATGTAACCCCTGCACATCAGTGGCATTTCCGCCTTGCTTGGGGTGAAATGATTAAAAAAAAAAAATTAAAAAAATATGTATTACCCATTGAAGTTGTAGTAAATCAAAAATCTTTTCTAATTTATATTACTCTGTTAAATTAAATAAATGAATTTAAAATTGAGTTCTTTTGCGTTCGTCTCTATCGGAATTTACCTGGATAGTATACCAAGTGTGCTACATTTTATATATATATATATATATATATATATATATTTGTGTGTATCTTTATGTCTCTTTGTACAGCTGTGTAACTTATACTTGCTTCTATTATCTTAGTATTCATTAGGCTTTCACCATTTTGGCCAGAAAATGTTCTCCTCCTTGTAATATTGAAGTTAACTACCTAAGCAATAAACATATTTATTCTTCAGAAGTTGTCTTACTATCTGAGGACGATTTTTTGCTGGAACTTTCATGATAAGGAATTATAATTATTATAATTTGCTACTCAGAACGGCCTTCTTTTCTTTTTTTCTAGCTGTTCTACCCTCCAGACATTTTTCAAAGTTTTTGTCTGTGCACTCGGTAACACACAGCAGAGTGGATTAAACCATCGATTATAACATATCTAGTCCCCTGGCAGTTGAGTTCAATCCCTGTGATTGGTAGTGCCCCAAAAATCATAGACTCTACAGAATTCAGTGGAATGGCACAGAAGGGAAAAAGATTGCTGATATGAAATATTTTCAAAGCAACTATGGAAAACAGCAGGAGACAATCTGCGGATAGAACAAAGAGCTCAGTTTAAAATTCCCAGATGGTTATTGGGTACGAGACAAATAAGTGAAGAAGGTTGTGGGCGGAAATGGCCAAAACAGGTGTGATTGCAACAGTTCCTAGATAGATGACTTCTTGGGAAGAAGCTGGAAAGTTAGATGTGTGGGTGGTGTAATGGATAATGGCTCAGAATTGAAAATTGGATAGCTGAGTTCTAACTCCAATCATTTTTGTTATATTTACATTCAAATACTTTTGGGTAAGGTATTGATCCACAGCCTCTTCTCCAGCTATGGGTTCATCATAGGACGTCTGTCAGTAAATCATTATTTTTTTTTTAAAAATTCTTACAATCCAAAAATATGTTTGGTTTTAAATAACCTGAAAAGGGTTGATAAGCTGTAAAAAGAAAAAAATCAATATATCATTTCAATAAATACTTTCATGATAATTGTTCTGATGAATTTTCCTCTGTGGTCAGTGTTTTTTTATTCCCCTTACCACAGATAAATTGTACTGGTCAGGATTTCTTAGAGACTCTGAGGTATTGTGGTGGCTGAAGTAAGAATATGTTGTTCCAGCATAATCAATACTGTCTAAGAAAATAATATTTATTTTGTAAAACACAAAAATGTGTGTCTGTCTCATCTAGCCATGAATTTGAATTTGAACTTGAGTTTTGTTTACCGGCATATCAACCTCTGTGGGTGAATGCCAAAAAGGTGGGGTTTTAATGTTAAGTTATCATGAGAAGATTGATTTTAATGAAAGTTTTTTTTATTTTAGAAAACTGAAGATGTCTTTTAATTTTGTATTCAAAAATGTTTTGTTGAGAATTTTTGTTTTCCTTAAAAAATGTGTTATGGTAATAAGTTTTCCTTTAAAAATGTATTGTTAGTAATATTTTACCTTCAAAAATGTAGTTTTTTATAAAAGTCTATTTTTATACTTTCATAGTGTTTTGACCCCAGTTTTGGGGTTAACTATTTGCCCATAGCTGGGACCCTAACAGGTGCTACCACTCCTTGTCAGAATGGACCTGAGAACAACAGCAATTAAGAGGTGGTCCTATGCTCCTCACAACCTCCCAATCAGAGACCTTGCTGCCGGATGCAGTTTACTGTCATGCCCAGGACCATGGTTATTCATCATGGCTAGATGAGACAGGCTGAAATCCAACTTTCCCTTTTCCCCACTTTTTGGCTTTGTGTCACATTTTTGTTTTTTACAAAATAAATATTATTTTCTCCTATGGTATGCCGGACTGTATGAATTTAAATGCAGTACTAGATTGTGGTGCAGTGGATATTGGCTGGGAACGACAAAATGAGGAGCCGACTTCAAGTGCCAGTTGAATTTCTTGCATTCACTTACACGCAAATACCCTTGGGAAAGGTATTAATTCGTCTCTTCCTTCCAGTTATGAGCTAAATTATAGGACAGATTGGGTTCTATAGCCTTGATCATCCTAAGCATGTATCACATATGGCACTTAACTGACTGACTGAATATAATAGTTGGAAACATAATTAAAACTTTTACTGGGCATAAAGTGGGGGATCGGTTTTCTATTGTTATGAAGTAATAAACTGATCCCCCACTAATTATTCTCAATATAATAATGTAATATAATCTATCTTTTTTCCTCTAGCTATGAGTCAAATAAAAGGACAGATTGGGTTCTATAGCCTTGGCTGGCAATCAGTCTACCGCAGAAAGCAATGGTAACCTACTGTGGGATAATCTTTTGCCCAGTCAGTTATCTCTCTTTCGAGACATGATTGCTCAAAGTGTGTATTACGTATGACACTTAACTGACTGACTGAATATAATAGTTGAAAACACGATTAAAGCTTCTACTGGAAATAAAGTGGGGGATCAGTTTTCTATTGTTATGAAGTAATAAACTGATCTCCCACTAATTACTACTTAATAATATAACACATTTCTTCCCCCTCTAGCAATGAGTCAAATAAAAGGACAGATTGGGTTCTATAGCCTTGGCTGGCAACCAGTCTACCACAGAAAGCAATGGCAACCTACTGCGGGATAATCTTCTGCCCAGTCAATCATGTCTCATTTGAGACATAATCGCCCAAAACGTGTATCATGTATGGCACTTAACTGACTGATTCTTGATATATTTCTTAAAAAACAGAAAAGATAAAAGGAGGTACTGCAAGGATCATGGACCCACTTTTACATTTCTGAAATCTGTGGACATAGTGATCACTGAAATGAACAATAAATTATGCATTTAATGACACCTTCAGGATCAAACACCTTACTATTCAGTGTTGTAGCCTATGGCAGGACCAATGCTGAGATATTTTGCTATGTCTAAGGACAACTTACCTACAGGGCGACTTTACAAAACCAGTATCGCTGCACAGCCAAGAAGGTTCTGAAGTTCTGTTAGGGAAAATTTTATTGATTTCTGATTTACAGACTTTTCATCCTTCTTCAGCTCAGACCTGAACCCACAAAACGTATGTGCGAACTGACCACTAACAAGACCTCTCACCCCAGCACCAATGCCCTCGAGGTTGCCATCAAATAATAGTGAGATAACATATTCAAAGATATTGTGAGTTTTTTGACTCTAACTTAAAATAAAGGAAGCTATATGTAAGACATTCTTCATTTTATATATGAGATTTATGGATGTCCTTTTATTATTAACTAGCAGTATAGCCCAGTGTTGCTTGGGTGTAATGAAAGCTTTAAAACTAATCCATGGTCCTGGAGCTCAGACTCAGCCTAAAGAATATTTGTGTGAAGTTTGGTGAGAATAGGATAAAAATTGTAGATTTGTATAAAGGACATACAGGCAAATAAACAGACACACACACATCTTGCCTTTTATATATATATATGTATTATCAATTTTCTGCACTATTGTAAGAACTGCAACCTTGAAACTTCTGAATATAGTTTCTTATGTCTTTGTCTATAAGTGTATCAAATTTGATTAAAATCGGACCACTCCATCTATAACCCGATTTTTCCGATTATCAATTTTCAATATTTATCGGGGGTACCTCGACACAAAACCTAGCTAAGAACACTCGCAGACGCTTATAGTACAACTGTAAATTTTCAAGAAAATTGGTTCAGCCGTTTTGGAGTCTATAGGTAGCGGACACACACACACACAGACAAAGTTCCATTTATAAATAAGTTTAGATAGTCTTATTAATTGATAATAATTGAAAATTGTAGCAATTTTTCGAGGTCTGTTTCTCTACTCTGTAGTTAAGTTTCAGCCAATTCTTATGACACTATTTTTAATATCCTGCATCTTTTCATTCTGTTTACATTCAGAACACAAACTTGTTCAAATATTTTCTTCTCGGTCAATCCATTTTTCCTGTCCATACTTTTGATTGTTCTTTGAACTCTGATCAATATATTTGTTTTGTTCGCATCACTCAATAACTTTAGAATATGTTGTCTTTTTTTTAGATTATTTTTCTTTCAGCCTATGGTAATATATATATATATCTCTATATATATATACATATATAGTACTGTGCAAAAGTATTATGGCAAGAACTACTTTATCTTTTATGAGGTATCAAAATAAAGTTTAAAATCACCCGTGTCCTAATATTTTTGTACACTACCGGTAGTGTGCAAAAGTATTAGGACAGGAGTGAGTGTCCTAAAAACCTCACTGAAATTCAAATACAGGGTGAAAAGCCAAACCTTTGTAAAAATTATTTAACTAAAATGGAAGAGGAAGGAAGGCTTTGGAATTTAAATTGGCCCCTACAAAGCCCTGATCTCAATCAAATTGAACATCTATAGAATATTTTGGATGAAAAAAAATTGATAAATCGAGGTGAAAATAAAGACAAAAATTCTAAAACATTTGGATAATTTTTTATTAAGTTGGTTCTAAGCCATCTTCAGAGAGGTTACAAGGACGTTAACATAAAAACATCCACCATCAGCGAGCCGAAAGCTTAGAATCAAATTATAAAAAAAAGATTATCCAAATGTTGGAGAATTTTGGTCTTTATTTCCAACTGAAATTAAACCCAAAATACGATGTTTAGAATGGCTCATGATTAAACATAATAGACATTCAGTGTCTCTTATATTTAACAGTATATGTTTAGAAAATTATCTGTTACCTCGATACACTATATATATATATTTCTCTCCTGTCATGCTCATGGAGAGAGAGTCAATAGCGAGGCAGTGTCAGCTAAGTTCATTCACATTTTATCCTTGTCAAGCATATATATAGTTTCAGGTAACCTACTGCAGATATATATATATATATATATATATATATTCAAATAAATATGCAACAGATTTTATTATAATAGAGAGTATATATATATATATTCATATCTTTTTATAACAATGTACTTTTTGTTTTATATATATATGTGTGCATGTGTCTGTGTGCGTTTTTTAATACATTCTTAGTAGATACATTTCTAGACATTCCTGCAAGCATGTAAGGTACGTAAATGTATTGTTATCTTGTCTGAATTAAACTTTTTAATTTAACCTTTTTTTCTTTTTACTACCATTGTAGTATTCCAGCAAACAAAATAATCATTTTAGCTCACAGCATTCAATCTTAAATTCATGGAAGAAAAAGAAAAAAACAATTCAGCTAGTTTTTTCAGTCAAAGCAGTGGATATTTTTGCACCTGCAAAAGAATGAGACATTTTATCTGCAATCAAACTTCCAGTATAAAAATTCTTGGTTTGCACTAATGTTTAAAAATGAAAACAATAAAATAACAATGCCCATTGAATATAAACAACTTAAGTTTAAGCTGATTTTTCCGCTGAAGCGTAACGACTGTATCGAATCTATAGCAGCATCTACTGCTACTAGAAAGTTTGGGTCATCGTGTCGGGCCAGAAATATTTTTTTTGCCAGAGTTCATTTTGCACATTTATAAATTTACCGTTCATTGAATACTGTTGCCATATCAGGTTGGCTGCTCCTGTGTTTGTCTCAATATTCTTCACAAATCCAAAGAAGGATCTGCAATGTAATCGATCCTGATTTAACAGTCACTTTCTCATCAATGAGATATGGTTACTATGGCAACTGCTCTGAAGAGCTCAATTATCCTGATGCCTCGACCACATGAATTTAAATGTCGTTCCAAGTTAATATCCATTTCACCACAATGCACATCCAAATCTGGACAGTACTTGGTCAAAACAGGTGAGCAATAACTTAGCAGTACTAAAATAGGAACTAGATGTGATATCCCTAAACATGGACTGAGCAAACAAGAATAGTTAGCACTGGTAGATTTAATAAAGGGTTCAGTTCAATATAATCGATCCTGATTTAGCAGCCTGACTTCAACCACTTTCTAATCAACGAGACATGACTTCCCTCTGTCTTTTCTACAAATAATTTCTTTCCCTTGTGCCCTAACCTCATGAATTTACACATAATACTAGATTGGCAACTAGGTCCCATCCTTTTACCATCAAAATAGTCAAAAGTAACCACCACTTCTACTCTAACAGTTTTTTCTTGTACTATTATTTAACCCATAACTGGAGGGAAGAGATACATTAATATCTTTACCAAGAGTATTTGTGCATAAGTGAATGCTAAGAATTCAAGTGGAATTTAAACTCGGCTCTCCTATTTGTTGTTCCGAGTCAATATCCATTTCACCACAATGGACATACAAATCTGGGCAGTACTGGGTCAAAACAGGTGAGCAATAACTTAGTAGCACTAAAAGAGGAACTAGATGTGATATCCCTAAACATGGACTGAGCAACAAGAATAGTTTGCCCTGGTAGATTTAATAAAGGGTTCGGTTCAATATAATCGATCCTGATTTAGCAGCCTGACTATAGCCACTTTCTCATCAATGAGACAAGGCTTCTCTCTTTTTTTTCTACAAATATTTTCATGGCTTTTCCTTTAAGAAGATTCTTTCCCTGGTGACCTGACCTCATGAATTTACATATACTGATTGGCAGGATGTGTGTTGTGGTACAGTAGATATCGGCTCGGAACGAGAAACCGGGGAGCCGAGTTCAAATTCCAGTTGAATCCATTGTATTCACTTACGCACAAATACCCTCAGGAAAGGTATTAATCCGTATCTTCCTCCTAGTTATGGGTTAAACAACAGGACAGATTGGGTTCTATAGCCTTGGTCGGCAACCAGTCTACCGCAGAAAGCAATGGCAACCTACTGCGGGATAATCTTTTGCCCAGTCAGTCATGTCTCTTTCGAGACATGATCACCCAAACGTGTATCACGTATGGCACTTAACTGACTGACTGACTAGATTGGCAACTAGGTCCCATTCATTCGTGCATTGAATGCTGTTGCCATATCTGTTTGGGTGCTCCTGTATTCACCTTAAGATTCTTCACAAAATACAAAGAAAGATTTGAAATGCAATGTAATCGATCCTGACTTAACAAATCGACTTCAGTCACTTTTTCATCAATGGGATGTGGCTTCCCTCTGTCTTTTCTACAAATATTTTTATGACAACTTCTTTGGTCAGCTTCCTACTTATTTGCCTCGATCACATGCATTTAACTAGATTAGCAACTAGGTCCTACACTTTTATCATTGAAATAATTAAATGAAGCAAATGTATTTTGTCAAGAACCCTGTGGAGAATAGAAGGGGCACTCGACCAGATGTGGCAGCAGTACTCAATACACGGGCGGATGGTGGATTTATATAATTGCAGGATAGATTCAGGCGGAAAGAATTTCCGGGCCCTGCACAGAGAGCCAACTTTTATAGCTGCGGATTTAGCAATGGATTCGACGTAGTCATTCCACTTGAGGTCCGCTGAGAGTGTCAGGCCAAGCAGGCGTAGTGCTTTACTCTCTGGGAGGCAAGCCTGTTCCATGCTGATGGAAGGGAGGTGCGGTTGTCTGTGGTGGTTAATTGACAGCAGCTTCATTTTGGAAGAATTGAATTTAACGAGCCATTTCTTACCCCAATCCATCACGGATTGGAGGTCCTTTTCAAGCTCGGCAGCGAGGGTCGCCTTGTCACCTACACCAGATTTTTGATCGAGAACCACTACTTGTATTTCACACTTCCTGCCTTGGAACTCCCTTCTGCACTAACTTTCCTGATAACTACAACCTTCAAAAATTTAAATGCAATCTCCATTGCCATCTATCTTCTTGAATTGTGTTCATCTTTTATCCTTTTTTCAATAAATGCTGTACACAGTCTTTATCGTTGAAATAATTAAATGAAGCAAATGTTTTCATGACAACTGCTTTAATTAGCTTTATACCCTGGTGCATTGATCACATGGATTTAAGCATGCTACTAGATTGGCAGTTAGGTCTCACCATTGCCATCTTCTATCTTCTTGAATCGTGTTCATCTTTTATCCTTTTTTCAATAAATCCTGTACTTTTTGATCACAGTAATCTCCTGTGCACTAGTAGCAGCCTCGCATTGCTTGGGGTGAAATGATTAAAAAAATATATGTATCCATATTGACAAAAACATTAATTTCTTGTTATCTATATATATAAAAGGCAATCTATGAGTCTGTGTGTGACTGTTCCCTATGCACACCTACATTTTTTTAATCTACGCCATTCAAACTTTCTAGGGACACATATCTACAGGGAAGCTAGGTTGACACATACTTTTTGAGTTTTAAGTTCAGCAATTTTCCCTTTCACACTTTTTTGGCCAATGGAGCCGATTGTTTACATTTGCTCCGTAAAACATCTAAGATCTAAGATGCTTGCTAGATTACATCACAGAAATCAAATCACATGTGTCAAACACGACTAAAATATTTTTTCTTAAAAAATAAATGAGCCCTTATATATAATTTTTATTCTGATGTTTTAAAAATTCATTTGGTCAACAAAAAAATGTGAATATTTTTCCCCGTAATTTTGAAACAAAAGAAATATTAAAAAATGTAGGTGTGCATAGGGAACAGTCACATACAGACTCACAGATTGCCTTTATATATATATATATATATAGATTATATTTTAAGTGTCTGCAGCGAATTTAAACTTATTTGTTTCATCCGCTGAAGAAATTAAAATGTTCTGAGTTGCACGGGCAACGCCAGGCTATGATGCTTGTATATTCATAATCGGTTGAAATATAATTAACATATTTTAATAATATATGATCGCGTGTGCGGGTGGTTAGAACATTCGCTTTTGGACCATCCCGACTTGGCAGCTCAGATACTGTCACTTTCTCACCAGCACAACATGGCATCCCTGTGTCTCTTGTCATTTCTTTTAATGATTTTATATATTTATTTTAAATATATTGAGAGGGTATTTTTTTCCCAATATTTATTTGAATTTATATACACATTATCGTCAATGGACATTCAGTTTTTTTTTCTTTTTTTATTTGTGGACAACTTTGTTCAAGAAAATTTTCCTCTTCTTCTGTGCAACCAAAAACAAACATCTTGAATTCTAACAATGTAGCAAGCAGAGATTAGTACACAGACCGGGGCCTGATCAACCTTGGCTGGGTCAACCTGGGGAGATGGTATGATGTTTGTAAAGGACCAAAACTGTCAATGAACCGGGGTAACATCACTGATGATGTGTCCTAACCGCATCTAAATGATGTATTTTTCAAATATATATATATATATATATATATATCTGTATATCTGTAATGAATTATTTTGGACATTATTTTTACCGATACTCGTATTTAAGTAGATATTCTGTTTTTAATTAAACAGTATTTTTTCAATATTTATATCTACAGGTCTGATTATTTACGATAAATTTTTATTACGAAAATGTGTGCTATCCAGCAAGATTCGAACCTGCGACCCCTATTACATAGGGGAAGCATACCATTTGATCTGGTACCGTCTTGACCACTTGACCATTGGGTCTGACGAGCCATGATAATAACATCAAAGCGGTGAAATATGTATTATCCATAGTAATAATCGAAAAGCCTTTTATTTTCACTGCTTGTTTAAACTATTTGCAGGCGTCTATTGTGCTCATTTTCCTTGTTGTTATCAATAATATTTTTCTTTTTGTTGCCAACATAATATTTTGCCCTTGTCAAGCATATATATCAATTCAGATAACATAACAACAAATTCTCTTTCTTTACTGTATGGGGGTAGGCTGTTCTCATCCCGCTGCCCACATTTAGGGATATCTCATATTGTTCTTATTTGTAGTTCAATCCTAGTGCCTAGCCCAGAGATTGAACTCACAATTACTATCTCTTGAAATTCATAAATCTGCTTTAATCTGCTAGGTTATAATCCCATAGATTATCTTTAAGACTCCTAGATCTCTATAGAGAATATATCCTAGAGAATTAATGCATTGGCATGTGAATTTGATAACATCGTCATTGTCAGTTCAATCTGGGCAGTGAGTCAGCTAAGTGCAATAAGAGATACATGCTTAGAGTGATATTGCAGTATAATTAGTGGGGGATCAGTTTATTACTTCATAACAATAAAAAAAGATCCCCCACTTTATGCCCAGTAGAAGTTTTAATTATGTTTTCAACTATTATTTTCAGTTAGTTAAGTGCCATGCATGATACACACTTTGGGCGATCATGTCCTGAATGAGACATGACTGAGTGGGCAGAAGATTATCCTGCAGTAGTTTGCCATTACTTTCTGCAGTAGACTGGTTGCTGACCAAGGCTATAGAACCCAATTTGTCCTGCCATTTAACTCATAGCTGGAGGGAGAAGAGATAGATTATATTACATCATTATATTATGTACAATTAGTGGGGAATCAGTTTCTTACTAAATAACAATAAAAAACCGATCCCCCACTTTATGTTGAATAGATGTTTTGATTATGTTTCCAACTATTATATTCAGTCAGTCAGTTAAGTGCCATACATGATACACATTTTGGGTGATCATGTCTCGAAAAAGACATAACTGACTCAGCAGAAGATTATCCAACAGTAGGTTGCCATTCCTTTCTGCAGTAGACTGGTTGCCATCCAAGGCTATAGAACCCAATCTGTCCTGTTATTTAACCTATAACTGAAGGGAAGAGTCGGATTAATACCTTTCCCAAATATATTTGTGCATAAGGAAATACGAGGAATTCAACTGGAATTCAAGTTGACGTTCCGAGTCGATCTTTACTACACCACAACACACATCCAGTCAAAATGTAAATAGCGTAAATAATAACAACTTCTCATGCTAAAAATTCAGAGATAACAACAACAATGATGAGGACAACAGTCCAAAGGTAAATACTTTAAGTAGTGGTAACGATATAATGCAAAATTGGTAATTCTACTGAAAAATGTATGGCTGGTCAAAATTACTATAAAAATTGTATTGTTAATAATTCTACTATACATAATTATTGTTTATAATTTAATATAAATATGAATTGTTATAATTTTGTGTTTTTTTTTTGGGTGTGGTTCATTATTTGCCCATAGCTGGGATTATTATATGGTAGGAATAACAATAACAATAACAATGATGAGGACAACAGTCCAGATGTCAGTCAATTAAGTGCCATACGTGAAACACACTTGGGCAATCATGTCTCGAAAGAGACATGACTGACTGGGCAGAAGATTATCCCGCAGTAGGTTGCCATTGTTTTCTGCGGTAGACTGGTTGCCAACCAAGGCTATAGAACCAAATCTGTCCTGTTATTTAACCCATAACTGGAAGGAATAGACGGATTAATACCTTTCCCAAGGGTATTTGCGCGTAAGTGAAGATGGCAATGAATTCAGCTGGAATTCAAACTCGGCTTCCCGATTTCTCGTTCCGAGCCGATATCCAATGTAAATTTTCCAAATTGAGTTATATATATATATATATATAACACAATTTGGAAAATTTCTACTTCATTTATTCTGCAAATGAACCAGCATTATCAAAAAAATATTTTTTATTTCATAAAAAGTAGGTTGCCATTGCTTTCTGTGGTAGATTGGTTGCCTGCCAAGGCTACAGAACCCAATCTGTCCTGTTATTTAACCCATAACTGGAAGGAAGAGACGGATTAATACCTTTCCCAAGGGTATTTGCGCGTAAGTGAATGCAATGAATTCAACTGGAATTTGAACTCGGCTCCCCAATTTCTCATTCCAAGTCATTATCCACTGCACCACAACACACATCCAAAGCAGTCCAGATGTAAATAGTTCTAATAATGGTAACTGCTCATCCTTAGACCAAATTTTATATATTGAGTCATAAAAATGTAGGGAAATTATATGATGCCAGTCTCCGAAGTTGCATTTGGTTGTACTTATCTAATTTGAAACTGTTCTATTTGGATACGAGAGATAATTTAATCACAAATGATTTTATAGTCTTTATCGAGCGAAATGTTCGGATGGTAGCTGTGAAATGAAAAACGTTCATTGAAAATGCCTAATTGAACTAATAACGCAACAAGGAACAAAGCTGTACATATCAAAGATGGTGAATTTAAAGTGACAACAAAATTATTGTTAATTTATTTAAAGACAGTGAATCGAACGCTGATGTAACAGTGAGTAGTTTTATTTGAATTTCGGGTAGTCGTTCATCAGTTGTGAAATAAAAATGAAATACACTGACAAAAAATAAATTAAAAACACCATAAGTTATCTTTTTCAGTTTACACAAGATATAATGCATATATCAGTTAGTTAAGTGCCATACATGATACATGCTTTGGGCAATCATGTCTCGAATGACTGGACAGAAGATATATCCCGCAGTAGGTTGCCATTGCTTTTTGTGGTAGACAGTTTGTCAGCCAAGGCTATAGAACCCCGTCTGTCCTACTATTTAACTCATAGCTGGAGGGAGAAGAGAAATTATATTACATTATTATTTAATATAATTAGTGGGGGATCAGTTTATTACTTCATAACAATAGAAAATCTATCCCCCACTTTATGTCCAGTAAAAGTTTTAATTGTTTCCAATTGTTATATTCAGTCAGTCACTTAAGTGCCATACGTGATACATACTTAGGGTGATCATGTCTTGAAAGAGATATGACTGAACAGAAGAGTATCCTGCAGTAGGTTGCCATTACTTTCTGCGGTGGATTGGTTGCAAGCCAGGCTATAGAACCCAATTTGTCCTGTTACTTTACCCATAACTGGAAGGAAGCGACGGATTAATACCTTTCCCAAGGGCATTTGTGCATAAGTGAATGCAAGGAATTCAAATGGAATTCGAACTCGGCTCCTTGATATGTCAATCCGATTTGTCTTTACACAATACATATGTAATCTACTGAAATGATAACGTATGCAGATCAAAAAAACTTCCAGTAAAAGAGATTAAATTAAAATTATATTTCAGCATTAAATGACCCATGAAGACTTGATATGCTGTTAAACAAACAAAACAATCAACTTTAAAGTGAGGAGCCTCATTGATAAAAGATATATGATTGGAGAAAATTCAGCAACTGCTAGATGATGACAAACGATTTGTGATTTGAGTGCAAGATTGTACATATGCAGACAACTCACTGGTTCTTGACTGCAATGTCACGTTGCAATTTCTTGGTGATACAAATTTTGCATCTCGAGTCCTTTGCTTTGTTGCTTTTACATGCATGTTTAGTTCACTTTTTAAATAACCTTCTCTTGTTAAAATATCTCATGTTTGTTGTTGCTTTGTCCATCAATTAGTACCCATGATTCTTCTTCTATGTGCCCTGTCCCTTCAGGACGTAGGCAATCATGGCTTTCCACGTTTCCCTATCCCTGGTGGCTCTGAGCCCGCCTTCTCATGTTGTACCATGCAATCGTTGTTCCGTCATCCAGCTGATTAGGTCCTTCAAATATGTTATTCATTGCTTTCCCCTGTCTCTTTTTCCCTCTATCTGGCCTGTTAGTATCAGATTCACCAAGCCCTCCTTCCTCATTGCATGTCCCAGGAACTTCAGCTGTCTCTTCCTGATGCTCAGTCTTAATTTCTTTTTTGATTCCATCATTTCCAAGACCTCATCATTGCTCACATGCTCGTTCCATGATATTCGCAGCATCCTTCTGTAGAATCATATTTCAGTTGCTTCAAGTTGACCCATGATTAACAAACGCTTATTCACCATCAGCATGCCACCTCTAGTAATTATATCCCCACAAACATCTATCTGCACAAAAGCTGAGTATCATCTACCATGTATTTTATTGTGAAAGCAGAATAACATCATATTTATTTTACTTCTAAGCTCTAAAGGAAATTAAATTTTGGTATTTAATGACCCATAAAGAGTTGTTGTGTCAATTAAAAAAAGAAATCAAATTGTAAATCAACCATATTGACTAAAAACTAGTTTCTAATTTAATAGCTATTGCTAAACAAGATTTTAGGGTGTATTCCTTTATTAATGCTCACAAAATTAGGACCTATTTATGTGAATCAATTTGTTAGCAGTGATTAATACAAAAGTAAAAGATAAAACACATATATCACAGCCTCTAGTAATGGTGTCCAGATAACAATCTATATGCACAAAAGCTGAGTATCATCTACCATGTATACAATTGTGAAAGCAGAATAACATATTTTTGTTATTTCAAATCTTCCAAAGAAAATTAAATTTCGGCATTAAATGACCCATAAAGAGTTGATATGTCAATAAACAAAACAAAAATACTTTAAAATTGAATATCATTTCTGTCAAGAAAATTGTTTAATACGAGTGGCACATTATTTTCTTTATCTTGTTGATTTTGATAATTTAAACTCTTGTTTAAAGTCAGTGACCTTTCATGCAAAAAATGCCCTTCTAAAGATGTTGAAAATTCTTGATGCAATCAATTTTTAGAACCAAGGAAAAAAAGAACTACAGACTTTTCCAATTTTAGAAATTCCTCCCAAGAAAACAAGAATAAATAAATAAATAAATAAATAAATGCTGGAAGCAGTAAAGCTATTCTTAAAGAATTTTTATCTCTTAGAATTTTTGAAGAAAGAGAATTTCTCAATTCATTAATTGAAAAAATGTAAAAATGATAGACGCTTTGGGTGATCATGTCTTGAAAAAGACATGACTGGCTGGGCAGAAGATTATCCCGCAGTAGGTTGCCATTACTTTCTAAAGTAGACTGGTTGCTAACCAAGGCTATAGAACCCAATCTGTCCTGATATTTAACTCAGCTGAAGGGGTAAGAGATGTATTATATTCGTAAGTAGTAATTAGTGGGGGATCAGTTTATTAATTCATAACAATATGAAACTGATCCCTACTTTATGCCCAGTAGAAGTTTTAATTATGTTTACAACTATTATATTCAGTCAGTTACTTAAGTGCCATACCTGATACACGCTTTGGGTGATCATGTCTCAAAAGGGACATGACTGACTGGGCAGAAGATTATCCAGCAGTAGGTTGGCATTGCTTTCTGCGATAGACTGGTTTCCGACCAAGGCTATAGAACCCAATCTGTCTTGTTATTTAACTCATAGCTGGAGGGAGAAGAGATAGACCACATTATATTAAAGTAAAATTAGTGAGGATCTGTTTATTAATTCATAACAATAGAAAACCGATCCCCTATTTATGCTGAGTAAGTTTTAATTATGTTTCCAACTATTATAATTAATCAGTCAGTCAAGTGCCATATGTGATACACACTTAGGCGATCATGTCTCAAAGTATAGAGTTATGAAACGAGGTCACGGTAATGGCATAAAAAGACGTATTACAAAATACCTGAAGAGGTTAAGATGAGATGGTTAAGGGCGTATCATGTTGAAATATTGGTTCTCATACGATCGCCAAAGTTAAGCAATACCAAGCTTGGTCAGTACTACTTGGGGAATACCAGGTGCCATAATTCTGGATGTGCAGGTGCTGTAATGGATAATTGTTCAGAATTGTTAATTGGAAATCCAAGTTCTAATTCCCACTGGATTTGCTATATTTCAGATACAGATATCCCATGAACAGATACAGATATCCCATGAACAGATACAGATATCCCATGAACAGATACAGATATCCCATGAACCATCAGGAGGGTTAATAGGTTAATTAGCAAAAATTACCACTAAATCATTATTATAAAAAAAATCGTTAAATAGCCTCCAAAAAGTTGATTAGCTGTAAAAGAAATATCTGAGTGATTGTGAAAGCATATTCTTGGGAATCTGTTTCAAAATTAATAATTCTAGGAAAAAGCTGGTACTTCTACCTGATCAATAAAAGACAAAAGCATTTGGCATATATGCATTATAGATAGGCATTTTGGTAGATAGGCATTATAGATAGGCATTTTGGTAGATAGGCATTATAGATAGGCATTTTGGTAGATAGGCATTATAGATAAGCATTTTGGCAGAAATGCATTTCAGATATGCATTTTGGCAGGTAGGGATTATGTATAAGCATTTTGGTAGATAGGCATTATAGATAAGCATTTTGGCAGATACGCGTTTTAAATAATCATTTGGGTAGATGGGAATGATAGATAGATATTTTGGTAGATAGGCATTATAGATAAGCATTTTGGTAGATAGGCATTATAGATAGGCATTTTAGTAGATAGGCATTGCAGGTAGGCATTTTGGCGGATAGGCATGATAGGCATTTTGGCAGATAATCATTATAGATAGGCATTTTGGTAGATAGGCATCATGGATATGCATTATGGCAGAGAGGCATTATAAATAAGCATTTTGGTTGATAGGTATTACAGATAGGCATTTTTGTAGATAGGCATTATATAGAGACATTTTGGCAGAGAGGCTTTATAGATAGGAATTCTGGTAGATAGGCATTAAAGGTAGGCATTTTGGTAGATAGGATTTATAGATAGGCATTTTGGTAGATAGGGATTAAAGGTAGGCATTTTGGCAGATAGGCATTATAAATAGGCATTTTAGCAGATACGCATTATAGATAGGCGTTTTGGTAGATAGGCATTATAGATAGGCATTTTGACAGATAAGCATTATAGAGGCATTATAGATAAGCATTTTGGCAGATACACGCTTTAGATAAATATTTTGGCAGATAGGCATTATATATAAGCATTTTGGTAGATAAGCATTATAGATAGGCATTTTGGCAGATACACATTATAGATAGGCATTATAGATAGGCATTTTGGCAGATACGTGTTTTAAATAATCATTTGGGTAGATGGGAATGATAGATAGATATTTTGGTAGATAGGCATTATAGATAAGCATTTTGGTAGATAGGCATTATACAGAGGCATTTTGGCAGATAGGCATTATAGATAAGCATTTTGGCAAATAGGCCTTTTGGTAGACAGGCATTATATAGAGAGATTTTATTAGGCATAAAATAGTTCTTACCCTAATACTTTTGCACAGTACTATATATATATATATAAAGGATGTCATTGGTTTATCAAGGCTTTTAAATTTAATGACTCATGACACTATGTCTTTTACATGTTTTAACTGACCACCTGATGAAAATTTAGGAATGTGAAGAGTTAGTGCTGTCCTGATTCAAGAGGGTGGCTGCTAGAAGACCCTATGCCTGGCAATAGGACTCTGCACCATGCTACAAAAGCAGAAGAACCCAGTCTTGGCTGTCAGACAATTTCTGTGACCACATCGCTCCTTACATCTGGTCACTTAACTCTCCAAACTGCAAACCCCTTGACTATTATGTATTGGGTGCAGCTGTACTGGATACCAACAAAACTTCTCGTAACACTAAAGACGAATTGAAAGCAAGGGTTATGGCAGCATTCACCAACTTAAACAAAGAGACTATCCAGAAGAGTTGTAGGGGATTCCAAAATCAACTGAAGGGTTAGGGTTAGGGTTATTATATTGAATAGATTTACTCTTTATTATTTAAAGATATTTTTGTTCAATTTTGGTAAATATATCTGTTAAAATTTGATGTCGGCGTTGTTTTCAATATTGCATAATTCAGATGACAATTTATTTATCGCACCTTGTAGACTGGTTGCCACCCAAGGCTATAAGATCAAGTTTGTCCAGTTATTTTACCCATACCCGGGAGGGGAAGGTATGGATTCATACGTTTCCCAAGGTTATTGGCATGCAGGTGAATGTAATGAACATGACCACGATTCTAACTAAACACTCTGATTCCTCAATCCGAGCTTCTATCTATTAGTCTACTGTGCCTCCAATAAATAGACCTTTACAAAAAGACTGAGGAGACATGGGAACTAGATGATAGGTGAATATATCTACTCCCATTGAGGAAAAAATAAAAATAGTTATCCTATAAATTAGTGTTCGCATTGAATATCTATTATTGAAGCATGTATACAAGAATATATTGTTCAGGTTCAAAGCACAAGAAAATTATGAATCTGACATTCTCGAAACAGATTTTAGACTGAAAATAATGTAAAGTTAAAAAAACAAAAACGATGTAGTTGTTTTTTTTAGAATTTTAAACGTACATAAGTCTAATATATGTTTTAGGCATTTTGTTTCCTTCACCCAGGTTATAAATATGTAACAAAAAAAAAAGAAAAATAGGGGAATATCTTTAGATTCATTTCTTTCCGAAGTAATGCTATATAAACAGACATATTTATTTAAAAAAAAAGAAGAAAATAGACCTGGAAAAAAATAATTCCAGTCTTGCTTTAAATGGTAATTTGAAAAAGAAAATACGTTATCAGAAAGGTGCAAGAAAAATTTTGGCCAGTTTCTTAGCTCAATCAGTAAGTCAATTTCTCGTGCTTCCCGCCTGTGGAACTTGCTTTCCTGACGGCTACAACCTACAGGAATTCAAATGCGATTTCAATTCCCATCTTTTACCCTGTGTATCTTGGTCTTTTCCTTTCTCTCTACCTTCGCAACAGTCTTCAATCCTGTGTTCACATCCTTCTCTTGCCTTTTCTCTTTCACTTCCTGTAGCTGGTTCGTCTTTGTCTTCACTCTCCTCTAGCCTAAAACTTTAACTCTCTAATGTGACCCCCTGCGCATCAGTGGTGGTTCTCGCCTTACTTGGGGTGAAATGATTACAAAAAAAAATGTTAAGTATAAGTTTCCTTGCCAAACTCAAATTGCAGTTGAATTCCTTGCATTTACTTACGTACAAATACCCCTGGGGAAAGTATTAATCCGTCTCTTCCCTCCAGTTATGGGTTTAATAATAGGACAGATTGGGTTCTATAGCCTTGGCTGACAACCAGTCTACCACAGAAAGCAATGGAAACCTACTGCAGAATAATCTTCTACCCAGTCAGTCATGTCTCTTTTGAGACATGATCGCCCAAAGCATGTATCCCGTATGGCACTTAACAGACTCACTGAATATAATAGTTGGAAACAATTAAAATCTCTGATGAGCATAAAGTGAGGGATCGGTTTTCTATTGTTATGAAGTAATGAACTGATTCCCCACTAATTATACATAATGTAATAACGTAATATAATCTATCTCTTCTCTCTCCAGCTATGAGTGAAATAGAAGGACAGATTGGGTTCTATAGCCTTGGCTGGCAACCAGTCTACCACAGAAAGCAATGGCAGGATAATCTTCTACCCAGTCAGTCATGTCTCTTTCGAGACATGATCGCCCAGTGCGGGTATCACGTATGGCACTTAACTGACTGACTTTCTTTTTCCATCCTCTCCAAAACCTTGTCATTAATCACATTTTTGGTGCCTGGTCTCTTTAGCATTCTTTTTGTAGAACCACACTTCAGTTGCTTATCTCAGCTAATTTCATATCACGTTTCTTGCAAATGTTATTCTCTCTCCCAACTGTTTTCAACAATTTCATTGCTAAAGAGGCGAGAAAAAGGCAGACGTCAACAAGTAGTAAAAGTCATTTGTAAATAATTTCCTTTTTTTCTTTTCGCCATTTCTTGATAATTGTTTGTTTTTTTTTTCTCTCAGCAACAGAATTTGGCTTGTTATGATTATATCAGTTGCTAGGATTAAAAGCACTGTTCATTGTTGTGGGTGGATGGGTGGGGTGGGGGGTCCAGAAAAAGTAAAAGAAAAAAAATACCAAACCAGATTTTTATAAGCATTGTGAACTCAAATATTTGATAACCAAAGAAAAAGAAAACTGATAGAGGTAAACAAAGCAAGTTTCAGTGCATGTAAGTGCCGAGATAGATATGTTTATGCTGACTATGTCGGATAAATGCATTCACTCATATACTAGTGTAAGTTTACTGAAGAGTGTGTGTGTGTGTGTGTGAGTAATGTGAATGTAGGTGTGTTTATATATATATATATATATATATATATATATATATATATCCAAATGTAAAAAAATACAGAATACAATTGCAGCATTCAAAAGATTCATTTAAAAGGGGGCTTAATATGAAAATAGAAATATATTTATTATTTAACATTTACATGCAGTTATTAAGTTCAAATGTAAAGGCTAAATAATATATATATATATATATATATATATATATATATTAAAAATAAAAATATATATATATTTCTAAAATAATAAATATATACATGTATATATATATTCTCTTATTTTAGTTTTTAAGAATACATTGACACATACAGTTAAACAAACACAAGTTTTATTTTCTACATCTTAATATTCATCCGTTACTTTATCACACGTGACACGTATTTGACCTTTGAAACTATACCTCATTTTAAAAATACTGTCTCTCGGATTTTTAAATCATTTGTACTTAATAAATCTCTGAAGAAGTGAAACATGTTAGATTAAAGACACTTTTTTCCTACTTGTTCTTTATTTATTCTATTCATCTTGTCGGATTTCGATCCATGTATTCAACTCATATAAATATATTTTTAAAAAATATAAATATATATACAAATATATATATATGTATATATTTATTTATATACATATTATATGTGTATATATTTTATTTATATATATATATATATTTATTTATTTTAAAAATATAAATATATGTATATATGTATAGAAATATATATTTATGTTTTTAGAAAAAAAAAAAAAAATATATATATATATACTAGCAGTATAGCCCAGCGTTGCTCGGGTGTAATGAAAGCTTTGAAACTAATCCATGGTCCTCAGACTCTTTGGACGTTGACATGAAAGACGAAAAAGCAATAGTTGTTTCCAGTTAAAGTCAAACCATAGACTGAAAGAAAAATGAATGGATATAAGTCAAATTTTGATTTCCTGCTATCGATATCAAATAAGATTTTTTTGTTGTAAACTGAATTTTGAAGGCTAAATAAGTTCTCTGAGTAAATGGTATCATGGCTGAGACTAAGAACTACAATTATACCTACTTAGAGCCAAACCTGAAGCAAAAACTAAAATCAAAGGGCTGAAAAAATAGGCATACAGGCAGATAAACAGACACACACAGAAACATCTTGTCTTTTATATATATATATATTATCGATTTTCTGCACTATTGTAAGAACTGCAACCTTGAAACTTCTGAATATCATTTCTTATGTCTTTGTCTATGAGTGTATCAAATTTGATTAAAATCAGACCACTCCTTCTATAACCCAATTTTTTCGATTATCAATATTTATCAGGGGTACCTCAACACAAAACCTAGATAAGAACACTCGCAGATGCTTATCATACAACTTTGATCACCACCAATGTTTCTCTCCTGATGTGTTGTTGGTGAAAGAGATCACTTGTGAGATGTTTGCGTTTGTGATTTTTAAAGCAATTTACAGGTTTTGTACCATCAAACAGTTATTTAAATTCTTACGGAATCAGTACAACAGTGAGCAAATCATAGAACATTTATATATATATATAAGCAAGTTTCATTAAAAATTAAAGACAAGGTTCTATGGTTACATTTTTTTCATACGATTTTTCACGTGATCTTACAATTTTTCTTTTCAGAATATAAATTTATATAAAAATTTTCCGAAGGTTTTATTTATCCAAGTGCTTTCAGCTATATTTTTAGCCATTATCAAGGAGGAATTTTATTGTACTTTTAACTGAATAGATTATCTTAAAATAGGAGTCTGGAATTTTATTTTGAACAACACACACATACACACACATACACACACATACACACACATACACACACACACACACACATATATTTAAGTTTCAATAAAAATGATACACAAGGTGCTATGGTTAGTTTTTTTTATGATTTTTCGTATGGATTGTATTTTGTTTGTATCTTGAGTTGTGGGAATGTTTTATTTTCCAAACATGGGCAGCACATTATGGCCATGTTCATAGTTAATATTATTAAGTGTTGACTTTTTTCATTTTTTATTAAGATTGCTTCCGTTATTTTTTACATGTGGATAATGCTATAATATTACATATATATATATATATATATATTTTAATTCAGATACTTCAATCCAAGGGAAAAAAGCAGGAAGGTAAATTCCAAAAAACCCGATCCTAATTAATATTAAAAATTTATTTTAATATTAAAAAATGATACAGGAAGAGAGCTCCATGCAATAAAATATTACAGAGCAAATATATATTAAAAAAGGATTAATTCAAAGATGTTGAATGGCCATTTCGATATGAAGATCCCCACAGGGGACGACACATCACCTCAGCAACAGAAAAAAGTTTCAGAGTTTCTGAAAGGTTTTTTCTGTTGCTGAGGTGATGTGTCGTCCCCCGTGGGGATCTTCATATCGAAATGGCCATTCAACATCTTTGAATTAATCCTTTTTTAATATATATATATATATATATATATATATATATATATATATAGTATTGTGCAAAAGTATTAGGATAAGAACTATTTTGTCTTTTATGATGCATCAAAATAAGTTTGGTAGTCTGCAAAAGTATTAGGACACGGGTGATTTTTCTAAAAACCTCACTAAAATTCAAATACAGGGTGAAAAGCCAAACCTTTGTAAGAATGATTTAACTAAAAAGGAAGAGGAAGGAATTTGAACTGGCCCCCACAAAGCCCTGATCTCAATCCTGTTGAACATCTATGGAATATTTTGGATAAAAAAATTGATAAATCTAATGTTACTTTGCAAGACATACTTTAAGAACAAATACAAGCTGCTTAGCAGGAGATACCATTAGATACATTGAAGAAGCTTGTGATGTCAGTGCCTGACAGAATGAAGGCTGTGATCAAAGCAAAAGGCTATTATACTAAATATTAAATTTATTTTGTAACAAGTATTTTATTCTTGTTAAAGCATTTGTTGAGTAAATCAAATAAAATTACTTTAATTAAATAGTTTATTTTTTGTCAATATGCCTCATAAAAGATAAAATAGTTCTTGTCCTAATACTTTTGCACAGTACTATATATATTTATATAACATGCCAAAGTTGCTTTCCTTCACTGAGCGCCCATAGCTTAGAGGTAGACTGATGTCAGTTTGTTCAGGTTTCAATCCTGACTAGAAGCAATCAGATATATAACTGTACCGATGAGCTGTGATATACTTAAAAAGAACTGTCTGTGGATGACTATATATATATATATATATATAAATTAAAAAAGCATTAATTCAATGATGTTGAATGACCATTTCGATATGAAAATCCCCACAGGGGATAACAACATCACCTCAGCAACAGAAAAATCCTTTCAGTGTAGTTTCTGAAAGGATTTTTCTGTTACTGAGGTGATGTGTTATCCCCCGTGGGGATTTTCATATCGAAATGGTCATTCAACATCATTGAATTAATCCTTTTTTAATTTATATTTGCTCTGTAATATTTTATTACATGGAGCTCTCTTCCTGTATCATTTTTTCATATTAAAATAAAATTTTTAATATTAATTAGGATCGGGTTTTTGGAATTTACCTTCCTGCTTTTTTCACTTTGATTAAAGTATCTGAATTAAAATAATATATGTATATATATATAGTCATATATAACCCCAAGGCCTGAAAAAAGGTCAACAGAACTCAAAATACAGACCAACCTCTCTAACATTCAAAAATAACAAATCCAACACAAATAAATGGTCTTTTCAACTGGATAATTCTCATTTCTAAAAAATCACCTGAGGAAGAAGCCAAAAACATAATGGGCTGGCTTCGAAACATGAAAAATTTTTTGTGTAGTGATACTATGAATTTAAAAACATTGTAACAACCGTTACAGTATATATATATATATATATATATATATATATATATATATATATATATATGAGAGTGAGAAAAAGGGAGAGAGAGAAAGAGATATTCTGTCATCACTGTATTTTCACAGAGTTCATTGGGTGAAATTCTTCTCATGTAGTTAATTTCTTTGCAAAAATTTCTCTTTCCATAACAGATGTTCAGTAGAGATATTTAGAATTTAATTACCATTCTTTTTACTTCTTCTATCTCCAGAGATTAGTATTTTTTTTTTATTTCAGTTTCCTCTTTCTTCAACATCAATTGCTTCAATTATTGATTAAAGACAAAGTTTTCTCATTTCTTTTCTGCATTATAATAAAAAAAAAATAAATGTCAAGTTAAATCAGAATTGATATTTTTTAAACGATCTTTTAACCCTGTTTACATAATTGTCAGGAGAATTATTTCAAATAATTATTGTTTCAGTTGTGTTACAGTCAAATGACATTCTTTGAAAATGACTTTTACAAAGCATGTTTCAACCACGAATTTGATATTCATTTTAAAAATATTAAACATAGTTTTTTTCTATGTTAACACGAGTCCCCACCCACGTCTATTGAACAGGTGTAGAGGCTCATCCCTTGTTCCCTGTTTAGGATGTGGTTTTCGGCTTTCTCTTTTCCAAACTTTTCACTCTTTTCTTTTTTTTTTTTTCAATTGAAGTAGATAGACTAAACTATCGCCCGGTTCACACTCCACCCATGTCTATTGAACAGGTGAAGAGGCTCATCCCTTGTTCCCTGTTTAGGATGTGGTTTCCGGCTTTCTCTTTTCCAATCTTTTCACTCTTTTCTTTTTTATTTTTTTTTTCAATTGGAGTAGATAGACTAAACTATCACCCGGTTCACACTCCACCCATGTCTATTGTACAGGTGAAGAGGCTCATCCCTTGTTCCCTGTTTAGGATGTGGTTTCCGGCCTTCTCTTTTCCAATCTTTTCACTCTTTTCTTTTTTCTTTTTTTTTCAATTAGATTAGATAGACTAAACTAACGCCCGGTTCACACTCCACCCACGTCTATTGAACAGGTGAAAAGACTCATCCCTTGTTCCCTGTTTAGGATCTGGTTTTCAGCTAAACTATCGCCCAGTTCACACTTCACCCATGTCTATTGAACAGGTGAAGAGGCTTATCCCTTGTTCCCTGTTTAGGATGTGGTTTCCAGCTTTCTCTTTTCCAATCTTTTCATTCTTACGTAGCCCCCTGCACATCAGTGGCGTTACCGCCTTGATCGGGGTGATATGATTAAAAAAAAAAAGTTTTACTTTTTAAATGATTTCTAATAAAGTGGCAAATAGGTCCCATCATTTTACCATCAAAATAGTCAAATGTAACCACCACTTCTACTCTAACAGTTTCTTCTCTTGCACTTCCTGCCTTGTGTAACTCACTTCCATATACTTGCTTCCCTGATAGCTTCTTCTTTTTCTAAGTGCCCTGTTCTTTTAGAATGTAGGCAATCATGGTTTCCACATCTCCCTATCCCTGGTGGCTCTTAGCACGCTTTCTCCTGTTGCACCATGCAACCCTCGTTCCATCATCCACCTGATTAGGTCCTTCAAATATGTTATACATTGCTTTCCCCATCCCTTTTTCCCTGGCCTGTTAGTATCAGGTTTTCCAAGCCCTCTTTCCTCATTGCATGTCCCAGGAACTTCAGCTGTCTCTTCCCTAAATTTGAGCTGAGCAACAAGAATAGTCTGCACCTGTAGATTAATTAAAGGATTCAGTTCAATATAATTGATCCCAATTTAGTGACTCAAATTCAGTCACTTTCTCATCAATGAGATGTGGCTTCCCTCTGTCTTCTCTACAGATATTTTCACAGCTTCTGTTCTGACAAGCTTCTTTCCATGGTGCCCTGGTAACATGAATTTACAAGTGGTACTAGATTGCCAATTAGGTCCTACTCTTTTACTTTCAAATGTAATTAACTCTGCTACTCCATCAGTTTATTTTCTTGCACTTCCCACCTGTAAAACTCACTTCTTTTTGTTTGCTTCCATGATAGCTACAATTTTCAGAAGTTTAAATGCAATGTCAATTGCCATCTTCTATCTCCTTGAATTCCATCTTTCTCTTATCCTTTCTTTGACTTTCCATTTGTGGAACTCCATTCCTTTTACTTGCTTCCATGATAGCTACAATCTCCAAAAGTTTAAATGTCAATTGCCATCTTCTATCTCCTTGAATTCCATCTTTCTCTTATCCTTTCTTTGACTTGAGAAGTCTGAGTAAAGAAACTATCAGAAGATAACTTATGGCTAGATAAGAGGTTCCCAACCGGTGAGTCACAAAGCCTTGGCAGGGGTTGCAACATGTTGGCAGGGGAGCATGTAGGCTTGTTAGAAGTAGCTTGGGATAACATTAATTGTATTTCATCAATTACATCTCTCAAGCTCTTATACTTTTTTATGTTTAGGTGCAAAGTGATAGTTATGACAAATGCTTTGAAGGTTGTTATTTCTAAGCCTTAAAAACAAAATGCATATATTATCCTTATATCTGTCATGTGTGTCTTACTCTTCTATATGCATATATTATCCTTATCATGTGTGTCTTACTCTTCTATATGCATATATTATCCTTATCATGTGTGTCTTACTCTTCTATATGCATATATTATCCTTATCATGTGTGTCTTACTCTTCTATATGCATATATTATCCTTATCATGTGTGTCTTACTCTTCTATATGCATATATTATCCTTATCATGTGTGTCTTACTCTTCTATATGCATATATTATCCTTATCATGTGTGTCTTACTCTTCTATATGCATATATTATCCTTATCATGTGTGTCTTACTCTTCTATATGCATATATTATCCTTATCATGTGTGTCTTACTCTTCTATATGCATATATTATCCTTACCATGTGTGTCTTACTCTTCTATATTCCTCTTCTTTTCAGCACTAGACTGGCTCTAACAAACACTCGGCCACAAATGTCAAAGCTTGCTGCTGAAATGCAACGTCAGACATCTCACTAGTTGGGTTGGATAGCTTTTTAAACCTATGATAATATTATTTCTAAGAAATATATGTTCTTTTTGGGAATTCAGGTTGGACCAATGTGCTTTAATTTGGTAATAAATAATTACAAAATTTAAATATATATATATATTTTTTTTACATGTTTCTTTCCCTGTCTTTCAGAGAAAATAAGAAAATTAAGCTGCTGATAGTAAGCCCTAAGTAGAGGGTAACCTGGGTTTCAAACTTTTAGGTGTCGCGCGTGCTAAAAGGTTAGGAACCACAAACTTCAACGCTCACAAAAGGTTACTCCCACCTTTCTCTAAAATTTAAAAATTCAAAGTTTAAAAATCGCTTTTCGTAAGCTAACACCGAGCAGATAGTCCTCCGCCCCCCAAATATAATGAAATAAATGTAGCGATTTTGTGATGGGCTAAAGTTCTAAACTAAAGATTATTCTATACTTTATCTGATAAAATACTTTTTAAAGACATCTACAGTACAATATTTATTCTGTACAAAACAAAAAAAAAATACAGAAATATGGCAGATGGCCGAAAATGGAGGTGGACTGAGGTTGATTGTTATTTAGTCAGTTAAGTGCCATACGTGATACACGCTTTGGTTGGATAGCTTTTTAAACCTATGATAATATTATTTCTAAGAAATATATGTTCTTTCTGTGAATTCAGGTTGGACCAATGTGTTTTAATTTGATAATAAATAATTACAGAATTTTAAAATATTTTTTAGATGTTTCTTTCCCTGTCCTTCATATAAAATAAAAAGAAAATTAAGCTGCTGATAGTAAGCTCTAAGTAGGGGGTTGCATGGGTTTCAAACTTTTAGGTAAGGGGTCATGAGTGCCAAAAGGTTGGGAACCACTGGACTAGATCTAGCCGGTTCAACTGTAAACTGATAAGATCTCAACACCAGTTGAGCTCTACTCCTAAATTTAAAAAGTCTAGATATCCTAGTGAAGATTTTCTTTTTCACTTGTTTCACCCCAAGCAAGGCGGTACTGCCACTGATGCACAGGGAGCTACATAAGATAGTTAATGATATAGGCAGGAGAAGAGTGAAGAGAAAGACAAAACAATTACAGGGGATAAAAGAGAAAGGGCAAGAGAAGGATAGGAACACCAGAGTGAAGACAGTTGCGAAGGTAGAGAGAAAGGAAAAGAACAAGATACACGGGGTGATGTAAAAAGAACTGGAGTCAAGTGGATAGGAGATGGGAATTGAGAAAAGGCAAGAGTAGGATATGAAACACAGGAGTGAAGACAGTTGCGAAGGTAGAGAGAAAGGAAAAGAACAAGATACACGGGGTGATGTAGAAAGAACTGGAGTCAAGTGGATAAGAGATGGGAATTGACATTGCATCTAAATTCCTGGAGTTTGTTTTTTATCGCTTAATATTTTGATTAGTTTCTCTAATAACATCTTTTGTTATTCATATGAGGGTTTGTTTTCATGATATAATTCTATAAAATCTGAAAAATAAAAAATCCATGAACTCATCTGTGATGATTCTCACGGAACAACCAATGAGCTCTGGCTTATTATTAGGTTCTCCCAAAAGTTCGTAAACACTTCAAAATGGGTCTATCTGGTCCAGCTTAATCAAGACAAGCGATGGGTTCAGAAGGGGCAAGAGACACCGTCGGTTCCAAAACAAGATCAATTCGGCAAGAATGTCATGTTGTGCGTTTGGTGGAATTTTGAAGGAATCGTGCATTTTTAGTTGATTCCGAATGGTTGTGCCATCAGTGCTGAACTTTACTGTCAGCAACTTGAGCGGGTCTATGAAAAGTTGAAGCAAAAGTACCCAGCTCTGATCAACTGAAAGTGTGCTTTGATGCAGCAGGACACCGCCAGGAAGACCAAAGACAAGTTTGAAAAGCTGGACAGTGTTGAGGTTCTGCCACATCCAGCCTACAGTCCTGACTGTGCTCCATCAGATTACGGCCTTTTCCGCTCAATGCAACACTTTCCAAAGGGCCACCGATTCGACTCGTTTGATGAAGTCGAGGAAGCATGTCAAGAATTCTTTGATTTGAAGCCAGCTGAATGGTACTTTGACCAAATCCGAAAGCTTGCAGATTGATGGCAGAAAGTCTTGGAAATGATGGTGTTTATTTTGAGCAATAATTTTTGTTGTTTTTGCGAGTAAAATTTCAATTTCTGGTAACCTTAACTACTTGGCGAGTAAAATTTCAATTTTTTTGCAAGTGTTTACGAACTTTTGGGACAACCTAATAATTGAGTCATTATTTTTTTTAATCGGAATGCAAGGCAATAAAGCCACTTAGGAATAGAAACATAACTAATGAGTAGAAAGAGAAAAGAGTTTAGTATTGTGTTTAAATTTATAAAATCTCCATATCTTACCATAAAATCTTGCCATAATTAAGATCTCATCTGAATAATTACCAAGACAGTATTAATAAAAATGGCACAGATAGATAGCCTTACAATGGTATGTCAATGAACAAAGCCAAGCTGACAGAACAGATCCAATAATATTGCTTATTCTTCTTTGGATCTTATTAAGGAGATCAAAGTAAATAGCATGTATATATATATATTAATTGGTATAAACCCATGAAGGCAGTAAAGCCGCTAAGACACAAGAGCTTAAAGTGTGAGGAAGAATTAGGAACGGAAACATTAATAATGAGCAGGAAGAAGAAAGAGTAATCAGAAGGACAATAAATAGCGATTGACATTGCACTTAAATTTTTGTTTTAATCTGTATCATCCCATGCAAGGCAGTAAAGCCACTAAGGTGCAAGGGGTTACAGGGTGTGGAAGAATTAGGAATAGAAACATTAATAATGAGCAGGAAGAGGAAAAAGGAATCAGGAGGACAGTAGATAGTGATAGACATTGCATTTAAATTTTTGTTTTAATCTGTATCCCATGCAAGGCAGTAAAGCCACTAAGATGCAAAGGGTTACAGGGTGTGGAAGAATTAGGAAGAGAAACATTAATAATGAGCAGGAAGAGGAAAGTGTAATCAGGAGGACAGTAGATAGCGATTGACATTGCATTCACATTTTTGAAGATTTAAGTTTGCTTCAAAGCATAGAGCTGGAAGGGAGTTCCACAAATGAGAAAAGAAACTGTTAGCATAGAATTTACAGATGCATCTAGCTGGCTGAACTGTAAATTTATAAGATCTCAATATCAGTCTAGTATTGTAAATTCATATAATCTAGGTACCACAGCAAAGAGCTCATCCAAACAATTACCATGAAAGTATTTATAAAAAGATGGCACAGAGAGGCAATCTTATAATAGTGGGTAAGTAATTGATGCTGAGCTGCCATATCAGAACCAATAATATTGCTGATTCTTCTTTGGATCTTATAAACAAGCTCAAGGTAAATAGCGGGGACATATGTGGCAGCAATATTCTAAGCGAAATTGGATGCTAGACTCATAGATACATAAGACAAATTCCAGAGAGAAAAAATTCTCAGTATCTAAAAAGAATAAACATAATATTAAAGTTTTCGTTTCTTTCCTCTCCGACTATCTTATAGCATGTTGGCTCTTTAAGGACAGTCCACACAGGGGTTCTTTCTTCGTCTTTCATGACTGCCTATGCCATAATGAGGAATGCATTTTAAATAAGGATGCAAAAAATCATTAAAAATCAAGTTAGTATATTTTCTTTTGTTGTTATTATTTCCACTCGTGCTTCATGTAAATATCTTTGATTGCTTTCAGATTTTTTCCGATCTTCGAAGTAACAAGATCCATATAATCATTGGAGATTTTCTCGACTATGCAGCCCGTGTTGTTATGTGTGAAGCATACCGACAGGTATACTATGATCTTTCTCGTATTTAATATTCTGGCATCAATTATGTATACGTGCTGTATATAAAAGTTTCAAAAGTACACGCACATACGTGTCTCAGTCGTTGTGTTTGTGTGTGCGTTTATGCATGTGTGTGTATTTGTATATATATTATTGTGTTTGTGCACATGCGTATGTGTAAATTTGATTACATTTCAAAGAAAGAAGGTGATATAAGGTGCTATCAAAAGTTGGGAAACTTCAGTTGCAAAAAGACTTCCTCTAAGAACAATCATTTCCTAGCAGCTGAGTCATATGTCGTCATCATCATTTTTCAACAGTGGTTGGAAATCTACAGGGCCCCCGCAAGGCCCTGGGGAGCCTTAAGGCTCCTTGGCTCTGCAGATCTATTGTAATGAAAAAAATTAACAAAATAATTATTAGGATTAACTGGAGAATTATTATCATACTTGTATGGTATGTTGAAATAGACATTTATCAACCCGTCTCACTCTCTCTCTATATATATATATATCTAATCTTTAATAGAATCCTTTTGGCCGAGAAGAGGCGGCAAATCATTTGTAATTAAAAAAAAAAGAACTTGAGAAAGAAATAGATAATATATTCAAAGCACCAATTCCGCAATTTCTTCTGTTTTTTCATGATCACAGAATATCTGCGTTCCAAGAGTATGTTATTTTGTTTAAAGTACCATTTATTGGATGTGCATTGTGGTGCAGTGGATATCGGCTCAGAATGAGATATTGGGGAGCCAAGTTTAAATTCCAGTTGAATTCATTGCATTTGCTTACACGCAAATACCCTTGGGAAAGGTACTAATCCGTCTCTTCCCTCCAGTTATGGGTTAAATAACAGGACGGATTGGGTTCTATAGCCTTGTCTGGCAACCAATCTACTGCAGAAAGCAATGGCAACCTACTGTGGGATAATAATGACTGACTGGGCAGAAGCCAAGTCAGTCATATCTCTTTTGAGACATGATCGCCCAAGCGTGTTTCACATATGGCACTTAACTGACTGACCATTTATTGTGCGTTCAGTATGTTCAGGAGGGATGCAAGATGCATTTTGCTACTAGAGAAGCTGCAAGGCGCATTCTGTAGGGGGGTGCGATGTTGCTGAGTACTGTATTGGAAATCCATTGACAATCTTACCCCATACAATATGGTCAGGCATTGCTGAACTTTTTACCTAGATGTCTGTGTGGACATCATGGACTTCTTTTGAGAGCTGATACAAATGTGGATCACCGGCCTTACATTCAGATGTTTTTAATGTATGAGAAACCATTTCCTAGAAGATTACCAACCAAGGTACAGAATTTCTTCCAAGCCGATAACTCCCAATCTCACTTCCAAAATTTGGGTCAACCCATGAAATGGTTTTTTAAGGCACTTTCTGAAGGTGCTGCATGTTGGAATCACCTCTTCCAGAACGATACCTTCCTGACAAATTGGCTATGGTGAGATTCAAAGCTGGGCTTTATGGTCAGAAAACAAATATGCTAACCACTCAATCATGTGCCCATCAGCTTCACATAGGGGTGAATCAGCCTCGAAAAATGAGTCAAGTTATTGACATGTGAATTACACCATTTGCCAGAGGCAGAGACAGCATCTAAATTTTTTTGTTTCAACAAAAATGTCATCAATCAGGATAACTTCAGAAGAAAATGCATCCAAGGGAGCAGATAGATCTATCTATCGCCCGGTTCACACTCCACCCACATCTATTGAACAGGTTAAGAGGCTCATCCTTTGTTCCCTGTTTAGGATGTGGTTTCCGGCTTTCTCTTTTCCAGTCTTTTCACTATTATGTAGCCCCCTGCACATCAGTGGCATTACCGCCTTGCTCGGGGTGATACGATTAAAAAAAAAAGGAAAAAAGATAAGCAGTCCTTGTAATTAGGGAGCTCAATATCAAGAGACAGGAAAATAATGATTTAGAAGCAAAGTACAAGAATTGAATTTTTTTTAAAAATCTGCTTCAAGATTTAAATAAGATCCAAGAACTGTTTTATAGCTGATGATGACTTGTAGTGCACTTGATATTGGCTCCGTACAACAAATCAGTTGCATTCACTTACACACAAATGCCTTTGGGAAAAGTATTAATTCATCTCTTCTCTCTCCAGCAATGGGTTAAATAGCTAAGATTCATGATAAGAACATATCTTCTGTCTGTTACATAACGCCTATCATTATTATTAAGTTTACAGAGATTCTCTGTTTTATCATTAGATATCATTAGATATCATTAGTTTTATCATTAGATATCATTAGATATCATTAGTTTTATCATTAGTTATCATTAGATATCATTAGTTTTATCATTAGTTATCATTAGATATCATTAGTTTTATCATTAGTTATCATTAGATATCATTAGTTTTATCATTAGTTATCATTAGATATCATTAGTTTTATCATTAGTTATCATTAGATATCATTAGTTTTATCATTAGTTATCATTAGATATCATTAGTTTTATCATTAGTTATCATTAGATATCATTAGTTTTATCATTAGTTATCATTAGATATCATTAGTTTTATCATTATTATCATTAGATATCATTAGTTTTATCATTAGTTATCATTAGATATCATTAGTTTTATCATTAGTTATCATTAGATATCATTAGTTTTATCATTAGTTGTCATTAGATATCATTAGTTTTATCATTAGTTATCATTAGATATCATTAGTTTTATCATTAGTTATCATTAGATATCATTAGTTTTATCATTAGTTATCATTAGATATCATTAGTTTTATCATTAGTTATCATTAGATATCATTAGTTTTATCATTAGTTATCATTAGATATCATTAGTTTTATCATTAGTTATCATTAGATATCATTAGTTTTATCATTAGTTATCATTAGATATCATTAGTTTTATCATTAGTTATCATTAGATATCATTAGTTTTATCATTATTATCATTAGATATCATTAGTTTTATCATTAGTTATCATTAGATATCATTAGTTTTATCATTAGATATCATTAGATATCATTAGTTTTATCATTAGGTTATCATTAGATATCATTAGTTTTATCATTAGATATCATTAGATATCATTAGTTTTATCATTAGATATCATTAGATATCATTAGTTTTATCATTAGTTATCATTAGATATCATTAGTTTTATCATTAGTTATCATTAGATATCATTAGTTTTATCATTAGTTATCATTAGATATCATTAGTTTTATCATTAGTTATCATTAGATATCATTAGTTTTATCATTAGTTATCATTAGATATCATTAGTTTTATCATTAGATATCATTAGATATCATTAGTTTTATCATTAGATATCATTAGATATCATTAGTTTTATCATTAGATATCATTAGATATCATTAGTTTTATCATTAGATATCATTAGATATCATTAGTTTTATCATTAGTTATCATTAGATATCATTAGTTTTATCATTAGATATCATTAGATATCATTAGTTTTATCATTAGATATCATTAGATATCATTAGTTTTTATCATTAGATATCATTAGATATCATTAGTTTTATCATTAGTTATCATTAGATATCATTAGTTTTATCATTAGTTATCATTAGATATCATTAGTTTTATCATTAGATATCATTAGATATCATTAGTTTTATCATTAGATATCATTAGATATCATTATTTTATCATTAGATATCATTAGATATCATTAGTTTTATCATTAGTTATCATTAGATATCATTAGTTTTATCATTAGTTATCATTAGATATCATTAGTTTTATCATTAGTTATCATTAGATATCATTAGTTTTATCATTAGATATCATTAGATATCATTAGTTTTATCATTAGATATCATTAGATATCATTAGTTTTATCATTAGATATCATTAGATATCATTAGTTTTATCATTAGATATCATTAGATATCATTAGTTTTATCATTAGTTATCATTAGGATATCATTAGTTTTATCATTAGATATCATTAGATATCATTAGTTTTATCATTAGATATCATTAGATATCAGTTGTTTTATCATTAGATATCATTAGATATCATTAGTTTTATCATTAGTTATCATTAGATATCATTAGTTTTATCATTAGTTATCATTAGATATCATTAGTTTTATCATTAGATATCATTAGATATCATTAGTTTTATCATTAGATATCATTAGATATCATTAGTTTTATCATTAGTTATCATTAGATATCATTAGTTTTATCATTAGTTATCATTAGATATCATTAGTTTTATCATTAGTTATCATTAGATATCATTAGTTTTATCATTATTATCATTAGATATCATTAGTTTTATCATTAGTTATCATTAGATATCATTAGTTTTATCATTAGTTATCATTAGATATCATTAGTTTTATCATTAGTTATCATTAGATATCATTAGTTTTATCATTAGTTATCATTAGATATCATTAGTTTTATCATTAGTTATCATTAGATATCATTAGTTTTATCATTAGTTATCATTAGATATCATTAGTTTTATCATTAGTTATCATTAGATATCATTAGTTTTATCATTAGTTATCATTAGATATCATTAGTTTTATCATTAGTTATCATTAGATATCATTAGTTTTATCATTAGTTATCATTAGATATCATTAGTTTTATCATTAGTTATCATTAGATATCATTAGTTTTATCATTAGTTATCATTAGATATCATTAGTTTTATCATTAGTTATCATTAGATATCATTAGTTTTATCATTAGTTATCATTAGATATCATTAGTTTTATCATTAGTTATCATTAGATATCATTAGTTTTATCATTAGTTATCATTAGATATCATTAGTTTTATCATTAGTTATCATTAGATATCATTAGTTTTATCATTAGTTATCATTAGATATCATTAGTTTTATCATTAGTTATCATTAGATATCATTAGTTTTATCATTAGTTATCATTAGATATCATTAGTTTTATCATTAGTTATCATTAGATATCATTAGTTTTATCATTAGTTATCATTAGATATCATTAGTTTTATCATTGGTTATCATTAGGATATCATTAGTTTTATCATTAGTTATCATTAGATAATCATTAGTTTTATCATTAGTTATCATTAGATATCATTAGTTTTATCATTAGTTATCATTAGATATCATTAGTTTTATCATTAGTTATCATTAGATATCATTAGTTTTATCATTAGTTATCATTAGATATCATTAGTTTTATCATTAGTTATCATTAGATATCATTAGTTTTATCATTAGTTATCATTAGATATCATTAGTTTTATCATTAGTTATCATTAGATATCATTAGTTTTATCATTAGTTATCATTAGATATCATTAGTTTTATCATTAGTTATCATTAGATATCATTAGTTTTATCATTAGTTATCATTAGATATCATTAGTTTTAATATCATTAGTTATCATTAGATATCATTAGTTTTATCATTAGTTATCATTAGATATCATTAGTTTTATCATTAGTTATCATTAGATATCATTAGTTTTATCATTAGTTATCATTAGATATCATTAGTTTTATCATTAGTTATCATTAGATATCATTAGTTTTATCATTAGTTATCATTAGATATCATTAGTTTTATCATTAGTTATCATTAGATATCATTAGTTTTATCATTAGTTATCATTAGATATCATTAGTTTTATCATTAGTTATCATTAGATATCATTAGTTTTATCATTAGTTATCATTAGATATCATTAGTTTTATCATTAGTTATCATTAGATATCATTAGTTTTATCATTAGTTATCATTAGATATCATTATTTTATCATTAGTTATCATTAGATATCATTAGTTTTATCATTAGTTATCATTAGATATCATTAGTTTTATCATTAGTTATCATTAGATATCATTAGTTTTATCATTAGTTATCATTAGATATCATTAGTTTTATCATTAGTTAATATTAGATATCATTAGTTTTATCATTAGTTATCATTAGATATCATTAGTTTTATCATTATCATTAGATATCATTAGTTTTATCATTAGTTATCATTAGATATCATTAGTTTTATCATTAGTTATCATTAGATATCATTAGTTTTATCATTAGTTATCATTAGATATCATTAGTTTTATCATTAGTTATCATTAGATATCATTAGTTTTATCATTAGTTATCATTAGATATCATTAGTTTTATCATTAGTTATCATTAGATATCATTAGTTTTATCATTAGTTATCATTAGATATCATTAGTTTTATCATTAGTTATCATTAGATATCATTAGTTTTATCATTAGTTATCATTAGATATCATTAGTTTTATCATTAGTTATCATTAGATATCATTAGTTTTATCATTAGTTATCATTAGATATCATTAGTTTTATCATTAGTTATCATTAGATATCATTAGTTTTATCATTAGTTATCATTAGATATCATTAGTTTTATCATTAGTTATCATTAGATATCATTAAGTTTTATCATTAGTTATCATTAGATATCATTAGTTTTATCATTAGTTATCATTAGATATCATTAGTTTTATCATTAGTTATCATTAGATATCATTAGTTTTATCATTAGTTATCATTAGATATCATTAGTTTTATCATTAGTTATCATTAGATATCATTAGTTTTATCATTAGTTATCATTAGATATCATTAGTTTTATCATTAGTTATCATTAGATATCATTAGTTTTATCATTAGTTATCATTAGATATCATTAGTTTTATCATTAGTTATCATTAGATATCATTAGTTTTATCATTAGTTATCATTAGATATCATTAGTTTTATCATTAGTTATCATTAGATATCATTAGTTTTTATCATTAGTTATCATTAGATATCATTAGTTTTATCATTAGTTATCATTAGATATCATTAGTTTTATCATTAGTTATCATTAGATATCATTAGTTTTATCATTAGTTATCATTAGATATCATTAGTTTTATCATTAGTTATCATTAGATATCATTAGTTTTATCATTAGTTATCATTAGATATCATTAGTTTTATCATTAGTTATCATTAGATATCATTAGTTTTATCATTAGTTATCATTAGATATCATTAGTTTTATCATTAGTTATCATTAGATATCATTAGTTTTATCATTAGTTATCATTAGATATCATTAGTTTTATCATTAGTTATCATTAGATATCATTAGTTTTATCATTAGTTATCATTAGATATCATTAGTTTTATCATTAGATATCATTAGATATCATTAGTTTTATCATTAGTTATCATTAGATATCATTAGTTTTATCATTAGATATCATTAGATATCATTAGTTTTATCATTAGTTATCATTAGATATCATTAGTTTTATCATTAGTTATCATTAGATATCATTAGTTTTATCATTAGTTATCATTAGATATCATTAGTTTTATCATTAGTTATCATTAGATATCATTAGTTTTATCATTAGATATCATTAGATATCATTAGTTTTATCATTAGTTATCATTAGATATCATTAGTTTTATCATTAGTTATCATTAGATATCATTAGTTTTATCATTATTATCATTAGATATCATTAGTTTTATCATTAGATATCATTAGATATCATTAGTTTTATCATTAGTTATCATTAGATATCATTAGTTTTATCATTAGTTATCATTAGATATCATTAGTTTTATCATTAGTTATCATTAGATATCATTAGTTTTATCATTAGTTATCATTAGATACTATTAGTTTTATCATTAGTTATCATTAGATATCATTAGTTTTATCATTAGTTATTTGTCTAAGTTATTTATATTCGGACTATTATTATCTTTTTGGTTGTTATCATCACAATGTTTCGACCGTTGTGTCCTCCAACAACAAAGATGAGGGCAATAATCCGAATATAAATAGTGTCAATAATAATAATTCTAATCATAAGTTATGAGTCTTTTTGTGACTGATTTATTGTTATGATGAAACACACCTATTCCTCAGACAATGGACTTTCCCGCCTATATTAATAAGAGTCAACAGGAAGTTCTTGGGAAGTGAATTAATAATTTTATATTGCTCTCTGCTCCACTCTGACTCATTAAAAGAAACAGGAGTACCTATGTAGGAATGTGCAGTATCATTGAGTTTAGCCTTCAGGTCATTTTGTTGACTGAATATCATTGAGTTTAGCTGAATCAGGCTCAAGTCTGGCCAACTGGGCAAACAGAACTTCAAACTCTGAACAAATCTCCTTTCGTTTAATATGCAGGGTGGGGACACAAAATTCTGGTCCAGGCAAGAGAATAGATAACTCTGCCATGGAAACTGAGATGAAGAAAGGTTCAGGACATTCTGACAAATACTAGCTGATGGAGTAGAATTTGTGTTTACAATTTATTGGTTTCACAGTAAAAGGGTGAGACCTAGTTGCTAATCTTGTTGCTTGAGTAAATTCATTTATAGGGGGCACCAGAGAGCTAAGTTCATCGGAGCAGAAACCGTGAATGTATTTGTAGAAGAGACACAGGGAAGCCATATTGCACCGGTGAGAAAGTGAGATAACAGAAAGATGATACTTACCATAAAGTGGGGGATCAATTTATATATTGGTTGTAATGTAAAACTGATCCCCCATTTTATATCCACATTATAGTAGAAGAGAATTTTTTTTTAATCATATCGCCCCAAGCAAAGCATTTTACTGCCACTGTTTTGCAGGGGGTTACATAGCAAGAAAGTTATGAGAAACAGTTACAGGTTATAGGGAGTGTCATGGAAGAGGGTATGGACAACTGAGATGAGGTAAGGTTCAGGACATTCTGATAAGTACTAGAATCAGCGGAACAACCAGATTTCTTATAAATTAAGTGCTGCAATTTATTACGATGTTTCGTAATAAGTCGATAACAACTACGCTCATGAATCAGGGCAGCATAATGAAGAAAACGAATCCTGTCAACATAAGAAAAATGATTGACAGAATTGCTGCATAATTGATAATATTTCTTCTTCAATTTGGTAAGGCTTTAGGAGAGCTTAGAGATGAAATTAGAAATGAAAGTGTTATTCCTCAAATAATGAACTCTCCCTCCTATATTAATAAGAGTTAACAGAAAGTTAACGGGAGAAGTTCTTGGGAAGTTCTTGGGCGTTCTTAGAAGTTCTAGAGAGTTCTTTAGAGTTCTATTGGAGTTCAGTAGAACTATTAGTTAGTTCCAGTTTAGACATCGCTGGACTAAGGCAGTTAGCCAAATACTAAGAAGTCAGCTTTTCAGTGGAAGATTACCAAGTTCCTAACATTTTAGGGTGTGTTAAGTCGATTAGCAACTGACATAGCACAATTATAACTTTCAATACAAAAAACTACTTCACAACATTTATAAATTAAACTAATACACATGAACGTATAGTTTAAAAAATAGTATCTGTTGGGTTCGACACTTCATCAGGTGATGGTTGATCAGGGTAACCTTCAAGCAATTTTGAACTAAACCCTCTGTTTAATCTATTGGAGTATATTCTTCTCAATCCGCTGTCCATGCCCAGGGTTGCTAGTCTAGTTTTTGTTTTATTACTGCTCAGTTATTGCTCTCTGGGACAGGCAGTGCGTACTTAGACTCAGTAGAAACAGGGCGAGTATTAACTGAACAAAAACTAAACGTACTATTCCTGGAAATGGACAGTGAAGCAAAAACAATCTTATTTTTTTAATAATTTCACCCTAAGCAAGGTCATAATGCCAATAAAACGCAAGAAAATACCCAAAATCTTTAGTGAGGGTACATGATGATAAAAGAACACATTCATGAATACCAAACGTATAGATAGCAAAAGAATAAGACATAATTTCTGATCTAGTAGTATGCTTATATTCATGCAATCAAGGTACCATGCAGCAGAGATTGGGTTCTTGTTGTGGAACCCAGACTTACCTCAACACAAACTCACCCACTGCTATAGGTGTGTGATAGCAGTAAGGGGAAGCCAACAGTAGCACTGTGCGGATGACCACAGTCGACTACCAAGGACTATACTGGATTCGTAAGCTCTACTTTACTGTACCCTCTTCTTTGTAACCTTTTCTGGAAATACATCTTTCTTTAACCTACACCTCCTGTTCCGCGTTATATTTCTGTGGACCCATTTTTGGCTCCACATCAGTGGCAACGAAGATTCATTTTTAACCCCACTGGATCCACATTAGTGGTGACGAGAATTCAAACCTTACACAAGAAGAAAAAAAATTACACGTCATATCAGTGACGATAATTTGTACCTTACACAAAAAAAAAAATTTTTGGAAGGAGGATGTTGTGGAACCCAGACTCACCTCAACACGGACTCACCCACTGCGATATTTAATAGGTGGGTGATAGCAGTAGTAGGGAAAAACAAACAGTAGCACTGTGCGGATGACCGCAGTTGACTACCAAGGACTATACTGGATTCGTAAGCTCTGCTTACTGTACCTGCTTCTTTGTAACCTTTTCTGGAAATACATCTTTCTTTAACCTACACCTCGTGTTCTGTGTTATATTTCCGTGGACCCATTTTTGGCTCCATATCAGTTCTATAGTCTTGGTTGGCAACTAATATCTCACTCAGTGAATAAAGCAGTTTGTGTAAGGCTAGCACGTCTACCTGTAAAAAAGTTATAGAAGAATTCATGGGTCCCTCTTCAAAGGGGTGGTTTATGGCATGTTCCACTGAGAGCAACAGGGATCACTTATAGAAATGAGACAGCCAAGACCACAACTGCAGTGACTCTTGTTGAAACCTAATGTAAAATGGAGCAAATTATCACCTTCCATGACAGGAAAAACAATACCTGGATTCAACAGAAGACTGAAGTGAAGGATATCATTGAGACGATCAAGAAGAATAAGCATAGATGGGATGACGTGTCAGTGACAACAGGTGGACTATTAGAGTGACACGGTGGAAACTAGAAAGTGGATAAGATTGGTTAAAGATTTGACCAAATAACTTTGACCCACATTGTGGCTGCTGCCAAGTTACCCTAGAAAATCGGCCTAAAATATTGTTGCGAACAGATCCGATTTTGAATAATCAGCAGGTTCGTTTCTCTACAAAACCAGCCCTGTATTCCATTACCAGTGGCTTTGTCACCCCTTATCTCACTGAACCATCACAAAGTTGGAATTTTGCTTCTTTATTTGATTTGTTGGGCAGTGGATATTGGCTCAAAATAAGAATTCGGAGAGCAGAGTTCAAATCCCAGTTGAATTTGTTGCATTTGCTTATATGCTCATACCCTTGGGAACGATATTAATTCATCTCTTCTTTTGCCTGCTATTGATTAAATAGCAGGACAGATAGGGTTCTGTAGCCTTGGTTGGCAATCAGTCTACCACAGAAACTAATGGCAATCTAATGTGGGAAAATCTTCTGCGCAGTCAGTCATGTCTCTTTCAAGACATGATCACCCAAGCATGTGCCCCATATGGCACTTAACTAACTGTTCCAACAATAAGACTCAATAAAAACTCCAAGATAAAAACAGGAGCTATGATCTGAAATTGCAATAAAAGCAGAAATGACACATCTATTGTGTTATGCGGAACACCCCTATTCCTCAGATAATGGACTCTCCCTCCTATATTAATAAGAGTTAACAGGAAGTTCTTGGGATATTCATAGGAGTTCTTTAAACTTCTATTGGAGTTCAGTAGAACTACTAGGCAGTTGATATTAGTCGGCAGTTAGCCCAATACTAAGGAGTCAGCTTTCAGTGGAAGATTAGCAACTGACATCGCACGATTATAACCTTGAGTGCAAAAACTACTCTACAACAGTTTCTAACTATTATAGTCAGTCAGTCAGTTAAGTGCCATACGTGATACACGCTTTGGCCGATCATGTCTTAAAAGATACATGACTGAATGGGCAGAAGATTATCTTGCAGTAGGTTGGCATTGCTTTCTGCATTAGACTGGTTGCCAGGCAATGCTATAGAACATAATCTGTCCTGTTATTTAACCCATAACTGGAAGAAGAAGACATAGATTATGTTATATTATTATATTAGGTATAATTAGTGGGGGATCAGTTTATTACTTCATAACAACAGAAAACCGATCCCCCACTTTATGCTCAGTAAAGTTTTAATTATGTTTCCATCTAATATATTCAGTCAGTCAATTAAGTGCCATACGTGATACACGCTTTGGGCGATCATGTTTCAAAAGAGACATGACTGACTGGACAAAAGATTATCCCGTAGTAGGTTGCTGACCAAGGCTATAGAACCCAATCAGTCCTGTTATTTGACTCATAGCTAGAGGGAGAAGAGATGTATTATAATATTAAGTAGGAATTAATGGGGGATCAGTTTATTACTTCATAACAATAAAAAACAATCCCCCACTTTATGTTCATTAGAAGCGTTAATCATGTTTTCAGCTATTATATTTAGTCAGTCAGTTAAGTGCCATACGTGATACACACTTTGGGCAATCATGTCTAGAAAGAGACATGACTGACTGGGCAAAAGATTATCCCACAGTAGGTTGCCATTGCAGAAATGACACATCTATTGAATTCGTTATATAAATCCAAGATACAGATTCAGTAAATTCTAAACACTTTAAATATCCCTTGTGTGGATCAGTTATGACAAGTTTAGTATAGAATCATGGTTAACAACCCCAGGGTAAATTACCCCATTGGGGTAATGAGCCCATATTTTGGGGGTAATGGATGTTTGATTTGGGAACTTCAGGACAATATTGCTTCATTTTGTGGGAAATTGGAACTATGGACCAGATGTATTGGAAAGGGAATTTTTTCACAATTTTCTGCATTGGATGCCTTCCTTGATAAAGTCAATTCTGAAGACATCCTCAACCACATGAAGACAGACATCAGTGATCACCTAAATAGCCTCTTGGAAAACTTACGTAAGTACTTTCCAAAGTTGAATAATTCCAGCAATGAATGGGTAAGAAATCCATATCTTGCGAGTGAAGATATCATTCCTGATGAGGACTATCCAGCAAAAGAAGAATTTCTCACACTCAGGATGAACAATGCATGGAAGCTTTTGTTTGAGATCAAGTCTGGTCTAAACACCTTTTGAATCTCTCGTCTGCCAGATATACCAACACTGGCCTCTAGAGCAGTACAAATTCTCAAAGGATTTTCAACCACTTATCTATGTGAACAAGCTTTTTCTACTGTCCTTGGAATGAAGACCAAGAAACGTAGCAGACTCAACGTGGCAAACGACGCCCTTTCAGTCACAAAGCCAAGAATAAATAAACTGTCACAGGCAATACAAGCTCAACACTCACATTAAGAATCACGGCTAGGTTACTGCTACTATACCTCTGATTATTATAGATTGGTACCATTGTATTGAATAATTTCCATTAACTTTGTCTGCTTTTGATGTTTGAAAATATAATTACTTCTTTTCCTATATTACGGGTATTTGTTCATTGGGGTAATGGATAATAGTGAAATTGTATTTTGGGGTAATCGCAGCAGAAAGGTTGGGAACCTATGGTATAGAAGATAAGGATGTTAAATATAGGCTAGGTTTTGTTCTACCCAACTCTGCAAATCAAAATACAGTCTAAACATTAACTTGAAATTTTAAGTCATTTATTTAAATAACCTCATCATATTGAAACGTTCTTATAGATGTCATGCTTGATGCTAAACTCATTCAGAAATATCTCAACTGTCAGCTGCATCCAACCATTTAATAATAGTCAGTCAGTTAAGTGACGTACATGATATTGGGTGATCATGTCCTTTTGAAACATGACTGACTGGGCAGAAGATTCTCCTGCAGTATATAGGTGTATAACTTACTTGAAAATGGAATCAAAAACTACAAAGCTTATCAGTTGTATTTAATAAAAGTAGCATATATATATATATGTTTTGGCGCCGATGGCAAGTGATAATGAATAACACGTGAACACACTAGCTATCTAGTAAAGGAAGTGTCTTTATTGTTTATCTAAGGGAGGTAATCCTACAGAGTCTGCCTCGTTTTCATGGGGCCGATTCGTATCCATGTTTTTCGGAGCTATATACATCATAACATCCCTCTTATCAAGTGATGTTTATACTGAGTTCAAGGCAGTTTTAATTGTCTATATGTGATGCTGTAAAAGTCCAAACTTTGTAATAGTGTGCGAGTTCATTATTGAATGAAGCTAGTACAGCTCAGAGTAATCAAAGTAAAGTTCCTATGTGCTTTTTTCTTTTATTTGGGGACCATTTCAGTTTTGGGTCATGTTTGCAGAATGGGAAGAAATGTTGTCTGGATTGTGATGACTTAAAAATGCCTTGTCCAAAAACATAGAATAATTTTTTGTATTTATCTTGAACCATCAACTTGGGAAATCTATAATTTTACTGTCTACAATATGAGGCCAAAACTTTAATACTTTGCAGTTTTCTAAAGTTGGGTTAGTTGTCTATCTCCATGAAAGACCCAAATTCTAACCTAGCCTGCAGGCCCATCCAATGTCACTCTCCATATATCACTAAAAATTACTGTTGAGAAAACAGTTTTTAGGTACTTGTTTGAATAAAAAGTTAATAGATTGGTTGTTTTTATATCTTAACTTAGTAAGTTTTATACAACTTATTTGTTTACATTCATAACAACCTTCAAATATTTTTTTTTGTTGGCAATGTTTTCAATTTTGTTTGATTTTTTAATCGTTTTTTTTCTCATTTTGTAACATTATATTCCCTTTATAATATCTTGTTTTGATTTTTTCATAAGGTTATATCTTTCTCATAAGTCATGGCAATCTTTATATCTTAAATTAAGAAAAAATATTAATAACTATACTCCATTAATAAAATATGATGAACAACTTGAGTTGCATAATATAACCTCAAACAAGTAAAACAGCTAAAAGCCAAAATTCACAATATGATAAACTTTTTAGAATTCTCATTTTTTTCCTGTTAGTGATTTCATTTCATTGGGAAATAGTTCAATTTAAATCTTAACGTTTGGTAGATGAAGGGAGACTTAAATGCTGGTAAAATTAATCTTTTACAAAACCTTTTTTTCTTTAGCTGGTAATTTTTGCAATGCGCACCAACTTTTTTGTACATAAGCTCTACATGCCAGCCTATGTATTTTTATGAACTGTAATTACATTGCATGGCTAAGAAAGTTTATTTCAATATTTAAGATTGCACATAATCAAAAATATTTCAAGAAAAATATATAGAAGAAAAGAATTTCAAAAGAAACACTGTCATTCCTGATAAGAACATTGAATACCAAAATTAGACAAGCCTGGCTTGGTTATTTAGACACAGTTATAAAATGAGGACTCATGGCTTTTTTAATAATAAATAAGTTCATTCAGTCAAATTCTAATCAAAATATTCATAAAGCGAAGTAAAAAAAAAAAACTACAGTAAAATTCTTGAGGGGGTTCATTTGGAGTAAGGGCTTTCGCGCATCTAGTAATGTCATTTGATTTAAACAAATGTTTTCATTTCTTTTTGTTTCAGTAACCCTTTCATAACTAGTGTGGACCAAGTCCAATTGGAGCTGTCACTTTGGAAAGAAGATAAGAGTTAAACCAACTTTTCGATAGGTCATGGTCCTTTAATCGTGCTGGCACTTGGACAGGACGACTAGATCTACGGGGTTGGATTTCATCTGTGATGTGCATGCTTGTATGGGAGTGTATTGGGGTTCAGCTGGTGTTTGGTTGGATAATGTATCTAGTTGCCGGGGGCGGATATTCAGGGGCTCAGTGGGTGCCCGGTCAGGAAATGTGGCCTGTTGGTGCAAGTGGATCCTGTTTCTCCTGTACTGTTGTTGGACTTGGTCCACACTAGTTATCAAAGAGTTACTGAAACAAAAAGAAATGAAAAGATTTGTTTATATCAAATGACATTACTAGATGCGTGAAAGCCCTTACTCCAAATGACCCCCTCAAGAATTTTACTGTAGTGTTTCTAACAAAATTTTCATCTTAATACTTTAACTTGATTCTTTCACTATTCTAATGCTTTTTTGAATTTCTGTATCACGTTTTCTATAAATTGTTACAACACTACACAGTTAAATTTCTGCGCATACTTCATTCTGACATCTCCAATTTGTATCTGGGTTGTCTCTTATGCTGATAACCATACTTTCAATTTTCTTAAAATTAATCGTCCTTTTTCTTCACTTTCTTTTGCTACTTTTCTAAGAGGTTTTGCACTTTTTAATTTTAAGTCCGCTATTAACACAATGTCATCTGTATATCTTATGTTGTTAAGGTTGTGTCCGTCATCAATGTATCCTTTTAAGTTTTTTGGTTTTCTTAAGATCATCTCACAATATAATCCAGAGAAAAAATTTCTATCTTAACCTCTCTTTCTATTTTAGTGCATTTGCTCAACTCATTTTCTATCTGTATGCAGGCTATTTGTTCCTAGTAAATGTTCTGGATTATTCCAGTATTGTTTTTTATATCAATCAAATTAACTTAGTGCTTAAAATGTTTTTGTGACTGTTTTAGTGCCGATGGCGAGCAATAATGAATAACACGTGAACACACTAGCTATCTAGTAAAGGAAGTGTCTTTATTGTTTATCTAAGGGAGGTAATCCTACAGAGCCGGCCTCGTTTTCATGGGGCCGTTTCGTATCCATGTTTTCAGAGCTATATACATAACAATATATATAATTTTTTTTTATAATCATATCGCCCCAAGCAAGGCATTTTACTGCCACTGTTTTGCAGGGGGTTACATAGGAGGAAAGTTATGAGAAAGAGTGACAGGTTATAGGGGCTGTCAGGAAGTGGTTAAGAGAAGGATTAGAATACTGATCAGAGGGGAGTAGACAAAGAAAGGAGCATGAGAGAGAGGATGCAGGTTAGCGAGATAGGAGATGACTATTGACTTTACATTTAAATTCTAGGAGATTGTTGCTGTCGGGGAAGCAAGTAAATGGAAAGGAATTCCACAGGCGGGAAGTGCGAGAAAAGAAGTTGATGGAGTAGAATTTGCGTTTACATTTTATTGGTTTCACAGTAAAATGCTGGGACCTAGTTGCTAGTCTTGTGGCTTGAGTAAATTCATATATAGGGGGCACCATTAAGACTTAAACGCTTTGAAAGCATTATAATTAATGCTATTTTCTAAATAAATATACAACCCATTTTTTCCACATCTTCATTCTTGAGAGAAAGCTTCTTTTTCAAGTTGGTATATTTCTGAAAAAGCAGAAAAAATATTAAATGAAAATAGTTAATTTATTGCATATAATAATAATAATGATAATAATAATAATAACAATTTTATGGAACTTTACAATAGACACAGACAGAACAAAGCTAATCATTCAGACATCGTGATCAAAGACCACAAAAACAGAATGTGCTTTCTTATTGACATGCCAGTCCTTCTATGAATTTTCTAAAGAATTGAAAGTCTGCAAACTCTACGATTGATTTAAGCAGCCATCACATATTTGTATCGATACATATTGGATTTAAAAAGTAGGATCCATGAATTTCTAGGAGTGAAACAAGAAAATTTTTGTCTACCATAATGACAATATTTACGAGAAGGAAACTGTAAGAATTTATGATGAATATCACCCAAACCTGGAACCAAATTGCAGAGATAGGACCTCTGACAATTTTATATGGCTCTACAATACAAAGAGAATAATAAAAAAGTCATTGGCCAGGGATAGTGATCAATAAATACAAAACTAGAATGTACTTTCTTATTGACGTAGCAGTCTCTCTCTGAATTTTCTGAAGAATCAAGTTTTTAAACCTGACGATTGAATTTAGTAATCATCATATAATTGAATCGATACACATTAGATTTGAAAAGTAGACTCCATAAATTTCTAGAATTGAAGCAACAGAACTTCCATCTACCATACTGACAATATTTACAGAAAGGAAACTAAGAAACTAAAATGAATATCACCCAAACCTGGAACCAAATTGCAGAGATAGAAGTTCTGACAATTTTATACAACTTTACAATACACACAAACAGAACAATCAAAGCTAATCACCCAGACTTTGTGATCAAAAGCTACAAAAACAGAATGTGTTTTCGTATTGACATAGCAGTCCCTATCTAATTTTTTTTAAAATTGAAAGTTTTCAAACCTAGTGGTCAAATTAAGCAATCATCATGTATTTGAATCACTGTACATTTAAATTGTAAAGTAGGGTCCATAAATTTCTTGAATTGAAACAACAAACTTTTGTCTACCATACTGAAAATAAATATTCAGTTCTTTATAAAGAATCAAAAATTATTGAACAAAGCAAAATCACTAACTTTTGAGGGTTTATCCCAAATTTTAATATGGGTCTATAACTTTTTTGAAAATAAGCTATAAACCTTTTGTTGGTTGAATTTAATGAAAGTAGCATCCCCTGGGTGTCCGGCTAGGGTCCGAAATGACCGAATAAGACCAGTTTAAGATCAGTTTAGACCGGTTTTGACCAGTACCTGGGCATACAGGTTCCCTACGTTAAAAAAGACCCTTGTGTCACATCTCTCTCAATTGGGGGAGAAGAGTAAATATCCCATACAGTGAAACGGGCTTGTATGTGGATGACTAATATATATTTATATATGTATAGATATATATATATACATATACATATACATATATATGTATATATAATATATTATGCTCTCATTACGATTGAGCACTCTAGAGAATTATTATTATTATTAATAATAATAATAATTTGTGATCAAATATCACAAGGACAAAATGTGATTCCCTATTGATTATTTTATTGCAAATCGCCTGAAGACAACCACATGGTAGAAACCTAGGCCACGTAATAACTCATCTACAAATGAAGAATATATATATATATATATATATATAGTTAAATGAAATAAAGACAAGAGGAAAACTGTATTTGAGATTGCCTATGCGTTTCATCCAGTGATTGATTTTATCAAGGCGAAAAGACAAAACGAAAAAAAAAAATTTTCAAAGAAAACTATCAAATTCCCTTCCTTTTAATATCTTGTGACTTTGCACTACACATGAAGAAATTCTAAAAACTAAAATATTCTGTCAATCTTTTGAAATGATTTGTGAGCATCTTTGTGGTTGCTAACACTGTTTGTTTATAGATACATAATTTAGAATAAAGCCCATATATATATATATATATATATATATATATATATATATATATATGTATGTATGTATGTATGTATATATCTAAAGAACACATGCTGACATTAATTCATCCATAAAGCAAATTTTTCTCAATAACAAAAATAGCAAAAAAACAAAAGCATATGTACATTTGAAAAAAAAAAAAATTTAAATAAAATAATGTCAGCATTTCGACACCTTCAGTGCTTCCTGTCGGTTGCCTAATTGTAACGAATGTTCAAGTGTATATATCTTACTCTTTTACACTTAGGATTACATCAACAAAAACAAAATGGTTGACACTAAATTTTTTTCACTTTATCATTCATTTGCCTAAAATTGTTTCAATACATAGACTACCAGCCATAATTATTAGGCCACCCCAGTGTTTAAAAAAAATTATGTATTTCATACTATTTTTAGTATTTATTGCCAAGTGGATAATTCTAAATGAAAATAGATGAGTAAATTGTCGCTGTTTTCTTAGTAAAATTTTGCAAATAATAATAACAAATGAACCATTCTATTTTCATTTTGAATTATCCACTTGTCAATAAATACTAAAAATAGTTTCAAATACATCATTTCTTTTAAAAAACTGGGGTAGCCTAATAATTATGGCTGGTAGTGTAGATATTTATATATCACATTCTTCCATATATATATATATATATATAAATTAAAATAAATTTTAAAAATTCAAAAATGTTGAATGAACATTCATATATATATATAACAACAAATAATATATATATATATATATATATATATATATATATATATATATATAAATTAAAATAAATTTAAAAAATTCAAAAATGTTGAATGAACATTCATATATATATATATATATATATATATATAACAATAAATATATATATATATATATATATATATATATATATATAGAAATTAAAATAAATTTTAAAAATTCAAAAATGTTGAATGAACATTCATATATATATATATATATATATATATATATATATATATATATAGTTATTGTTATTGCTATTATAATAATAGCATACTGCGACTTAATAGCTATAAAGTTTCAGTGTTTACACTATCATCAGGCAGTGCTTAATAGATCATCATCCGCTTGATGATGTAGTAAACACTGAAAGCTACTAAGTTCCAGTATTCTATAATTATTATAGTTATAATAATAATAGTAATAATAGATTCTGGCTGGGATCGAAACTCAACCAATTTGGTGTCAGTCGGAGTCGCTACTCCCTAAGTCATCGACACATGGAATCAGAGAAAGGAAATTTTAACATGTTGTATTGAAGCAGTGTATACACACGCCAGTCACCAAAATAACTCAATTCATTTCTGAAGAGTCACGCATATAGCAGAAGTAGAAACTGTATATATATATATATATAAATGATTGTTATATATATATATAAACTATATATATATATATATATATATATATATATATATATAAACTATATATATATATATATATATATATAAACGATTGTTCTCATCGTTGATTGATATAGATGTTATTTTAGACACAAGAGCTATGAATCTTCCATGATAACCAAATGTCAAAATCATTCTGACATTAGATTTAAAAATCTCCAAAAATACCTCACCTTTAGAACAATGGCATTGTGAATATAGGCAATCCAGTTACCTTGTGGTTAATCCCTGGATAAGATATTCAAATCCATATGCTTTCGTTCAACAGGAACAACAAACAGCATCACAAGCACATAAATAACTCTTTAATCATCTAATACAAGAATCTAAAGAATGGACAATTGAATATGGCCAGAGGGAACTTGGCTGAAACTTTTTGTCGATATCAAAATCTCTAAGAATGAAAGATGAGGACAATGATTAGATTAAAGTCAGTATAATTGACTTAGGAGCAATGGGAAAAAAACTAGTTTTCATGATAGTGTTGAACTTCTATGTAATATCTAAACGCTTCTACGGCAATGAATGCTGGGTAATCTCATCATAGATAGAGAAGCGGCATGAACCAAACAAGATGGAATTCCACTGATGCATGTCTTTATAAACAGAGAAATGAGTTCTACTCTCCTATGTAGCAAAAAATCTCCATTAAAAATTTTGGAAGTCTAAGAATATTTTTACTTCTAATTATAAATACCTTATATTTTCCTTGATAAAGTTCATCAAAAGAGGAAGCATGAAGGTGTGAATTTTTGCCTTTTGACTTTATTCATAAAAATATTTAATACATACTATATATATATATATATATACATATATTGTGTGTATTTTGGCAGCATTTTTTCATTAATGCAGGTTTCATTGAATAGTATAGACAAGTTTTGTCTATTAATTTTGTGTAGGATCCGTTCATACCGTCTGATATTTCAAGGTGGTGATGGTGTGTTGGGCTGCTGGATCATGTAATTTAAATTGTGTGTATTTTGGCAGCATTTTTTCATTAATGCAGGTTTCATTGAATAGTATAGACAAGTTTTGTCTATTAATTTTGTGTAGGATCCGTTCATACCGTCTGATATTTCAAGGTGGTGATGGTGTATATATATATAATATATTTTATAGTATAGTTATTTATTTATCTGTAAATTCAGATAAAATTTAGAGGGGAAATAGCCATTTTCAACGTGTCATTTTAAGGCATCTATTCTCATCCCTTTTAAACAAAGAATGAGGACAAATTCTAAGCCAAGAGGTTTGCTCTCATAAAGAAATGGGTTGGGAGATACTGGTTTTTATAGGGTTAAGCTAGCGGAATTTTAGTAGTAATTCCTTCTTTGGTCGTAGGAGTTATATGGCTTGACCTTTGAATTAGTAATGGTAGGTAGTGGGAAAGTAACTGCTGAGCCAAATTTTTTTAAAAAAACCTTATTGTGCCTAATTGGAAGAATAGGATAATTATTGTAATTTATACTCATTTCTATGGCGACAAATACTCATGATCTCCCTCCCTTTATTTAGGAGGATATTCTGATATTTAAATTTCAAAATTTTAATTTTTTCTGTACTAGTTTTTATAGGGTTAAACTAGAGGAATTTTAGTAGTAATTTCTTCTTTGGTAGTAGCAAGGTATTGGGTTGATCCTTGAGTTAGTAATGGTAGGTAGCGGGGGAATTAACTGCTTACCCAAAACTTTTGTATATATATATATATATATATACACACACATACTTACATATATATATATATATATATATATATATATATATATATATATACGAGAAAAAATCGCAAGATCGCCAAGACCTACCGCGGTTTCGCACAACGCCTCGTCAGGGCCTTTTTTTTTTTTTGTGGATTTTTTTCTCGTGTGGATTTTTTCTCGTGTGGATTTTTCTCGTGTGTTTTTGCTCTGCGTAACTGCCTCTTAGTTAATCCTTTTTGGTTAGTTTAGTATCGAGCACTTTTCTTTCTTTGTGGTTTGTTCCGTTTGAGGTTTTTTTTTCTTTGCTGTGAAGTGCTGTATGTATTGTCGGTGCTCCGCAGTTTTCTTTTTTTTTCCCCTCGTTGTCCAAAGCTTTATAGCCGAGGGCGATAACGGAGTTAGATTCTGCCGGTTATTCGTGGTTCTTAAAAATTACTTGTGTAACATTTTAAGATTTGAATACGTACAGAGTCAATTTTTATTATTATTATTATATATATATATATATATATATATTGATTGTTTAATACTTAGTTTTTGGTCATAATAGGGTTAGACCAGGACACATTTGTATTAAAAAGTGTTCGATACCATTATATTGTAGAACTTTTGAATATAATCTATTTTTAAATGAGTTATTTCGCTACCCAGGTTTCTACCCTGTGGTGTTTTCAGGTGATTTCTAATTACTAATTTTAACATTTATTGTTTTTCTTTAAGAATGCTCTTGTAATGGTGTTTTATTTGAATGTTCACGTGGCAGAGAATTTATGAATGCCCTATTTTTAAATTAAAATGAATTATGGCATTTTCATCCATGTTTGTATGAACCTAAGAAGTATTTCTTAGTGTGGATGCATTTCGTCATAATTTCCATTCTTTCATTTAACAGTTCATCTTTATTTGGGAATATCATAATTTTTAATTTTTCTTCTTAAGCACAGTCTACATATTTTTCCACTGTTGTAAGTCTTGGCTGTTTTTACAATGCTCCACGTTATGTCTGGGTCTTTTCCATATTTTGATTTCAATTCCCAGATGTGGCTAGCCAATTTTCTATTGTTTTTTACATATATATATATATATATATATATATATATATATATATATTTCATAATTGTCTCACCCCAAGCAAGGCAGTACTGCCACTGGTGCAGAGGGGGTTACATAAGAGGAGAGTGAAGAGAGTGAAGAATGGGTAAGAGTAGATCGGGTATGAAAAAGTGTGAAAAGAGCTGTGTGAGAGGAAAGTGTAAAGTGAGAAGATGGATGGGAATCAAGGAAATGACAGTTGCCGTTGCGTTTAAACTCTTGGAGATTGTAGCTATTAGAGAAACAAGAATACAGAAGGGAGGTTAGCAAGCAGGAAATGCAAGAAATGAAGCTGCTCCTACCCACCAACTATCTATCACCCCGCTTCTGACATTTCCTATATCTAACCACTCTTTCTATTTGCCTTCCCCTATCTAGCCCCAAGCGCAATAGTGGCATTGGAATGCCTTGCTTGGGGTGAAATGATTTAAAAAAAAAAAATTTCTCAAGGTACCCAAGTACTTTCAATCTTCTTCCGAGATGATCTTCAGGGGAGTTAGTTATGGTCACAAAAAATAACTGCAAGACAGTGTTGCTAAAAATTACTGTAACATTTTTTCTGCTTCAAATATAATGGCTGACAAATTGCTTAGCATTCGTTAGAACGTGAGAAGGATCCAAAATGGAATTTTTTTTATATTTTGTAATGTCATGGTCATGCACATGTTAAAGCATGAAAATCTGCTTTTTTTACAATTATTTTAGAACATTGCTACACTATTCATAGCTGATTCTATTAATTGATGGCTTAAATGTTTTTATGAATATTGTCTCGAGAATCTGTTGTTTTTGTTTTTGACCATAACTAACTCCCCTGAAGATGATCTCAGAAGAAGATTGAAAGTACTTGGGCAAATTGAGAAATGAATGATAATAACATCTGTCAATGTTACAGCTCATTTCTTATATCTTTCAAATATAATACACAAAAGATTATCTGTGAGTATGAATTGATTTTATTAAAAATAAGTAGACACAATGTTTGAAATTTGTTTAAGCTAATATATATATATATATATATATATATATATATATATATATGTTAAACTTTAGTGTCTTATATACAATGTAAACACACACCAGTAGTCGAGAGTGTTCAAATTCATTACTGAATGAATGATGCGTAGCTACTGTTTTTTCCAAATCTATATACAGTGCTGTGCAAAAGTATTAAGACAAGAACTATTTTATCTTTTCTGAGGCATCAAAATAAAGTTTAAAATCACCCCTGTCCTAACACTTTTGTACACTACCGGTAGTGTGCAAAAGTATAAGGACAGGGGTGATTTTCCTAAAAACCTCACTGAAATTCAAATACAGGGTGAAAAGCCAAACCTTTGTAAGGATTATTTAACTAAAAAGGAAGAGGAAGAGAGGCTTCGGAATTTGAATTGGCCCCCACAAAACCCTGATCTCAATCCTATTGAACATCTATGGGATATTTTGGATAAAAAAACATTGATAAATCTAATGTTACTTTGCAAGACACACTTTGGGAACAAATACAAGCTGCTTGGCAGGAGATACCATTAGATACATTGAAGAAGCTTGTGATGTTAATGCCTGACAGAATGAAGGCTGTGATCAAAGCAAAAGGCTATTATTTCTAAATATTAAATTTATTTTGTAACAAGTATTTTTTCTTGTTAAAGCATCTGTTTTGCATAGTGTGCGTTCTGTCTTTTGACATTTATTTTGCATTGCATATTCAGTTCATTTGTATTGATTGAGCATTAAGCACTTTTTTCATCCATCATCTGCTGGTCTAACTAGCAACCATATTACTGGTGTGGTTTATTAATATAACTGTTCACATATATATATATATATATATAGCTGTTTGCTTATCTTACATTATTTACATTATTCAGACTATTGTCCTTATCTTTGTTGCCATTTGTGCAACATTTTGGCCGTTGTATGCTTCGGCCTTCTTCAGGTGCTAGGAATTTTGATACGCACCCTTTATTACAATCACTGGGGTATATGAATTCCATTCCTTGCAAAGTAGTGCCTTTTTTGGTAATCATAAGTTATCTCCTTCTAACCCTGTAAGTTACCAGTTCACCGCTGCTGTAGCCTGGTATTGAGATCACAACTCTTTGGGTCACATTTACTTATCTTATATTTGAAGTTTTGCAGAGATTACATCCACTCATCAGAAGACTTGAATATAAACTTTTAACCCTGATCTATCTCTTGAGAGTGTTGTCTGCAATTTCTAATTTTGCTTTTGATATCATCCGGAAATAATAAGGACAAACATATTTTCTGAAAAAACACAACCTTTTTAGTCTTTATTATAATAGAGAGGACAGCATCGTTTGTCGTGATATTTTTACCCCGATAGACTGACAGAGATTTACTGTTTGTTGAGAAATGGTTTTGGAATCCACTGTGGAAGACATCTTTGATTTGTTCAAGATATTTTGTATAAGACAGCTATAGAATAAATAAGCCTCGAAAAGTTTTACCAAGTCAAATCTTTAGAACTCTGATTCTTCCTGGTGACACAGAGTACAAATCTTCTGCATTAAAAGAGAAACAAAATAAAAGACGAATACATTGGACGTGCTAAGGAAACTTAGTGTCATTCAGCTTTTTTCTGGACCATCCAGTAAACACATATATTAGTCGTGAATGTTGATATTGGCATTAATAGCAGAAAAAGTGCAGAACCAAAAATACAGATGGCGTATATTTTAATAACAATATATATATGTATATATTTATGAAATATTAAATATTAAATATTCACAGCTCTATACGTCATATATTGAGCACTGTTTTAAATTAATGTTTTGGAAGGAAAAAAAATTTTCTTTTTTCTCTCCTCATTCTATATCCACTCGGATATATATATATATATATATATAGAGAAAAAGAGAGAGAGAGAGAGAGAGAGAGAGAGAGAAATAGAGGGTAAGAGACAGAAAGATATTAATAATAATAATACTGTAAAAACATCCAGTAAACACATATATGAGTCGTGAATGTTGATATTGGCATTAATAGCAGAAAAAGTGCAGAACCAAAAATACAGATGGCGTATATTTTAATAACAATATATATATGTATATATTTATGAAATATCAAATATTAAATATTCACAGCTCTATACGTCATATATTGAGCACTGTTTTAAATTAATGTTTTGGAAGGAAAAAAAATTTTCTTTTTTCTCTCCTCATTCTATATCCACTCGGATATATAAGTATATATATATATATATATATATATATATATAGAGAGAGAGAGAGAGAGAGAGAGAGAGAGAGAGAGAGAAATAGAAGGTAAGAGACAGAAAGATATTAATAATAATAATGCTGTAAAAACATCCAGTAAACACATATATGAATGGTGAATGTTGATATTGGCATTAATAGCAGAAAAAGTGCAGAACCAAAGATACGGATGGTGTATATTTTAATAACAATATATATATATATATATATGAGAGAGAGAGAGAGAGACAGAGAGACAGAGACAGAGACAGAAATATATTAATAATAATAATACTGTAAAACCATCCAGTAAACACATATATGAGTCGTGAATGTTGATATTGGCATTAATAACAGAAAAAGTGCAGAACCAAATATACGGATGGTGTATATATATATATATATATATATATATATATATATATATATATGAGAGAGAGAGAGAGAGAGAGAGAGAGAGAGAGATATTAATAATAATGCCAATAACACTGTAAAAACAACTTGAAAGAATTTGTTCTAAAAGCAGCAAGAATACACTGGAAATCTCCAAGGAGATTTGCGGAATATTCTTGGTGCTTTCAACTTATATCTCTTTAGATTTGCTACCTGTTCAACAATATTTACCCATTGTCTTTTATTTTACTATTTCGGTGGAGATAAGAAAGGAACAGAAAAATAATAAGAGATATTTGAATACAACTGTGGATCAATAAATACATGGATTCTTATATAATGACTAGCAGTATAGCCCGGCGTTGCTCGGGTATAATGAAAGCTTTAAAACTAATCCATGGTCCTGGAGCTCAGACTCAGCCTAAAGAATATTTGAAATAATAAAATAATTGTGACAATTTACCAATCACACCTCGTATATATATATATATATATATATATATATACAAGTATGGGTGGAATAATATTCCCCATCCAAAGAAACACTATTTTTAAAAAAGTGCTCAATACAAAGTAGAGCTAATAATAATAATAATATTTATTAATAAATTATAACATTGATATGTTATAATATCACTACAAAAGTAGCTATTTTGTTTCGACACTTTTTGTGTCTTTTCAAGTGATGTTGTTATTTCGAAATGAATGGCCATTCATTTCGAAATAACTACATCACTTGAAAAGACACAAAAAGTGTCGAAACAAAATAGCTACTTTTGTAGTGATATTATAACATATCAATGTTAATTTAATTTAATTAAATAAATTATTATTATTATATATATATATATATATATATATATATACTAGCAGTATAGCTCGGCGTTGCTTGGGTATAATGAAAGCTTTAAAACTAACCCATGGTCCTGGAACCCAGACTCTTTGGGCATTGGCACGAATGACTAAAAAGCAATAATTGTTTCCAGTTAAAGCGAAAAAGTAGACTGAAAGAAAAATGAATGGATGTTAGTCAAATTTTGATTTTCTGGTATCGATATCAAATCTATTGTAAGAACTGGAACCTTGAAACTTCTGAATATCATTTCTTATGTCTTTGTCTATGAGTGTATTAAATTTGATTAAAATTGGACCACTGCTTCTATATCTGATTTTTTCGATTATCGATTTTTGATATTTATCAGGTATACCTCGACACAAAAGCTAGCTAAGAACAATCGCAGATGCTATAGTACAACTGTGTAAATTTTCAAGAAAATCGATTCAGCCATTTCGGAGTCTATAGGTAACGGACACACACACAAACAGACAAAGTTCCATTCAAAGTTTAGATTTGCTGAATTTTGATCTGGAATTATCTATATACAGTGACACACATAAGTATTGGATACATGTTATTTTCTGTTATAACTCTAGTTTATATTCACCATTTTGCCTATATTTGGTAAGTAATATCTCGTAAAGTTGTCTTAGTTGTATGTGGAAGGAAAATTAAAAACTTATGGTTGAATTCATTTTTTTATTAAAGTTCAAAATTACCCTATGCAAAAGTATTGGATACATCAATTTAATATTTTGTTGAGTAGCCTCTGTTTTGTTTCACTGCTTCCAGTCGCTTTCTATAGTTGGCCACAAGTTTTCCACACTGATCCACCATTACTTTACCCCATTCCTCCTTGCATAATTCCTCTAATTGCTTGATATTTTGTGGATTCTGCTTATGAACTTTAAGCTTCAAAGTATTCCACAAATTTTCAATTGGATTCAATTTGTCAGTTTTGTGGTGTTTGGGATCATTGTCGTGTTGAAGCACAAAATTCCAACCATGTCCTAAAGAAGTTGCAGATTTCTGAAGGTTCTTCTCTAGAATCTCTCTGTACATGCTACCATTCATTCTACCATGGATAACTTGTAACTCTCCAGTGCCCTTGGATAAAAAGCATCCCCATATCATGAAGGAACCACTCCCAAACTTAACTGTGGGGATGGTATGCTTGTTGAAGGTAGTGCCATTTTTCGCCAAACACTTGTCGCTGTGTTCGTTCCAAATAGTTCAACTTTCGTTTCATCTGACCAGATTACCTTTCCAAAAACTGCATACCTTTCTTTTCATAAGTTTCGACAAACTTTAATCAGTCTTTGACATGTTTGGTTTTCAGTAAAGGCACTTTTCTTAGTGATCTTGAATGAAAGCCTGTACAATATAGAGCTCCGCTAATGGTATCCTTACATTAATTCCAGCACCCCCAAGATCAGTTTTAATTTCAGAACGAGTAATGAAGGGTTTTTTTTGCACATTTCTGCTGATCTACCTTGAAGTCCTCTCATTTATTTTTCTCGGTCTTTCATTTCTTGCAAGGTTTGCTGTACCATTGCCATACTTCTTAGACTTTCTGATGATATTTCCTCCTGTACTTAGTGCTAGATTCATTTCTTTGCTAATTTTTCGGTAACCTTGTCCTCCTTTATGACATTCAATGATTCTATTTCGCTTATCTCTGGATAATTCTTTAGTTTTTGCCATTTTTAATCCTTGAATTGCAGAATGCACATCGAAGAGTCAGATGATTAGTAACACTATCTTGTAAGCAATTGTGTGCTTCTCTGATTGGTCAGAGATAACATTCCAATACTATCGAAAATTTGAATATTTAAAGTCTTTTAAAATACAAAGTTTTGACTGGGAATTTGAAAAAAAGTGTAATGTATCCAATACTTTTGCATAGGGTAATTTTGAACTTTGATAAAAGAAAATGAATTCAACCATGAGTTTTTAATTTTTCTTTCACATACAACTAAAACAACTTTACAAGATATTACTTACCAAATATCAGGCAAAATGGCAAACATAAACTAGAGTTATAACAGAAAATAACATGTATCCAATACTTATGCGTGTCTCTATATATGTTGCTGTCATTTTAGATAGCATACCAATATAAATATCTTGCCATCATTTTTTGATGCATGGGCCCATTCATATGTTATATTTTACTGACTAAAAACAAAATGCCCATCACAACAAGATAAAACTTGTCTAAGAAAGCAAAGGTAACAATCGAAGAAACTTAAAAAAAATAAAATGAAGGTAATTGTTGTACATATGCTCATTTTCATGCCAGTATAATAAAATGGAAATAAACAATCAAACGAGTATAAGAGAGATGCTGAAAAGTTTTCAACCCCCTCTACTTTCCAAAATTAGACCAAATAATTATTTTTAATGGTTTAGTTTAAACTAGTGTTATAACAGAAAATAAAACGTATCCAATATTTATGCATGCCAATTTATATAAAAGTCAATCTGTGAGTCTGTGTGTGACTGTTCCCTATGCACGCCAACATTTTTTAAGCTACGCCATTCAAACTTTCTAGGGACACATATCTACAGGGAAGCCAGGTTGACACATACTTTTTGAGTTTAAGTTCAGCAATTTTCTCTTTTGCACTTTTTGGCCCATGGAGCCGATTGTTTACATTTGCTCCGTAAAACATCTAAGGTTTAAGATGGTTGCTGAATTACGTCACAGAAATTAAATCACACGTGTCAAATGCGAATAAATAATTCTTTTATTAAAAAAAAAAATGAGCCTTTATATTTAATTTTTATTCCAACGTTTTAAAAATTCCTTTGGTCAACAAAAAAATGTGAATATTTTTCCCCGTAATTTTGAAACAAAACCCTCACCCCACTTAGAAGGAGACAAAAATATGACCGGCACTAAAACTACACTTTATACTCCGTTCAAATACTACAGCAGCATGCATTCAATGTCTTCTTCTTAATGCTGAAAATGGTTACTTACAGCCTCAGTTCTCCTTTCCAAATTTCTATAAATGATTTCCATCTACTCCTCTCATTGGCATCTTCTCCTACTATTAAAATGTTCTGAGTTGCACGGGCAACGCCAGGCTATGATGCTAATCCCTAAATAAGTTAAATCTATAGGATTAATATTTACCATTGTATTAAGTGCATTAACAGCAGCAGAAGTAACATTAAAAAGTGACAACTATAAGGTGCGATGGATAAATAATCGCCTAAATTATCCAATAATAAAAATAACACTGACATCTCATTTTAACAGATCTATTTTCCAAAATTACACAAAAATATCTTGAAATACTAAGGAGTAAATTTGTTCAATAAAATCGCCATTTGGCTTAAACCATGCAGTGCTGATTCCTATGTCCTCAATGTCTATATCTATAAATGCTCTGCAGGGTGCGATCGATAAATTGTCGTCTAAATTACGCAAGAACGAAAATAACAGACATCTCATTTTAACAGATAGACAGGGTGAGATGGATAAATTGTCGTCTAAATTACGCAAGAACGAAAATAACAGACATCTCATTTTAACAGATATACAGGGTGAGATGGATAAATTGTCGTCTAAATTACGCAAGAACGAAAATAACACTGGCATCTCATTTTAACAGATATACAGGGTGCGATGGATGAATTGTCGTCTAAATGAGGCCAAAATGAAAATAACACTGACATCTCATTTTAACAGATATACAGGGTGCGATGGATAAATTGTCGTCTAAAATTACGCAACAATGAAAATAACACTGACATATCATTTTAGGAGATAAATTTACCAACATTACACAAAAATATCTTGAAATACTAAAAAGTAAATTTATTCAATAAAATAGACATTGGCTTCAACCACAATTCTGGAATCTTCCTCAAATCTTCTGGACAGCCTCCTTGTTTAGTTTGGTGAATGCTACTACGTTTCTTGCCTTTCGTTCATCTTTGGTATTCAAGAAGTTTTGTTGGTCTCTCACTCAGCTGTGCCACACGTATAATAATCAAAGAATTTGCTGTCTGGGGAGTTTTTTAAATCAAAATTGAACAGTTAACCCTAGACTTGAACAAGTTAAGATTGTAGTGATCAGGGAAGCATCCTCTTGGGAGTCTGTTCAACAGAGAAGTGGGACCACTTGAGGTAGAGGGTTATGTTAGGAGGCAGTTTATATGGATAGGAGGAAAAGGAACAAGAAGCATAATAAAAATGTAAGAAAAATACTCTGAATTTTTCAGTAACTTTTTTTATTTTCTTCATTTCAAAACAAAAATTATTGTTTTTGTATTTTACTGTTTTTAAGAAAAACCCATTTTATAATACAAACAAAATATCCTGATATGATTCCAGAACAGAGAATGTTGGTCCTGGGTATGACAGTAAACTGCATCTGGCAGCAAGACCTCTGATTGGGAGGTTGTGAGGAGCAAGGAACAACCTCTTAATTGCTGTTGTTCTCAGGTCCACCAGAGTGGTAGCACCTGTTAGAGTCCAAGCTATGGGCAAATAGTTAACCCCCGCAAACTGGAGTCAAAACACTATGAGAATATAAAAATACATTTATATATACATAAAACTAGACTTTTATAGAAATATATACATCATTGAATGAAAACAAACTTATTCACAGCAAAACATTTCTGAATACAAAACTAGAAGACATTTTCAATTTTCTAAAATAAAAAAAAAGTAAGAACAAAAAATTTTCATTAAAATCGAAATCAACCTTCTCACTATAACCGAACATTAAAAAAAATACCTTAAAACCTCACCTTTTTGGCATTAAATAACCCACAGAGGTGTTGATATGCCATTAAACAAAACTCAAACTCAAACTCAAACCTAAAAGTTTCTCCTATGTATCTCTTGTGGCAATTATTACAGGTGATAGAATAAATTTCTCCTTCAAGATTTAACATATTATTTTGTTTTATATTAGTTAATTTTTTTTTTAGTCAGAATTCAGCTATTAACCCATATTAACCTCTCTTTGCATCTGCGTTTCTTTGAAAGTGTTTTTATCTTAAACTTTTTCACCATTTACTGTGATGGCATCTGACAAGATAAGTTGTGTATCTTACACTGAAGCCAATCTTTAGTGGATACTTTCAGCCATATTGTTAAAATCTTACAAGAACAGAAATAAAATAGGCAGTTTATTATATTCAACTTGTTGCCTTCGACGCCTGACAACCATACAAATTCTTCAAAGAAGACATTGATATGTTGAAGCTTCATCGACGTTCTTTTCTCTGTAGAGGCCAATCTAATTTGTTCCAACAATCGTTGTCTACTTGTCTGATATACAAACACTGTTAAATATTGGTCTGATAGACATCAGTTAAAACAGTCTATTAAGCCCTCAGCTTTTTACAATAATGGCCGAATGGTGCAAAAATTGATTTGTTTTTACAAGGATGTTCACACTGCACAAAGCCTGAAGACCACTCAAGGTAGAGGGTTATGTTAAGAGGTAGTTTGTAGGAGGGGAAGATAACAAACCCTAGCCTTGAACAGGTTAAGATTGTAGTGATTAAGGAAACATCCTCTTGGGAGTCTCTTCCAAAGAGCAGTAGGACAACTTGAGGTAGAGGTTTATGTTAGGAGGTAGTTTGTATGAATAGGAAAGTAAGATAATGGTTAAACCTAGACTTGAACAGGTTAAGATTGTATTGGTCAGGGAAACATCCTCATGGGAGTCTGTTTCACAGAGCAGGGATTCATGGGAAGAGTTATTCAGGTAGAACTTAATTCTCCCTGATGGAATACGGAAAAAATGCAGGTGATTTACTGCAGTGTGAGTGTCATGGTAGGTCCTTGCTGTGAAGGTTGGAACTGGCAAAATCAAGGAATGTAGATCATCGAAGAGGCTTGACTGTAAAAGAGGAGTATCTCAAGGTTCTTGACATAACCCAAAGGAAAAGTCAGAGGCACTAGACTTGAATAGGTTATAATGACTGGGGAAACATTCTCTTGGGAGTCAATTTCACAAACTGGTGGTTCATAGGAATCTGCTTGAGTGTAACTTACATCTCGCTAAAGAAATACAAAGGGAATTAGGAAGGTTCGTTGCAATGTGTATGACATGGCAGGTCTTAGCTGTGAAAGTTTGGTGGAACAAAGGAATGAGAATTGGTGATTGTGTGCGCATTCTCTAAGGGGTTGGTTTTTACAAAGTAGAGACTCATGGGCAGAAGGTGCTTGAGTGGAACTTACATCTCACCAATGGTATATGAATAAGGATAGTTTGCTATAATGTGCACAATTTGGCAGGTCTTAGTTAAGAAGCTTGGAAATGGTGAAAGTTAGGTATGTATCTCATCTGAGCATTTTCCATGGGAAAAGCAATAAATTAGTCAGAGGCTAATTTCATCTGTAGGAAAGGAGTTGTAAATAATTCATGATTCACAAGAACACAGAGATGCTTCAGATAACAGTTGACAATAAACTTGAAGCAGAGGTTTGTAGGAAGAAGGTGCTTGAGTGGAAGTTACATCTCGCTAATGAAATATGAATGGAATGAAGGTGGTTCTTTACAATGTACATGGCTTGGCAGATCTTAGTCATAAAACATGGTAGAGCAGTTGAGTGGTAACATCTCGTCTGTGAGGAAAGTGGTTGTAGGCTGGAAAATATTTATTGATAACAATGAGAGGTGGGTTCATTTTTATTTTGACTGAGATAAATCTATTGACTTTACGTCATAATTCTTTCATTGTACATTTACCACACTTGAATTTTAAATGAGGGACATTTTTGAAAACATTATTAACAATGCTTATACTTCTCCCGTGCACAAAATAGAAATGCTAGCACATTCTTATTAGTCTACAGGTTTGGTTTGAACTGTTTTCTTCAGTTCGACTAGTTTTTACTCCTCGTAATGTATTTCTCTAGATAACTAAATAACAAATGATTGACTGGAAAGAAGATTATCCCACAGTAGGTTGCCATTACTTTCTGCGATAGACTGATTGCCAGCCAAGGCTATAGAACCCAATCTGTTCTGCCATTTAATTCATAGCTTGAGGGAGAAAAGATAGATTATATTACATTATTATATTAAGTATAATTAGTGGGGTATCAGTTTATTACTTCATAACAATATAAAACTGATCCCCTACTTTATGCCCAGCTGATGTTTTAATTATGTTTCCAACTGTTATATTCAGTCAGTCAGTTAAGTGCCATATGTGATACACACTTGGGTAATCATGTCTCAAAATAGACATGACTAATTGGGAAGAAGATCATCCCGTAGTAGGTTGCCATTACTTTCTGTGATAGACTGGTTGCCAGCCAAGGCTATAGAACCCAATCTATCCTGCTATTAATCCCTAATTAAAATTAAACTCTGCTCTATCAATTTCGCATTCTGGGTCAATATCCATTACTCTACAATGCATAATACTAATTACATGAGGACTATTATCCCCATCTTTATTGTTATCATCACATTTCGGCTGTTAAGCCCCCTGGCCTTCTTCAGGCATATACCAATCCTAAGACATAGGCAGTGCAATGATTATAATTAACTGGTTTGTTTTCCATGGCTTATCATTTCTTTGCAAGTTATTTAAAGCCAGAAAGTCTGTCAGATTTACTACCCACTTAGCCATAGGCATATGGAATCAGAGAAGAGGTGTTGTATATAAGCAATGTATACACATACCAGTCACCGAAAGAACTCAATTAATTCCTGAAGAGTAATGCATACATTACAGAAGTGGAAACTGTTTTTAAAATTTTCTCCTCTAGAGAGCTCAATTGTAATGACAGCATAATATATTAGTCATCCACATACAAGTCTGTTTTGCTGTATCACAGCTCATCGGTGTGGCTAGACACATTCACAAGCTTCTGGCTGGGATCGAAACTCAACCGATTTGGTTACAGTCAGAGTCAAAACCCCCTAAGCCATAGACACATGGAATCAGAGAAAGGAAATTTTAACATGTTGCATATAAGTAGTGTATACACACGGCAGTCACCAAAAGAATTTAATTCATTGCTGAAGAGTAATGCATATATTGCAGAAGTGGAAACTGTTTTTAAAATTTTCTCCTCTAGAGAGATCAATTGTAATGAAAGCATAATATATTAGTCATCTACATGCAAATCTGTTTCACTGTATCACAGGTCATCAGAGTGGCTAGACACATAGATATGTGTGTGTGTGTGTGTGTGTTATAAAATGAAAAAAGTTTTTTGTGACACATTTTGTCTTTAAGGTCTTCATCAGACTAAATTTGGTATGACTATTCATGTACACGAATAAGAGGTGCTGGAGATTTTTAAATTTTTTTTTTAAGTAGGAAATTTTTTTTAAATAGAAAAATCTCTAAATGAATTTAGCTAGATATATAAGAAAAAAATTCTTAAGCCCTCAGCAACCCTTATTCGTGCAAATGTGTACTCGTACCAACATAACAAATTTAATCAGATGAAATTCTGAAGGACGAAATGTGTTACAAATAAACTTTTTTACTTTGTCATACAATTCTCCCAATACTGCTATTGATATATAAAAATATATATCCTCATCTAATATGCATTTATATAATACTATTGGGAATTTTGTAATCCATACATAAATGTGATTCTAAAACACAAGCAAGGGCAAAAAGCCAAACTTTAGGTCAAAGTTTGACGACTGAATCAGGAAAAAACTTATTTTCCATCAACATTTTATCAGATTAGAATAAAAAAATGGACTTACGTTGAATTAAAGCCACACTAAAGATGAGATAACTGGAAAAGGTTTCCACGGTATTTTCTCTCTTAATCTTGAATAAAGATTTTCCTTTTATGTTTATGTATTTGTTTTTACTTTCTCGTGGTATGATGCCAACTTTTTGCTGAAATTATAGCACGATACATATATTTGAGGACAATTATTCATATTTCAATACTATATCTATTGCTAAGAAGGTTGGGTCTCTGTGCCAAGCCAGGAAATTTCTCTCATCAGAATCCATCTTGTAGATTTATAAAGCTACCATTCGTCTGTGCATTGAATACTGTTGGCCTATCTGACTAGGTGCTGCTGCTATTCATCTCAGGGTTCTCAGCAAAATCTGACGGAGAATCTGTAATGTAGCCAGTCCTGATTTAGCAGCTTGCCTCCAGTCATTTTCTCCATGACAGGATGTGGCTTCCCTCTGTCTTTTCTACAAATATTTTCATGTTTTCTGTTCTGACAGGCTTCATTCCCTGCTGCCCTCATCTTATGAATTTACTTAAACAATTAGACTGGTTACTAGGTCTGACCCTTTTACTGTCAAAATAGGCAAATGTAACTGCCACTTCTTCTCTACCAGCTTCTTTTCTCACATTTCCCAACTGTGGAACTCCCTTTGCATACTTGCTTCCCTGATAGCTACAGCTCCAAAGATTTGAGTGCAATGTCAGTTGTCATTTTTTATCTCCTCGACTCCAACCTTTCTCTCACCATTTCTTCGTCATCCCCTGTACCTAGTTTTTTTTTCTTTTCTCTCTTTCCTGTTTCTCTCTCTCTTCTGGTTACAGTACTGCCCTACTTGGGATGAAAGGATTAAAAACATGTGTTTTTTTAACTATCCGAGAGAAATCAGTAGCATTATCTTAAAACAGTTTCAACCCATAAGTTAATATTAATGAATTAATGAAGCTTATATTTAATGCTTTGGGATTGATAAGAAATTTTTTATAATTAATATCTCCAGAAACTGAAACTGAGCCAGAGTAAACTTCAATTCAGTCAGTCAGTTAAGTGCCATATGTGATACACACTTGATCGATCATGTTTTGAAAGAGACATGACTGACTGGGCAGATTTTCCCATAAGAGTTTGCCATTAGTTTCTGCAGTAGACTAGTTGCCAGCCAATGCTATAGAACACAATCTGTCCAGTTATTTAACCCATAACTAGAGAGAAGAGACGGATTGGTACCTTTCTCAAGGGTATTTGCACATAAGTGAATGCAGGGAATTCAACTGGAATTCGAACTCGGCTCCCCGATTTCTCACTTCAAGCCATTAGTCACTGCACCACAACGCACATCCATATGCTGCGGATATCATGGATCGAGTGTGTGAACAATGACAAGGTTTTGGAAAGAATGGAGTCGAAAAGGAAATTAATACTGAGCATCAGGAAGAGACAACTAAAGTTCCTGCAACAAGCAATGAGGAAGGAGGGCTTGGAGAACCCGATACTAACAGGCCAGATAAAGGGAAAAAGAGATAGGGGAAAGCAGTGGATGACATATTTGAAGGTCCTAAGCAGGTGAATGACAGAACGGGGGTTGCATTGAGTAACAGGAGAAAGTGTGCTAAGAGCCACCAAAGATAGGAAAATGCGGAAATCCATGATCACCTACGTCCTGAAAGGACAAGGCACATAGAAGAAGAAGAAGAAGATAAGCCACAGAGGTTGATGTGCTGTTAAACAAAACTCAAACACATTTATCCAATAAATACGACATTTACAATAAGAAGAAGCATACTGCTATCTTCTCTCTTTAAAAATATTCCTGGTTATGATGATGAACTACATCTGGCAGCAAGACATCTGATTGGCAGGTTCTGAGAAGTTTTGAACCACTTTTTAATTGATATTGTTCCTAGGTCCATCCTGTGTCCTGGGTATTGATGATAAACTACATCTGGCAGCAAGGCCTCTGATTGGGAGGTTGTGAGGAGCATGGAACCACTTCTTAACTACTGTTGTTCCCAGGTTCACTCAGACCTGGGGTGGTATCAGCTGTTACGGTTCCAGCTATAGGCATATAGTTAACCTCCAGACTTGGGTCAAAACATGATGAAAATATCTTTATAGTAAAATTAATTGTAATAAAAAAATACACACTTGAATTATTATTTTAATCTTGTAATTATTTCAAACTTTTGTTCTCATCTTAGTTGATGTAGGTGTTATAATAAACACAACATTTTGACCAAGTACTCTCTGGTCATCATCAGGTGTCTATATATTGACTGATGTGGATTATCTTGATTATTGTGAAATATCCTGTGAAATTAATTATTGTTCTTTCATGTTGGAATTTGGTTCACCACTACCAAGTCCAAGGTACTAACATAATCCAGTTGTCAAAATCCATCTGACACTGCATATAAAGAGGCTCCAAAAATTCATCATGAAAGTATTTTGGGACGGTGGCATAGTGGATATAGTAGTTGATTATACATGTGTTAGTATCATCTAGAGGCTATGAGTTTTTTTTTTTAATCACTTCACCCCAAGCAAGACATTCCACTGCCACTATTGCCCAGGGGGTTACATAGGAGAAGGTGATGAGAAAGAGTGTTTAGATATAGGAAATGTCAGAAGGAGGGTGATAGATGGGTAAGGATACCGAGGCTGAGGGTTGGGTAGATGGGAAGAGTGTTTGAAAGAATTAGTGTGTTAGGAGGTGTCTATTGACCTTACATTTAAACTCATGGAGATTGTAACTGTCAGGGAAGAAATTATGTGGGAGGGAATTCCACAGGTGGGAAGTGAGAGGAAAGTAACTGTTGGAGTAGAAATTGCGGTTACATCTTATCTGTTTCACAGTAAAAGGGTGGGACCTAGTTGCTAATCTAGTATCTTGTGCAAATTCATACCTAGGGGGCATCAGTTATATAAGTTCATCGGAGCAGAAGCTGTGAAAGTATTTATAGTAGAGGCACAGGGAAGCCATGTCACGCCGGTAAGCGAGTGACTGCAGGCGGTCTGCCAAGTTGGTATCGATCACATTACAGACTCTCCTTTGTATTTTGTATAAAGAACCCCGAGGAGAATATTAGGGGCACCTGACCAGATGTGGCAGCAGTATTCAATACACAGGTGGATGGTAGACTTATAAATCTGCAGGATAGATTCAGACGGGAAAAACTTCCAGGCCCTGCACAGAGAGCGACTTCGGTCACTTGATTTGATAGCGGCAAACCAAATTCTAACATTCTGATGATGACCGGAGGGTACTTGGTCGAAACATTGTGTCTATTATAACACCTCTATCAATCAAGATAAGAACAAAAGTTCAAAATAATTCCGAGATTATTGAAAATTACTCATCTTAGAAATAAATCCTTATCATCATTGTTTTTTTTTCATTTTTATTTGCAGAGGATGACATCGTACGAAGGTTATGCCTGGTTTTTACCAGCTTGGCTTCCGGAGGATTGGTGGGATGTTGACTATTACAACAGTCCACCAAGTAACGAAGATAACCGGCCTCAAGAAACAGTGCCTTGTTCAACTGAACAAATGGAGTACGCTATTGAAGGCCATTTTATTTTGTCAAAGAGTTTTTATAACGATAACGGAAAGAAAAGTGTAGCAGGGGATATCACGGTGGAAAAATTCAGACGACTTTACGCAGACAAAGTTGGAAAAGCAGTAAGTAGCACAATTTTTATCTTTTCGAAATTTGTTCAGTGTGCGAGAATTCCGTATATGGTTTTTTTTCTGAAAGGTATATTCTGTTTATTACTCATCCTTAATTGCTGCTGGATCTGGACAAACAAGGAATACATACATTAACGGCCATAATTATTAAGCAAACCCAGTTTTTTTAAAAGAAATGATTAATTTCATACTATTTTTATGCCAAGTAATTCTAAACGAAAATAAAATGGTTCTTTTGTTATTATTACTTTGCAAAAGTTTACAAGGCAAATAGCGACAATTTACCCATCGCACCCTGTAGATTTGCTATATATATATATATATATATATATATATATACTGCTGACCATAATTATTAAGCCATATCAGTTTTTTAAAAGAAATGATGTATTTAATACTATTTTTAGTATTTATTGCCAATTGAAAATAGAATGGTTCTTTTGTTATTACTTTGCAAAAGTTTACAAGGCAAATAGCGACAATTTACCCATCGCACCCTGTAGATTTGCTATATATATATATGTATATATATATATATATATATATATTTATATATATATACTGCTGACCATAATTATTAAGCCATATCAGTCTTTTAAAAGAAATGATGTATTTAATACTATTTTTAGTATTTATTGCCAAGTGAAAATAGAATGGTTCTTTTGTTATTATTACTTTGCAAATGTTTACAAGGCAAATAGCGACAATTTAACCATCGCACCCTGTAGATTTGCTATATATATATATATATATATATATATATAGTAAATAACTAACCTAGAGAGCCAACAAGGTTTTACCAAATTGGATCTTCAGGGAAAGTTAGGTTAGATATTTACTTTGTTTGCTCTACTTGCGTATTGAGCACTTTTTGTTTTAGGTTACTCGTCTCGGATTTTTTCTTTGGGCTGCGTACTTTGACTGATGTTCAAGTGCTTAGCTTCTTCTTTTTTTATCACCATTTTTTCCTTCCGCATATGTGCGCTGAGAGTTTAAGTTTACATTTATATATATATATATATATATATATATATATATATATACTACTGGCCATAATTATTAAGCCAACCTTGCTTTTTAAAAGAAATGATGTATTTTATAATATTTTTAGTATTTACTGCCAAGTAAATAATTGTAAATGAAAATAGAATGGTTCTTTTGTTATTATTACTTTTACAAGGCAAGGAAGCAAAGATGAACTCATCTGAATCCCCCTAAATTTTCTTCATTCTTTCATTGATGAAACTGCAAAATAGGTAATTATTTAATATTTATAAATTCATTTGATGCACATTTTATTGTGCAATATTAACAAAAGAACCATTCTATTTTCATTTACAATTATTCACTTGGCAATAAATACTAAGAAATAGTATGAAATACATCATTTTTTTTAAACACTGGGGTGGCCTAATAATTATGGCTGGTAGTGTGTGTATATATATATATATATATATATATATATATATATATGTACACACACACACACACTACGAATCATAATTATTAGGCCACCCCAGTGTTTAAAAGAAATGATGTATTTCATACTATTTCTTAGTATTTATTGCCAAGTGAATAATTGTAAATGAAAATAGAATGGTTCTTTTGTTAATATTGCACAATAACATGTGCATCAAATGAACTGTTCTGGTGTCAAGTTTTTGTGCTCTCTTCCCCATGCTAGTCTCTTCTTCTTATTGGCTGGCCAAAGCAAAGGCTTCCTGGCTGCCTTGTAAAATTTTGCAAAGTAATAATAACAAAAGAAATATTTTATTTTCATTTAGAATTATTCACTTGGCAATAAATACTAAAAAATAGTATGGAATACATTATTTTTTTTTAAAAAAATGTGGTGGCCTAATAATTATGGGCGGAAGTGTATATGTGAAAATTTCTATTATCAGAAAAACATCTTTTATTTTAACAGAATCAGACATTATATATATATATATATATATATAAAATCTACAGTGTGCGATGGGTAAATTGTCGCTATTTGCCTTGTAAAATTTTGCAAAGTAATAATAACAAAAGAACCATTCTATTTTTATTTAGAATTATCCACTTGGCAATAAATACTAAAAATAGTATGAAATACATCATTATTTTAAAATGCAGGGGTGGCCTAATAATTATGGCTGGTAGTGTATATATAAAAATATAATCTTATATTTTTATTCTTCGTTGATGACACTTGTGTAGAGCAGGATGGCAGCTGGAGAGAGATCTCGCACACATAGAGGCAGGCAGGAGTCGGAAGCTAGCGGAGATCTTCACCGTTTCTACAGCCAAAAAACTCTACACTTTATAGTCTTAAAGCTCCTATGTATTTTTCCTTTTTGGGTTGTCCTTTTGTTGACGTCATCTATGGCAAAATATATCTGTCAATCATATCATTAGCGGGCCATCACCTATCAAGTCACTTACATTTTTTGTTGACCTTAACTACAGCTGGATGTACCTGACAATTACTTCCGTTGTTCAAGGTACTATTACAATTTCCTGGTTGTGCACATTTTTTCTTTGGTTTGTAAAATCCTTTAAGATCTGCTCTCAGTAAAACAAATTTTAGGTGTTACAGAAATATTGCATGTTAGAGTTAAGAAAATTTTCTCCAATCATTTTTTGAGACCTTTGCCTTCCAAGATGTTCCTGCTAATTTAGATGTAGCAAATTTATTGCTATTTAAAATAAAATCGTTTTATGATACCAGAATGTCTCAATATAACAAATTTCACTTGCATCAGGATTATTCTTCATGTTCCCAAAGATATCGTTTGTTTGATGTCAGTGAGTTGTTGTGAGTTACCTTGAAGTCAGGATAACTTTCGGCATATGCAACTTTGCCTGTATTTGCCAGTTCGTGACTCTTCCAAACTTCCTTAACAGCATCGACAGATATTTATTCGTATCGATATGTGATGTTGAATTACAAAACTTCTTCTAGCCTTTCATTAATCATTGCTGATCAGATCAAAGAATTCTCGAGCCCCTCTTTTAAGTACAGTGGAGCGATGCTTTCAGAGAGACAAATCCTGGGTTCATAGGAAGACCAAAAGAGAGTGAAAAATCAATGAAGACTTGCATTGACAGGACTAATGTATAAGCTTTTCAGTTATTAAGACAACAATGCAGACCAGCACTTTGAACAAGGGGTTTATACTACTTGCGTACAAATGCACTTAATTGCTAATTGAATATTCTAAGAGTCGGCCAGATCTTACAGTCATATCATGCTGAAAGATTGATTCTCATACGATCACTGAAGTTAAGCAATGCAGAGCCTAGTTAGTATTTAGATGAGTGACCACATGTGAATAGTAGTTGCTGTAAGTTAGTATGTGCAGGTGGTGTAAGAGATAATTGCATGGATTTAATTTTTGGACATCTGAGTTCAAATTTCTGTCGGGTTTATTGTATTCATTTACATGAAAACACTTTTGTAAAAGATATGGGTTAATCGATATGAATTATGGTAGAACGGATATTGGCTTGGAATTAAAAAACAGAGAAGCGAGTTTGTATTCAAGTTGAATTTGTTGCATTCACTTAATGTCGTGGATCCGATAAAAGGTCCAGCAAGAATAATACAAAAACAACTAAAATAGGAAATAACGAATAATCTAAGATGGAAAAGAAGACAAGAATACGAAGAAAGAATTTGGCTCTGAAGACTCTACGGAGGAATATTAATTTTGTCATTCGACCGGCTGACATGAGTAAGGCTATAGCCATTATAAGCAAATTGAGTTATTTTTTAAAAAAACTCTAATTGAATAACATTTGAGTGCAAAGAGAAAAATAATGTGGATATAAAGTGGGGGATCAATTCTACATTAAAATCAATATATAAATTTATCCCTCACTTTATGGCCACTATCATCTTTCTCTTACCCACTTCCTGACACCCCCTATAACCTGTCACTCCTTCTCATAACTTTCCTCCTATGTAACCTCCTGAAAAACAGTGGCAGTAAAATGCCTTGCTTGAGCGGATATGATTATAAAAAAATAAAATTTTAAATCCGAAACAAAAACAAAAGAAACCCCACAAATATAACGATGAAAGAAACAGAAAAGGCCAAATAGAGTAAAACTTTGTGAAAACATCAGTCATTAACGAGTAATTGAAAACATAGCACTTCAGAAGAATATTTACTTAACAAAGGCCTCCATTTAGTAAATACAGCAAATAGCTCTCCAATTTGGATATAATTGCACGAACTGAAGTATTGGAATTATGAATACCAAAAAATCGCAGACAGATAATCTAAGATGGAAAAGAAGACAAGAATACGAAGAAAGAATTTGGCTCTGAAGACTCTACGGAGGAATATTAATTTTGTCATTCGACCGGCTGACATGAGTAAGGCTATAGCCATTATAAGCAAATTGAGTTATTTTTTAAAAAACTCCCTAACTCTAATTGAATAACAGTTGAGTGCAAAGAGAAAAATAATGTGGATATCATGTGGGGGATCAATTCTACATTAAAATCAATATATAAATTGATCCCTCAATTTATGGCCACTATCATCTTTCTCTTATCCTCTACGGAGGAATATTAATTTTGTCATTTGACCAGCTGACATGAGTAAGGCTACAGCCATGATAAGCAAATTGAGTTATTTTTTAAAAAAACTCCATAACTCTAATCGAATAATAGTTGAGTGCAAAGAGAAAAAAAAACAATACAAGGAAAGACTTTTGCAAATTTTTAAGAAAGAAAATAAGACGACTTTTGAATAAATAAATCCAAACTGCAAAATGCCACATACAAGTAAGCAGGTACCTTATCAACAAAGTTCTAACAGACGAGACTGTGTTAATGATAAGATATAAACTAGAGACAAATGATTTATTTACAGATAACAGTGATCAATAGAAATACTGACATTTTTTTTTTATGCAGACCTTTTGAACATCAGGCAAACACAAAAAAGAAATTCTTGCTTTGGAAACTAAGTATTGTGAACCCAGTTAAATGTCCAGCAAGAATAATACAAAAACAACCAAAAATAGGAAATAATGAATATATATTAAACACAGCAAAATACAACACTTGGAACTTTGTTAGTAGAATGATAATATGATTAGTGAGTAATACTATAATTTGACCCTCGAACTGGGACTCGTAATTGTCGTTACAGTATCGTAGATGACTCTTCGGCTATGTTCAGGGTGTTCTCCTCAAGCTATCTACTAGCTACTTCCATGCTACTCCCTCTCACCTGTTGTGAGGGGAGGTATATGTAATGGTTGGAAGAGTTCATTCCATTGTGGGTGATTCCACCATGACACTTACGCACAAATACCCTTGGGAAAAGTATTAATCCATCTAGCAAAATCTACTGCTAAGAAGGTTGGGTCACTATGTCGATCCAGGATGTTTTTTCCACCTGAATCCATCCTGCATATATACAAGTCAACCATCCATCCGTGCATGGAGTACTGCTGCCATTTATGGTCAGGTGCCCCTGCTGTTCTTCTCAGTGTTCTTGACAAGCTCCAAAGGAGAGTCTGTAATGTGATAGGTACTGATCTGGCGACTCGACTGCAGCCACTTTCCCATCGTCGAAATGTGGCCTCCTTCTGTCTCTTCTATAAATATTTTCATGGCTTCTGCTCAGATGAGCTTAAGTCACTGATGCCTCCTCAACAGGTGTTTACTTGTGCAACCAGACTGGCAACTGGGTCCCACCCATTCACAGTCAGGTTAGCCAAATGCAGACGACAATTCTACTCCTGCAGCTTCCTCTCTCGCACTTCCCGCCTGTGGAACTCACTCCCGTATTCTTGCTTTCCTGAAGGCTACAACCTCCAGAAATTTAAATGCAAAGTTAATACTCATCTACTAACCACTGGCCTCTAGCTCTCTCCCCTCCCCTGTATAACCTTCCCTTTCTCTCCACCTATGTATCTGTCATCGCACCTTCTTTCTCAGCTTTCTATTGTTCCTTTCTAACTAGCTTGTACTCCTCACTCTTTTCTAATTAATCTTTTTACATTTATGTAACCCCCTGCACATCAGTGGCATTTCCGCCTTGCTCGGGGTGAAATGATTAAAAAAAAAAAAAAAAAATCTCTTCTCTGATCCTGGACATGATGGTAAACTGCATCCAGCAGCAAGGCCTCTGATTGGGAGGTGGTCAGAAACATGGAACCAACTCTTAATTACTATTGTTTCCAGGTCTATCCTGATCCGGAGTGATAGCACCTGTTAGGATCCCAACCAAACTGCGGTCAAAACACTATGAAAGTATGAAAATACACTTTTATAGAGACATCTAATCTTATTTGTAAATGGAACTTTGTCTGTGTGTGTGTGTGTGTCTGTGTGTGTGTGTGTGTGTCCGTTACCTATAGACTCCAAAACGGCTGAACCGATTTTCTTGAAAATTTACACAGTTGTACTATAAGCGTCTGTGAGTGTTCTTAGCTAGGTTTTGTGTCGAGGTAACCCCGATAAATATTGAAAATTGATAATCGAAAAAATCGGGTTATAGAAGGAGTGGTTCGATTTTAATCATATTTGATACATTCATAGACAAAGACATAAGAAACAATATTCAGAAGTTTCAAGCTTGCAGTTCTTACAATAGTGCAAAAAATTGATAATATATATATATAAAAGGCAAGATGTTTGTGTGTGTATCTTTTTATCTGTCTGTATGTCCTTTATACAAATCCACAATTTTTATTCGATTCTCACCAAACTTCACACAAATATTCTTTAGGCTAAGTCTGAGCTCCAGGACCATGGATTAGTTTTAAAGCTTTCATTACACCTGAGCAATGCCAGGCTATACTGCTAGTATACATAAAAATAAACTTTTATCGAAAAATACATATTTTTGAAGCAAAAATATTACCAACAATACATTTTTGAAAGAAAAAATTATTACCATATCACATTTTTTGAGGAAAAAAAATATATTACCAGTAATAAACTTTTTTAATAAAAAACTAGAAGACATCTTTAATTTTCTAAAATAAAAAAAAATAATTTTCAACAAAATCTGACTAAATCTACCTTCTTACTATAACCAAACATTAAAAAAAATACCTTAAAACCCTATCTTTTTAGCATTAAATAACCAACAGAGGTGTTGATATGCTATTAAAAAATTCAGACTCAAACTCATCTCTTCTATTTCCAGCTAATAGGGTTAAATAACAAGACAGATCAGTTCTATAGCTTTGGTTGTCTACCACAGAAAGAAATGGCAACCTCCTGCAAAAAAAATCTGGCTAATCTTTTATTGATCAAACGAGACATGATTGTCCAGACATGTATCACGTATGGTACTTAACTGACTGATGGATTAATTAGTAGGATTTGTATCAATATACCATTACTATCTCGCAAAACTTTTACAATTGAAAAATATTTTGTGGCTTTAAATAACTGGCAATAGGTTGATAAACTGTAAAAAATATTAATCAAACCCTGGTCATTTGGCTGGGAACAATGTGCCTGTTCTCCTCTTCCCTAATAGACCTGGTTAAAAATGAATAAACCAAATTAAGTGGTGACATTATCCTGAAAAGTATTATAACCCAACCAATGTTATACATATTTTTATAATCATTTCACCCCAAGCAAGGCAGGACTGCCACTGGTGTGCAGGGGGTTACACAGAGAGAATAATCAGGGTACAAGGGATGCAGAAAAATGGATGGGGGTTTAGGGAGAGGGGATGGCATATAGAGAGTTAGGAGATGGCAATTGGGATTGTATTTCAAACTTTGGAGATTATAGTTATCAGGGAAGAAAATGTGTGAGAAAAGAAACTGATAAAGTAGAAGAGACAGTTACATTTGACTATTTTGACTGCAAAAGAGTAAGACCTTAATGCCAATCTAGTAGCACAAGTAAATATTTTAGCAGAAAGCTTAATGAGGAATTATTCTATAAGCTCAACATTTCAACTACATACAATAAGTATATGCACACAAACACACACACACACATACACACACACACACACATGAATGAATAGCGGATGGCATTTTAAAGAAAAAAAAAACTATATATATATATAGCAATAAACATGACTCCCATTAAAGCAGACAGATCTAACATCAGATCATAAAACAGCACCCACTATCACTTTAACAGAGATGCAAAAACGCCAAATCTTGCTATTTGTCAACGCACACATATATAAACCATGAACAAATGCGCACATTCATGCACACATACACTACAATTAATGGCAGCAGTAACACCGAAAGATGCCCATTCGATGAAAGGCACAGACCACAAGCAGAAATGAAATTAAGCTCTCCTAGCATTCTGAAGATGAGGCTATGATCTCAAAATATTAATGATTAATATATAGGTAATACCTAACACCTTTATTGCCTTCCTTTATTTTACTAAACGCATTGTGATAGCCTTCAAAACCTACCCACACACAATGCTTCAAGCCAATTGCAAAACTCTCCTACCAATTAATCATCTAATATTTGGTCATATATCTTGGATGTATCATCAACTTTTCAGCATCTACACACACATTCAAGCTCTCCCACCATTCTGAATATGACATTTTGATCTTGAAATATTAATGAATAATATATAGGTAATACCCAACACCTTCTTTACCTTCCTTTATTATATTAAATGCATTCTGATAGCCTTCAAATACCTACCCATATATATATATATATTGTAATAGTTGTTACAATAGTTTATAAAAGCACTGTATCACTACACAAACATTTTCATGTTTCAGAGCACAACTGCTCTTCTTCAGGTGATGCGTGGAACTGAAAATAAATGGTGGAAATTATTTATTTTTGGGAATGTGATATATAGGTGATGTGGGGGATGGAAATTTAGTATGTCTAAGCTGGTCTGTCAGCAGTTTTGTAACCATAGAGATACAGATTTGGATTAGGAGAGTAGGGTGAGGTGGCATAGTTCTTTTTAGTTTTGTCTGGGTAAATCGTATAGTGGGACCTTAGATTTTTTTAATGGGTTGACAATTTTTATTTGACTACTATCTATGAGTGGATGAAATCGAGTGAACTTTTAGGATTGCATGGATTTATTTTATTTTACTAATATAATATTCGTTTTTTAATTTGTGGATGAAACATGGATATTAATTAACTTTTGGAGAGGATTATTTTATCTGAGTAAGGTATCTAGTGGGGCCACATAATACTTCAAATAGGTAAATAATTTTGTAATGTAAGTTGATTTTTTATTTTTTTTATATTAGAGCACGAGTTATAACTGGCACCTTTTGATTAATTAAATTTTAACAAAATATATTTTCGATGTTTACATAGCACTGTGAATTCATCCCTACGGTTCAATAGTTCACCATTGTTGGGATACCTTAGAATGTGCAGCTTTTCACTCAGGCATAAAGGGCAGATATCATTAAATGAGATAGAGAATTACAAAATGGAAAATCATGGAAAAAAATAGAATCTGTAACTCGTTTAACAACACTGGGTTTAAAATCTACATTGTTCTGTCACTTTCTTACAATATATATATATATATACATATAAAAAGTCTTGTTTGAGCATTATTTTTTATCGATACTCATATTTAAGTAGATATTCTGTTTTTTAATTAAACAGTATTAATTCAAACAATTCATTTCAAATTGTCGGTTGCTTATAACCATGTTTTGTTAATCTTCGTTAATTTCCGTAACATGTTTACATTTGTTGACATTACTATACATTTCAGAGCAGATATGGTTATTGCAATAAATCGAAAACTGTGTTATATAGGTTTGATTAGAACCTCGTTTTGACTGATGGTCATTCATGGTTGAAAGGTCTAAGACGTTGCCAGATCAAATGGTAGCTTCCCCTATATAGATAGGGGTCGCAGGTTCGAATCCTGATGAATGACACACATTTTCGTAATAAAAATTTATTGTAAATAATCAGGCCGGTAGATATAAATATATAATACTGTTTAATTCAAAAACAGAATATCTACTTAAATACGAGTATCAATAAAAAATAATGTTCAAACAATTCATTTCAAATTGTTGGTTGCTTATAACCAAGTTTCATTAATATATATATATATATATATATATATATAGCATAATGATAATCCACGTATACTGTCTTAATATGTATAGGAAAAACTATTAAAAAGATGTCAGTTAAAAATGTATTTTTTTTACAGTATTTATTTATTTTTATTATTATATATATATATTTGATATTTCAGACCAGCCTCGGCCTTTCATCAGAAACAAATGATTTGAAAATTTAAACTAGAAGTGTCCGTCGTGAGAAATGTCCGTCACGTGATGCAGAAAGCAACAGAGACTGAATATTTTTAAACGTAAATCTAACTGTAATAATACTTTTAAATGCTGTTTTAAAGAAAAAAAATTTTCAGTGTATCTAAAAAATGTTTAACTATTGAAATATTTATAAAGATTCAAAACACCTAAGTCCCTATTTAACCCTAGCCTATATGTGTTTAATTTTAAAATCCAGTATTTTTCTTTCTTTCTGCGTGAGTATGTGGAACTAAAATCGGATTCTATCAGTAAACATTTGCAGTTTTCTAATGTGTGTCCTGGTTGATTGAAAAATCATTTGTTTCTGATGAAAGGCTGAGGCCGGTCTGAAATATCAAATTTATATATATATAATAATATTATTTATTCATAAATTATAACATGGATATGTTACAATATCACTACAAAAGTAGCCATTTTGTTTCAACACTTTTGTGTCTTGTCAATTGATCTAATAGTTCTTAAATGAATGGTTTAAAAGTCCGAAAATGGGCATGACCCCTATAATCAGGGAGGTATTATTGTATATACAATGTGGACCAATCAGAGTAAAGCAACTTCTCATTTGAAAAATATGCGGGCAGGCTTAAGGTTAATTTTGGTGGGTATTGTTATTAATATTTGATTGAAGTCAGATTATTATTATTATTAATTAATACTTACCTCTACTTTGTTCTTGTTGCTAAAATTATAATTCAATAATAGTATACACACTTGTATGTATTTTACGCTGACTACGAGCACACAGACACATATACGCACGCCATGGCCATTTCTTTGGACAAGGAATATTATTCCAACAATACTTGTATATATATAATAATAGAAATAAATAAATATTGTCAAAAAAAATACATTTTAACTTAAAACTTTTTAGTAGTTTTTCCTATATATATATATACACACAATGGTTCAAGCAAATTACAAAAATAATGTAGCTAATTTGAAAATCCAGAAATTCACCCTACTAGCCAGATAGTCCATCCATCCATTTAAAAGCAATGTTGGCTGGTTTATAATATTTTTCAGAATAATGTCAGCACTTGAATTGGTTTATTTGTTTAACCAGATCCATTAGAGACAATAAGAACAGACAGTTGGTTTTGTGGACCCGGTTAAGAGTCCAGCAAGAAAATGATACAAACACTAAAATAGGAAATAACGATATATATAAATTAACACAGCAAAATACAATATGTGGAACTCTTTTAGTAGAACGAATAAATACTATAACTGAGACTCACAACAGTCGTATGGTAGCAGTCTTGGCTATCTCTGCCTATTGCTTTCCGCTGATCTGCTTATGAGGATCTCTCACTCTCCTCTTGTGAGGGGAAGTATATGTAGTTGTAGGAAGGGTTCAATCCGTTGTAATGTGATGCCACCATGACAATATGCATAGTCTCAGATAGATAGATAGATAGATAGACAGATAGATAAAGAACAGACATAGATAGATAGATAGATAGATAGATAGATAGATATGAACAGACTGAGATAGATAGATAGATAGATAGATAGATAGATAGATAGATAGATAGATAGATATGTCGTGGACCCGGTTAAGAGTCCAGCAAGAAAATGATACAAACACTAAAATAGGAAATAATGATATATACAAATTAACACAGCAAAATACAATACGTGGAACTCTTTTAGTAGAACGAATAAATACTATAACTGGGACTCGCAACAGTCGTGTGGTAGCAGTCTTGGCTATCTCTGCCTATTGCTTTCCGCTGATCTGCTTGTGAGGATCTCTCACTCTCCTCTTGTGAGAGGAAGTATATGTAGTTGTAGGAAGGGTTCAATCCGTTGTAATGGGTGATTCCACTATGACAATATGCAGTCTCAGATAGATAGATAGATAGATAGATAAAGAACAGACATAGATAGATAGATAGATAGATAGATAGATAGATATGTGTCATGGACCTGGTTAAGAGTCCAGCAGGAAACCAATACAAACACCAAAATAGGAAATAACGATATATATATAAATTAACACAGCAAAATACAATACGTGGAACTCTGTCAGTAGAACGAATATATATGGGTTAGGAAGTAATACTATAACTAGGACTTTCACTGGTAGTTAAGGTTGCAGTCTTTGCTATCTCTGTCTATCACTCTGTGTTATGTTGATCTCCTTCTGAGCTCTCTGCTTTCTTATCTCTGCTCTTGTGAGGGGAAGTATATGTAGTTGTAGGAAGAGTTCAATCCATTAAATGGGTGATACCACCATGACAATTGGAATAGAACCAATTGACTATCATTCAATTCCTAACTTAAATAAGATGGAACATTTCCACAAATTAATTTGGGAGGTACTGGGATCGCCTGAGATATAAGTGACTTTTTTTTTCAGTGGGAGCTTTTCTGAGTTGAATAAGTATATATACCTAGACAACACTATTTCAGACAAAACTTGTAAGTATTATTCATGTGGAAAGTTTTCATTATAAGAAAATCCTATTGTTGGAATCAAAGATGGTTTTATAATCATGATTTCTTTGACGGTGCTGAGGATTTGTCTTTTGTTTTTATTTTGTTAAGCCTTAATCCCCATGATATGTGGCTGAGGAGGACAGGTAAGAGGTAGAGAAAGAGTTTGAACAATGAAGAGGAGAGATTAACGAGATGTAAAAAAAGAAAAGAAGAGGACACAAAAAGAAGAATATGTGGGAGAAAATACATAAAGTCTTGAAGCAGAAACAAGGGAAGGGGTAAATAATCAAAGAAAGAAAAAATAAACAGGTGAAAAATAAAGAAAGAAGGAAAAAGATTAGAAATGAAAAAAGAAAAGGAACAAATAATCTAAACTTATTTATAAATGGAACTTTGTCTGTGTGTGTGTGTTTATGTGTGTGTGTGTGTGTGTGTGTGTATGTGTGTGTGAATGTGTGCATGTGTATGTGTATGTGTGCATATGTGTGTGTATATGTGTGTGTGTATGTGAGTGTGAATCTGTGTATGTGTGTAAATGTGTGTATGTGTGTGTATGTGTGTGTGTATGTGTGTAAATGTGTGTATGTGTGTGTATGTGTATGCATGTGAGTGTGAATGTGTGTATGTGTGTGCATGTGTGTATGTGTGTATGTGTGTCTGTGAATGTGTGTATGTGTGTGTATGTGTGTGTGAATGTGTGCATGTGTGTGTGTATGTGTGCATATGTGTGTATATGTGTGTGTGTATGTGAGTGTGAATCTGTGTATGTGTGTGTAAATGTGTGTATGTGTGTGTATGTGTGTGTGTATGTGTGTAAATGTGTGTATGTGTGTGTATGTGTGTGCATGTGAGTGTGAATGTGTGTATGTGTGTGCATGTGTGTATGTGTGTATGTGTGTCTGTGAATGTGTGTATATGTGTGTATGTGTGTGTGAATGTGTGGATGTGTGTGTGTATGTGTGCATATGTGTGTATATGTGTGTGTGTATGTGAGTGTGAATCTGTGTATGTGTGTGTAAATGTGTGTATGTGTGTGTATGTGTGTGTATGTGTGTAAATGTGTGTATGTGTGTGTATGTGTGTGCATGTGAGTGTGAATGTGTGTATGTGTGTGCATGTGTGTATGTGTGTATGTGTGTCTGTGAATGTGTGTATGTGTGTGTATGTGTGTGTGAATGTGTGCATGTGTGTGTGTATGTGTGCATATGTGTGTGTATATGTGTGTGTGTATGTGAGTGTGAATCTGTGTATGTGTGTGTATGTGTGTGTATGTGTGTATGTGTGTGTAAGTGTGTGTAAGTGTGTGTATGTGTGTGTATGTGTGTCTGTGAATGTGTGTATGTGTGTGTATGTGTGTGTGAATGTGTGTATGTGTGTGTATGTGTATGTGTGTATGTGTATGTGTGTGTGCATGTATGTGTGTGTGTGAATGTGTGTGTATGTGTGTGTGTGTGTGTGAGTCCGTTACCTATAGACTCCGAAATGGCTGAACCGACTTTCTTGAAAATTTACACAGTTGTACTATAAGCATCTGCGAGTGTTCTTAGCTAGGTTTTGTGTCGAGGTACCCCCGATAAATATCGAAAATCAATAATCAAAAAAATCGGGTTATAGAAGGAGTGGTCCGATTTTAATCAAATTTCATACACTCATAGACAAAGACATAAGCGACGATATTCAGAAGTTTCAAGGTTGCAGTTCTTATAGTAGTGCAGAAAATCGATGTCAATACTCATCTATTAACCACTGGACTCTAGCTCTCTCCGCACCCCCGTATATCCTTCCCTTTCTGTCCACCTATGTATCTGTCATCGCACCTGCATTCTCAGCTTTCTGTTGTTTCTTTCTAACTAGTTTGGACTCCTCACTCTTTTCTAATTAATCTTTTTACAGTTATGTAGCCCCCCGCTCATCAGTGGCATTTCTGCCTTGCTCAGGGTGAAATGATTAAAAAAAAAATATATATATATAAAAGGCAAGATGTTTGTGTGTGTGTCTGTTTATCTGCCTGTAAACAGACACACACACAAACATCTTGCCTTTTATATATATATATTATTGATTTTCTGCACTATTGTAAGAACTGCAACCTTGAAACTTCTGAATATCGTTTCTTATGTCTTTGTCTATGAGTGTATCAAATTTGATTAAAATCAGACCACTCCTTCTATAACCCGATATTTATTGGGGTACCTTGTCACACAACCTAGCTAACAACACTTGCAGATGCTTATAGTACAACTGTGTAAATTTTCAAGAAAATCGGTTCAGCCATTTCGGAGTCTATAGGTAACGGACACACACACACAGACACACACACACACATAGACAAAGTTCCATTTATAAATAAGTTTATATATATACTTATGTGAAGTAATAAACATGCATTTGAGGATACACACATGTATAATATTGTTATTCAGGCATTATTTTAAAATTTTAATTTTTTATCTCCATGTAATGCTTGTCTATTTAAATTTTACACTGGTTATTAAAAAGTAGTAACTTAACTTTCTAAGTTTTAATCCCCATGAACATCAAGTTAACCTAAATTAAAATCTGTTAAACAGTTAATTTGTAATATGCACCTGATGACTGCATAACACATGAAACTTTGAGTTGTGCTATCGATGCAGGACAATACATATATTTATTAGTATCTTTAAATCCCAAAAAGTATATTATATGAAAAGATTCTGAATTGAGATTTTACGTATATACACCTCTTTTTTTGGATTTAAAATATTTATCAATATATATATGGCATTTAATTGTTATAATGTTTAGCTCCGAGATAGAACATTTATAAGTACAACGTGTTTGTCTCTATAATGAGCAGATTTATACCAACTTCGAAGTTTTGTGAGGACACCATTATGATGTTCTCACTTATCAGAGCTATTTGCCATTATGTATAGATATATATATATATATATATATATATATATATATATATATATTACAGAAATTCACGAATTTTAACGAAACATTGGTTATAAACAACCAACAATTTTGAAATGAATCGTTTAAACATTATTTTTTATCGATACTCGTATTTAAGTAGATATTCTGTTTTTTAAATAAACAGTATTATACATTTATATCTACCAGCCTGATTATTTACAATAAATAGTTATTACGAAAATGTGTGCCATTCGGCAGGATTCGAACCTGCGACCCCTATCTACATAGGGGAAGCTACCATTTGATCTGGCAACGTCTTAGACTGCTTGACCACGAATGGCCTCCAGTGTAAACGAGGTTTTAATCAAGCTTATATAACATGATTTTCAATTAATTTCAGAGCAGATATGGTTGTTACGATGAATAGTCCAACTGTGTAAATTTTCAAGAAAATCGGTTCAGCCATTTCGGAGTCTATAGGTAACGGACACACACACATAGACACACACACACAGACAAAGTTTCATTTATAAATAAGTTTAGATTATATATATATATATGTCTGAGACTAAGAACTACAATTATACCAACTTAGAGCAAAACAAAGCAAAAACTAAAATAAAAGGGCTGGAAAAATACAGACATACAGGCAGATAAACAGACACCCACAGAAATATCTTGCCTTTTATATATATGTATTATCAATTTTCTGCACTATTATAAGAACTGCAACCTTGAAACTTCTGAATATCATCTCTTATGTCTTTGTCTATGAGTATATCAAATTTGATTAAAATCGGACCACTCCTTCTATAACCCAATTTTTTTGATTATCGATTTTTGATATTTATCAGGGGTACCTTGACACAAAACCTAGCTAAGAACACTCGCAGATGCTTATAGAACAACTGTGTAAATTTTCAAGAAAATTGGTTGAGCCATTTTGGAGTCTATAGGTAATAGGCACACACACACATACACACACACACACACACACACACACAGTCAAAGTTCCAGTTATAAATAAGTTTAGATAGATGTGTGTGCGCATTTGTATGCATACACGTTAGTAAGTAGAGAGCTAGCAATTAAAATAACTATGCACGTACATGTGCGTACTTGTATGTACAGCTGCTTAAATGCATTTTTTATGAATGCAGAAATACAGACCAAATTTTAAATTACCACATGAAGAAAAGGGATTCATGATATTCCCTTGAGATAGCCATCAAACGGAACTCAAATGTAGCTGAAGTTTTTAATGAAATTTTTCCTCAAAGAACGTGTCTCTCAACTTAATTAATTTTTTTAATTAACTGCCATGATTGAAAGCTGAGCCTTGGAGATACTCGTAAATTCCAACTGTACTTGCATCTCCATCTAATATTTTATCTTTATGTTCAGCTAAATAAATTTGTTCTTTGAGATTTGATTGACTCATCGAAGATATGGAACAAAACAACTGACACGCTTATACTGTTGGAAATTTTTTTCAAGAAATTACTAATATTCTTTTTCTTTTTACTCCGGTTGGTTTTCAACTGAAATCTTTATAAGGAAGGCAGCATGTCCGTTCTTTAATTTAGAGAATTTTATATTTTCTCCAATCAATTTTTCATTTTCAAATCTTGAAATTTCACTTCGGTGTAATAAGTCGACAAACTTCACCATCAGTTAAACTCTGAATCAACTAAATAATACAGTGTCTGTATTTGCTAAGCTTCTACTTGGATAATTCATTACTCTAGTCATAGTACCTGAGATGATAGGTGGAGTTTTTAGGGGCCTCGGATAATCTTTCGCGTATTATAATTGAAAAATATCAGAAATGAGCTGTAACACTGATAGATGTTATCATCATTCATTTCTCAATGTTCCCAAGTACTTTCAATCTCCTTCTGAGATCATCTTCAGAGGTGTGAACTATCCTACACCAAGAAAACAACAAAAACAACAGATTCTCGAGACAATATTCATAAAAACATTTAAGCCATCAATTAATAGAATCAGCTATGAATAGTGTAGCAATGTTCTAAAATAATTGTAAAAAAAGCAGATTTTCATGCTTTAACATGTGCATGACCATGACATTACAAAATATAAAAAAAATTCCATTTTGGATCCTTCTCACGTTCTAACGAATGCTAAGCAATTTGTCAGCCATTATATTTGAAGCAGAAAAAATGTTACAGTAATTTTTAGCAACACTGTCTTGCAGTTATTTTTTGTGACCATAACTAACTCCCCTGAAGATGATCTCAGAAGAAGATTGAAAGTACTTGGGCAAATTGAGAAATGAATGATAATAACATCTGTCAATGTTACAGCTCATTTCTTATATCTTTCAAATATAATACACAAAAGATTATCTGTGAGTATGAATGGATTTTATTAAAAATAAGTAGACACAATGTTTGAAATTTGTTTAAGCTAATATATATATATATATATATATATATATATATATATATATATATGTTAAACTTTAGTGTCTTATATACAATGTAAACACACACCAGTAGTCGAGAGTGTTCAAATTCATTACTGAATGAATGATGCGTAGCTACTGTTTTTTCCAAATCTATATACAGTGCTGTGCAAAAGTATTAAGACAAGAACTATTTTATCTTTTCTGAGGCATCAAAATAAAGTTTAAAATCACCCCTGTCCTAACACTTTTGTACACTACCGGTAGTGTGCAAAAAGTATTAAGTCAGGAGTGATTTACCTAAAAACCTCACTGAAATTCAAATACAGGGTCAAAAGCCAAACCTTTGTAAGAATTATTTAACTAAAAAGGAAGAAGAAGGAAGGCTTCGGAATTTGAATTGGCCGCAACAAAGCCCTGATCTCAATCCTATTGAAAATCTATGGGATATTTTGGATAAAAAATTGATAAATCTTATGTTACTTTGCAAGACACACTTTGGGAACAAATACAAGCTGCTTGGCAGGAGATACATTGGAGAAGCTTGTGATGTCTGACAGAATGAAGGCTGTGATCAAAGCAAAAGGCTATTATACTAAATATTAAATTTATTTTATAACAAGTATTTTTTTCTTGTTAAAGCATTTGTTGAGTAAATCAAATAAATTAACTTTAATTAAATCGTTTATTTTCTGTCAATACACCTCATAAAAGATAAAATAGTTCTTGTCCTAATACTTTTGCACAGTAATGTATAGACTGGTAGACTTTGGAAAGCAGTAGCTACTCTAGCATATACGCATCATTCATTCAGCAATGAATTAGAACACTCTCAGCTATTGAGCATGTATAATGATAACATACATGCTAAAAAGTCTGCCTCCTTCTACCGAGCACCCATAGTTCAGAGATAGAATCACCGACTGCTGCCAATTCGGTCGGGGTTCAATCCTGGGTAAAAAGCAATTGGCTGTCTAACCATACTGATGAGCTGTGATACAGCGAAACAGATCTGTCTGCAGATGACTATATATATATATATATATATATATATATATATATATATATATATATTAGGTGCGATTCGTAAATTGTCGCAATTATTTTATTATTTCAAAGCAAAAGGCTATTGTACTAAGTATTAAATTTATTTTGTAACAAGTAGTTTTTCTTGTTAAAGCATTTGTTGAGTAAATAAAATAAAATTACTTTAATAAAATAGTTTATTTTCTGTCAATATGCCTCATAAAAGATGAAATAGTTCTTGTCCTAATACTTTTGCACAGTACTGTATATATATATATATATATATATATATATATATATATGTTTTCAGCACTCTCTATTCACTGAGTTAGCTATTTTCAAACTAACATATATTTTTGTCTTGAAATGTTTATCTATCAGTTTCGATCTTTTTTTTTAGATTATTGTTTTTATTCCCTTTCCGTTTCCGTCCGTTCCACTCGATTCCCATTTTGATCTCTTTATCAGAGTCTTCTTTTCGACTTTTTCTCATCAAACCCACTTACATCACCAATCCATTGATCTAAATCTACATATCCAACTCTCTATTCATTCATCTCTCTCTCTTTCTCTCTCTCCCTCTCCCCTTTTCTTTCTCCATTGTCTGGTTAAGTCAGGTATTTACTGACCCTGCCACTTTGAGTTGATTTCTTCAGTTAAAAAAAAAAGAAAGGTTTCTTTTGTCTGTTTCTGTCTACCACTCATGAGTTTGTTGGAGAAAATGCCAGCCATTTTTATACGTGAAGGATCAACTCCCAGAATAATGGTGCCAAACAGACATACATTTTTTTGCAACTAACATTTTGTCTTGCCAAGATAAAGTTGGTTGATCCATTCCTGTAATACCCCGATGAATTATTCTTCAATGCCTTTTTTCATCGATCAGAAAAAAATGCCATTCTCAAAATAAACTCACAACCATGGCATTTGGTCTTTCTTCAATTACATAAGCGTCTATAAGACTGAAACCAGAGCCACAATAGACCATTTTCAACTGACTTGTTGATTCCTGATTTTACCAAATCCTGATGGCTCGTTTAGAATTGATAAGGATTCTTTCATAAATGCCACGACTCTCGGTTCTTTGAAGAAATAACAATTGTATAAAATTGGCTCCTAAATTCTCCTTTCTCTAACAAAGTTCACGTATGTATCTGCCAACTTCTGACCCAGCAATATCTCATTTCCGCATATCTTCTAAGAGATCCTCTAGTCCCAAGTCAGGTATTGTGTCTTTTGATTCTAAAAAGAAAAATCTTGCATGAGTGTTTAAGAGTTGCTGATACAATTCAAGCAACTATCTGATAATAATTATTTAATCTTATAATCTTATAATCTGATAATAATTATTTAGTCAGTACAACATTTGGTTGAAATTTGTAAAATCTTTCTCTTAAAACAATTTTTTTCAGTAGCTGTTATTGCCCTAACCTAATATTCAAAACGGTGTGGAATATCAATACCTTGATTATGATTATATCATTATTGTCTCTTCAAGTGATATCCATTTTAGTTGTTGCTGCTGTTGGAAGTCCTCAAATAGGTATGTGCATTATGGTGCAATGGATATCAGCTAAGAGTGAGAAATTAGAGAGCTGAGCTCAAATTCCAGTAAAATTTGTTTTATCAATTTATGCACAAATACCCTTGCATTTGTGGTGCAGTGGATATCGGCTTGAAACGAGAAATCGGAGTGCTGAGTTTGAATTCCAGTTGAATTTGTTGCATTCACTTAGGCGCAAATACCTTTGGGAAAGGTATTAATCCATCTCTTCCCTCCAGTTATGGGTTAAATAACAGGACAGGTTGGGTTCTATACCCTTGGTCAGCAACCAGTCTACCACAGAAAGCAATGTCAACCTACTGTGGGATAATCTTCTAAATAACAGGTCAGGTTGGGTTCTATAGCCTTGGTCGGCAACCAGTCTACCACAGAAAGCAATGTCAACCTACTGTGGGATAATCTTCTAAATAACAGGACAGGTTGGGTTCTATAGCCTTGGTCGGCAACCAGTCTACCACAGAAAGCAATGTCAGCCTACTATGGGATAATCTTCTAAATAACAGGACAGGTTGGGTTCTATAGCCTTGGTCGGCAACCAGTCTACCACAGAAAGCAATGTCAACCTACTGTGGGATAATCTTCTAAATAACAGGACAGGTTGGGTTCTATAGCCTTGGTCGGCAACCAGTCTACCACAGAAAGCAATGTCAACCTACTGTGGGATAATCTTCTAAATAACAGGACAGGTTGGGTTCTATAGCCTTGGTCGGCAACCATTCTACCGCAGAAAGCAATGGCAACCTACTGCGGGATAATCTTCTGCCCAGTCAGTCATGTCTCTTTCAAGACATGATCGCCCAAGCGTGTTTCACATATGGTACTTAACTGACTGATATTTAACACACAAGGAAAGTATATAAATAACCAACTGAAATAAAAAACAAAAAAAAAAACAATTTGCGCGTAAGTGAATGCAAGAGAATTCAACTGGAATTCAAACTCGGCTCCTGATTTCTCGTTCCGAGCCGATATCCACTGCACCACAACGTGTTGAATATATTTTTATTAAATAAGTATTTCTGCATTGTTCGCTGTTCTCTGTTTGAGAAGGTCAAGAGAATTAGAATTCATTCGTTATTAGAATTCTTTCACTTTTCATTGTGCTTTCATTCACTTGCGAAAGTGATATTGTCTGTATGAGAACTGAATGAAATGAAGCCATGAAAATTGTTGATCCAATAAATAAGTATTTCTGCATTGTTCGCTGTTCTCTGTTTGAGAAGGTCAAAGGAATTAGAATTCATTCGTTATTAGAATTCTTTCACTTTTCATTGTGCTTTCATTCACTTGCGAAAGTGATATTGTCTGTATGAGAACTGAATGAAATGAAGCCATGAAAATTGTTGATCCAATAAATAAGTATTTCTGCATTGTTCGCTGTTCTCTGTTTGAGAAGGTCAAGGGAATTAGAATTCATTCGTTATTAGAATTCTTTCTCTTTTCATTGTGCTTTCATTCTCACTTGCGAAAGTGATATTGTCTGTATGAGAACTGAATGAAATGAAGCCATGAAAATTGTTGATCCAATAAATAAGTATTTCTGCATTGTTCGCTGTTCTCTGTTTGAAAAGGTCAAGGGCATTAGAATTCATTCGTTATGAGAATTCTTTCACTTTTCATTGTGCTTTCATTCACTTGCGAAAGTGATATTGTCTGTATGAGAACTGAATGAAATGAAGCCATGAAAATTGTTGATCCAATAAATAAGTATTTCTGCATTGTTCGCTGTTCTCTGTTTGAGAAGGTCAAGGGAATTAGAATTCATTCGTTATTAGAATTCTTTCTCTTTTCATTGTGCTTTCATTCTCACTTGCGAAAGTGATATTGTCTGTATGAGAACTGAATGAAATGAAGCCATGAAAATTGTTGATCCAATAAATAAGTATTTCTGCATTGTTCGCTGTTCTCTGTTTGAAAAGGTCAAGGGAATTAGAATTCATTCGTTATGAGAATTCTTTCACTTTTCATTGTGCTTTCATTCACTTGCGAAAGTGATATTGTCTGTATGAGAACTGAATGAAATGAAGCCATGAAAATTGTTGATCCAATAAATAAGTATTTCTGCATTGTTCGCTGTTCTCTGTTTGAGAAGGTCAAGGGAATTAGAATTCATTCGTTATTAGAATTCTTTCTCTTTTCATTGTGCTTTCATTCTCACTTGCAAAAGTGATATTGTCTGTATGAGAACTGAATGAAATGAAGCCATGAAAATTGTTGATCCAATAAATAAGTATTTCTGCATTGTTCGCTGTTCTCTGTTTGAAAAGGTCAAGGGAATTAGAATTCATTCGTTATGAGAATTCTTTCACTTTTCATTGTGCTTTCATTCACTTGCGAAAGTGATATTGTCTGTATGAGAACTGAATGAAATGAAGCCATGAAAATTGTTGATCCAATAAATAAGTATTTCTGCATTGTTCGCTGTTCTCTGTTTGAGAAGGTCAAGGGAATTAGAATTCATTCGTTATTAGAATTCTTTCTCTTTTCATTGTGCTTTCATTCTCACTTGCGAAAGTGATATTGTCTGTATGAGAACTGAATGAAATGAAGCCATGAAAATTGTTGATCCAATAAATAAGTATTTCTGCATTGTTCGCTGTTCTCTGTTTGAAAAGGTCAAGGGAATTAGAATTCATTCGTTATGAGAATTCTTTCACTTTTCATTGTGCTTTCATTCACTTGCGAAAGTGATATTGTCTGTATGAGAACTGAATGAAATCAAGCCATGAAAATTGTTGATCCAATATCTCTGTTTACGTAAGAGAAATCTTTTATAAAAATAGCCTAAATATATTCATAATTACTTGGTTTGCCAAAAGATCAATCCCGTGCTGACAAGATACAAGACATTATAAATAATTAGCAATATCTACAGTGTTTTTTGCATATATATATATAAATGAAAATAAATTTTCACAATTTGAAAGTGTTGAATTAATTGTAACAATTTACCAATTGCACCTCGTATATATATATATATATATAGTACAGTACTGTGCAATAGTACTGGGACAAGAACTATTTTTTCTTTTGTGAGGCATATTGACAGAAAATGAACAATTTAATTAAAGTAATTTTATTTGATTTACTCAACATATGCTTTAAAAAGAAAAAATTGCTTGTTACCAAATAAATTTAATATTTAGTATAATAGCAATTCGCTTTGAAATAATAAAATAATTGCGACAATTTACGAATCGCACCTAATATATATATATATATATATATATATATATATATATCGTCATAAGGCATTCACTCTTCGATAGTTGATTCCGCTCCAACCCGTGGCTTGCTAATATGTGTATTATTGTTAATTGTACCTTAGTACAATAAATCTGTATTTCTTATTCCTGGTGTGGAGTTCCATTCTTCAACTGATCATTTAAATACTGTATTCCTTTTCGGGATACATCAAATACCTACTTACAAAAGTGATGAAAAGAGAAAAGAGAAAAACTAAATGAATTTGTACAGATAAAAAGAAAAAAATTCTTAATTCTCAGCACCCACCTTTCGTGCTCATAGTTAGATGATATCCTGAAGGATGAAACATTTCACAAGCAAACTTTTTTCATTTTGTCAAACAATTTTTTTCAAATTCCTCTTGATGTATAAAAATATATATTGTCATTTCAATATGTATATATAAATATATATATATATTTGTGTACTTAGGCAGCAAAATTTCTTTTAGAAATGTCAGATTATATAAATTGCAAACATTATGTCTGCTTATTTTTAATAATTATTTTTAATGGTTTATTCTTTGTTACCATGACTCACAACCCTGAAGATGATCTCAGAATAAGATTGAAAGTACTTGGGTACCTTGAGAAATGAATGACAATAACATCTGTCAAAGTTACAGCTCAATTCTGACATCTTTCAATTATAATATGGGAAAGATTATCCGTGAGTATGAACAGATTTTATTAAAAATAAGCAGACATAATTTTGCAATTTATTTAATCTGAATTATGATTGACCATGACATTTAGAAGTGGTATGGCACATGAAATAAGAATGACATACCCCAGTGATGGAAATAAACGGTTTGGTTCAAAATTACAAATACCTGAAGAAGGCCAGGGTAAATAACATCTGAAACGTTATAAACATAGCAATAAAGATGAAGACAACAGTCTGAAGAATTTAAATAATGTAAATACAGAATTATAGACAAGTATTCAAATAAGTTTTCTTAAAGACAACACACAGGTTATGCCAGTTTTATTTAATAAGTTTTTCTTTGATTAGTTTCTGTATCTTTGTGTTGAAGATGTAGAGAATTGTCGACAGTTCATTGTTAAGCCAAATTTCTTCTGTCTTTATGGAGAACAAAAGAAATTAAATGAAATTCAAAGTGTCTGGTTTGTATACATCTTTGGTACGATTTTAGAAATTTACATTTGTCTGTTTGTATTTCCCTATAAATATTTTGAAATGTTTTCACCTTCTTTGGAACTTTCTCATTTCATCTATCTTCTTCTTCTTCTATGTGCCCTGTCCCTTCAGGACGTAGGCGATCATGGATCTCCACGTCTCCCTATCCCTTGTGGCTCTTAGTATGTTTGCTCCTGTTGCTCCTGGCAACCCCCGTTCCGTCATCCACCTGATCAGACCCTGCAAATATGTTATCCGCTGCCTTCCTCTGTCTCTCCTTCCTTCTATCTGTCCAGTCAGTATCAGGTTCTCCAGGCTCTCCTTCCTCATTGCATGTCCCAGGAACTTCAGTTGTCTCTTCCTGATGCTCAGCATCAATTTCCTTTTTGTTGCCATTCTTTCTAACACTTCGTTGTTGCTTGTGTGCTCAGTCCACGATATCCGTAGCATCCTTCTGTAGAACCACATTTCGGCCGCTTCCAATTTTGTCCTCATTTTTGATGATATTGTCCAGCATTCACAGCCGTATTGAAGAACTGACATCATGTAGCAGTCTAGCACTCTTTTGAAAATTGATATACATTTTGCAAGGATGTGCATTGTGGTGCAGTGGATATTGACTAGGAATAAGAAATTGATGTGCCGAGTTCGAATTCTAATTGAATTCCTTGCATTCATTTACGCACAAATACCATTGGGAAAGGTATTAATCTGTCTCTTCTCTCCAGTTATGGGTTAAATAATAGGACAGATTGGGTTCTTTAGCCTTGGCTGGTAATCAGTCTACTGCAGAAAGCAATGGCAACCTACTGCGGGATAATCTTCTGCCCAGTCAGTCATGTCTCTTTCGAGACATGACCGCCCAAGCGTGTTTCATGTATGGCACTTAACTGACTGACTGAATATTATAGTCAAAAACATGATTAAGGTTTCTACTGGGCATAAAGTGGGGGATCGGTTTTCTACTATTATGAAGTAGTAAATTGATCCCCCACTAATTACTACTTTTTTTTTTGTTATTTTCTGAGTAAGTGGATTTGTAAACAACATTGGTTTTATTGAGGGGATTTGATTTCACTGGTTTTATTACTAAGAGTTTGGAACATTTTGCAATAGATAATAAATGTCTATTTCCATATATAGGCTTTATGTATCTCTGGATAATATATTTAATTTTCTTTGTAGTTTGAGTTAATTTGATTGTAATAAAATAAATTGATTGTGTTATGCTTTCTGTATTCAGTACTTTTGTTGGTGTTAGTGTTTTGCCTTAAATGAAACTTTGTCTGATAAAATAAGTCGGAAAACCATTATTGATGCCTTTTTGTTTAATGTTACTTAGTTCTTTGAGGAAAATTGTTTTAGAGAAGAAAATTAATTCAGCTCTTTTAATTAAATAATTTGTATAACAGCAATTTACTTTTCAAGTTATGAAGACAAAAGAGAGTGTTGGTTGTTTAGTTGGATTTGTTTAGTGGCACATCAACAACTCTATGAGTTATTTAATAGTGAAATCTGAATATTTTGAATGTGCAGATAAAATGTATTGTTGTTCATTTTACTATAAATAGATATTGTTGGTAATGTTTTATAGAAACTGTATTTGATTATACTTCTGAGATGAGGTGCTTTACATTGTTGGAAGTGTTGTCCTCTGCTTTATTGTCTTGTTCACAATGCTTCAGCCTGTAGGGTAGTAAGGAGCTGGTTAATGTTTCTTTGATTCGGCCTTGTGTCAGACTTAACCGAACTCCCTATAACTTACAAGTTTTATGCAGAGTTATAATCATCAGAAGGTTTTTCATCATCAGAAGGCTGGTCACCGGCAGGTTGGAATATGTAGAATTGTAGAATAAATCCGGAAGAGAATTTGTAGCGTAGGGAGCTGGTTAGTGTTTCTATGATTCGGCCTTGTGTCAGACTTAACCGAACCCTTTACAGCTTACAAGTTTTATGCAGAGTTATAATCATCAAAAGGTTTTTCATCATCAGAAGGTCGGTTGTCAGTTGGAATGTGTGGATTAGTGCAGAAGAGTGGAATAATAAAATATACATTTTACATTTTAAAATAGAAATTTATTAAAAGGAGGAATAACATAAGTTGTAGAAATTAATGTTCAATTAGGAAGTTAAGGTATCAAGAGTTCCTACAAAATATTTGTAGTAATAATTGTTGAAAGAGATTAGGAGAAAGAGAAAGAAGGCAATGAAGTTGAAAGTTACATTTTAGTGTTGTCTTTCTCCCTGCTTCAATCTGACTGACATGACTGACATTGATGAAGTCCTTTAATTGTAATCTAGATATTTTCCCACTAAGTCTTTTTGGTCTTGCAAGTTGCTTACATTCATCAAAAATCATTTTAACACCTACTTGTGAAATCTGGCTTAGACTTTTTCTTTAAGCAGATGGTCAATCTTTTTTCTATTTGGGAAAAACCAGGATTTCACACTTGAATTTTTGTACAAGTGAAGAAGAAGGTTGATTTTAATTCTTAATTTCTTATCCACCACTAAACACAACAAGAAGTCAATCCTTTTTCTAATCCTCAAAACCAGGATTTCACACATCATTGTGAATTTTTGTAAAAGTGAAGAAGTAGGTTGATTTTAGTCAATTTCTTATCCACTACAAACCATTAAGCAGGTACAAAAATTTAAATACCTGGCAAGTCTTCTAACATAAGACAAAAAGTATGACACAGAGATCCAAAGGTGAACTGGCATTCCAGAAGCTGAGTAGAGTATTAAGAGACAGAAAAATTTTGCTAGAAACAAAGAAAAGAGTGCTAGATTGTGATGTCAGCTCTTCAATATGTCAGTGAATGCTGGACAATCTCATCAAAGATAAAAGAAAAAAACTACTGAAATGTGGATCTACAGAAGGATGCTGCGGATATCATAGGTCAAGCATGTGAGCAATGGCGAGGTTTTGGAAATGATGAAAATGAAAAGGAAATTAATAATGAGCATCAGGAAGAAACAGCTAAAGTTCCTGGGATATGCAATGAGAAAAGAGGGCTTGGAGAACCTGATACTAACAGGCTAAATAGAAGAAAAAAGAGACAATATCTTTAATATCTTTGCACAGTACTATATATATATATATATATTTGAATTTGATAATGATAGTTTTACTGTCACTTTTAATCAAGTTTCTTTAACTATCTCCTTTTGCTAAAGCCTTCAACTTGACTGTCTTTGTTGTGTAACCTTGAAGTTTTGTGGAAGTTTGACCTCAGAGAAAGTGTCTTATACTTGTAAAGAGGCAAAATGGTTTTATTGCTTCCCTTCTGAACATTGAAGCAATTCTTCAAGCTATGGGAAGCCACATGAAATATTAACAATGTACAATAACGTTTTGGAAGAACATTATGTAATAAATTTTCATTATAGACATTTTTTTTTTACTATTTTAAAACATTATTTCTGGTTTTGTATAAGATGGCAGAAAACTTCCACAGATTTTCTTTTCTCTGTTCAGAATCAGCAAAAGCAAATGCACATATTGAGTAGTTGGTTGATAAACACGAAGGATGATAGGTACATAGAACTGCAAGAAAATACACGGAGAAATAGACTCTTAAGAAAATAGAGGTTGAAAGCATTATACCGAAGGTAGATGATTGCGATTTATAGATTAATTGAATTGTTAAGATACAAAACTGCAGGACAAGGAAAATAAATAGCACATGATCATATATATACTTGGGATTTTACAAGACAATTGCAATAAATTTCCCAATAAATTTATATGTGAAATAGCTGCCAATATACCCATAGAACTGTTAGCTGTTTTGACATAGGCAAAGAGTGTTGCGACGTCTGTGCATGAAGTGAGTTAATTTTTATACATAGGACGAACCAATCTGAGGTTGGAAGTGTGGTTTGCGCAACATGTTCCCCGCAAATATACATTCAGGTAGCCCTCTCAGAACTATAAGAACAACCCAAGCAGTTCTGGATTCAGCTATTGGCCAACACCTGCTGGACAATCAAGCATGTGCCTCCTCGTAGGAGGACAATTGGTTTTCTGTTTTGCACAGTGCTCGATTGGCATATCATCTTTGTGTTTTGGAGGCTATTTGCCTAAAGATCCAGCAGCCGAGCCTGTGCAGGCAGAAAGAGCATTTCCTTCACTCCTTACAATTACTGGAACGTTTGTGAGTCTAACATTTTTCTCTTTTATTTCACTCTTGTGGAATTATATGTATACACCCACCTTACATTTTAATATATTTTTTTTTCATTAAAGTTTACTTTTAAACGAGTTCCATCTTCTCTCAGTATTGTGAGTAATCCTTTTGGTTTTGTCCGTTTTCTTGACCCTTTACAATTTAAGCCAATGAAGCCCTTGATAAGTGTTGGCCGAAAGGTTCCTCGGGTTTGGGATAATTAAGACGTCTATTCTTTTTAAGGATATATATTTTTGCGGATACAAGCTTTTAAGCAATAAATAGTTTTAGTTATTGAGTAAAAATATGCTTGTCTACTTAAAGAATATTTCTCTGTAAATAAGAAACACAAAACAACCTTCATAGGATATACCACAAACACACTCTCACAGAGACTCACATGCTAGCAACTGAACCAGATTGCCACTAGAAAACATATCAATAAGCATTATAAAGGCCATAGTAACATTAGATAGCTAATCACATGCAATAACAAGAAAATGCTAGTAAAATCCAACAATAAAAAAGGATTGTCATGTTTTTTAGACTTTTCTTTTTAACTGGACTGCTTGATGACCAAAGTAGAATAACAGATTAGAGTTCTTCACATGGGATTGGTGTATATTATCCGATAACAAAACAATTGTCTTTCATTACTTATTTAGTGATGTTAAAAAATATATTTACCAAGAGAAAAAGAAATTGCCTAAATTGCCTACTGACTGAAGAGAAATGGAGAAAAAGTAACAAGTCTATGCAAACTTTAGTCTTGTTATAAAAAAACCCGCATGAATCAAAATGGACCGAGTATGTGAGAAATGATGAGGTTTTAGAAAGAATGGCAATGAAAAGAAAATTAATGATGAGCATCAGGAAGAGACAACTGAAGTTCCCGAGTCATGCAATGAGGAAGGAGGGCTTAGAGAACCTTATACTGACAGGCCAGACAGAGGAAGGCAGCGGATAACATATTTGAAGGGCCTGAGCTGGCAAATGACAGAACGGGGTTTGCGTGGTGTAACAGAAGAAAACGTACTAAGAGCCAACAAGGATAGGGAGACGTGGAAGGCCATGATCACCTATGTCCTGAAAGGACAGGACACATAGAAGAAGAATATATATGCCAACTGTTTATAAGAAATTATAATGTGGATATAAAATGGGGGATCAATTCTATATTATAATCAATATATAAACTGATTCCTCATTTTGTGGCCATGCTAGTTTTTAACCTTTTTATTCTAGATTTATGGTCTTGAGCTAGTGGATGGCAGAGCGGAGTTTGGGTTGTGTAACAGGAGAAAGCATGCTAAGAGGCACCAAGGATAGGGAGATTTGGAAAGCCATGATCACCTACGTTCTGAAAGGACAAGGCACATAGAAGAATATATATGCTAACTATAAAAAATTATAATGTGGATATAAAATGGGGGATCAATTTTATATTATAATCAATATATAAACTGATCCCTCATTTTGTAGCCATGATAGTTTCTATACATTTATATTCTAGATTTATGGGCTTGAGCTAGTGGATGGCAGAGTGGGGTTTGGGAGGTGTAACAGGAAAAAGCGTGTTAAGAGACACCAGTGATAGGGAGACATGGAAGGCCATGATCGCCTATGTCCTGAAAGGACAAGGCACATAGAAGAAGAATATATATGTCAACTGTTTATAAAAAATTATAATGTGGATATAAAATGGGGGATCAATTCTATATTATAATCAATATATAAACTGATCCCTCATTTTGTGGCCATATTAGTTTCTAAACATTTAGATTTATGGTCTTGAGCTAGTGGATGGCAGAGCAGGGTTTGGGTGGTGTAACAGGAGAAAGTGTGCTAAGAGCCACCAGGGATAGGGAGATGTGGAAAGCTTTGATTGCCTATATCCTGAAAGGACAACCCACATAGAAGAAGAAGAAGAAGAATCAAACATGAGACTGAGGAGAGAAACAGCGTCATGTAGAGACATAGCTTTGGGATTGAGTGCCGAACTTCCCCTTACCATCAACACAGCCATTGATACAAGACATCAATTCCCTTCAACCTGATTCATAATTTTTGAAGTAATACTCATACAAAAAAAAAACATTGAAATAAATTTTCCCATAGACTTATATGTGAAATAGCTGCTGATATATATATATAGAACTAGTGAGGATTGTCATATAGACAAAGAGAGTTGTGACATTAGTAAAGCCTTCTTTTTTTTTTAATATACACATTTCAGGATGCAAGGTCTTGAGCTATAAATGGCTTTATGTATTGATGTGTAGGAATATACTTGCCCAAATCAGAGAATGTTTCTCTGTAAATAAAAAACACAAAATGTCCTACATAGGATATACCACAAACACACTCTCACGAAAACTCACCTGTCACCATTTGGATCTGATTGGCACCTGCCAACATATTAATTAGTGGCATAAATGTCATATTAACATTAGACAGTTACTAACAAATAATACTTTTTTTATAATCATATTGTCCCAAGCAAGTCATTTTATTGCCAGTTTTGTAGGGGGTTACATAGGAGGAAAGTTATGAGAAAGAGTGACAGGTTATATAGGGGGTGTCAGGAAGTGGGTAAGAGAAAGATGATAGTTGCCATAAAGTGGGGGATCAATTTATATATTGATTGTAATGTAGAATTGATCCCCTGCTTTATATCCACATTATAATAGTATAGAATTTTTTTTTAATAATCATATCGCCCCAAGCAAGGCATTTCACTGTCACTGTTTTGCAGGGGATTACATAGGAGGAATGTTATGAGAAAGAGTGACAGGTTATAGGGGTTGTCAAGAAGTGGGTAAGAGAAGAATGAGAATACTGATGAGAGCGGAGTAGACGGAGAAAGGAGCATGAGAGAGAGGATGCAGGTTAGTGAGATAGGAGATGACTATTGACTTTACATTTAAATTCTTGGAGATTGTAGCTGTCGGGCTATCTATCTATCTATCTATCTATCTATCTATCTATCTATTTTTTTATAATCATATCGCCCCAAGCAAAGCATTTTATTGCCACTGTTTTGCAGGGGGTTACATAGGAGGAAAGTTATGAGAAAGAGTAACAGGTTATAGGAGGTGTCAGGAAGTGGGTAAGAGAAGGATGAGAATACTGATGAGAGTGGAGTGGACAGAGAAAGGAGCATGAGAGAGAGAGGATGCAGGTTAGTGAAATAGGAGATGACTATTGACTTTGCATTTAAATTCTTGGAGATTGTAGCTCTCGGTGAAGCAAGTAAATGGAAGGGAATTTCACAAGCGGGAAGTGTGAGAAAAGCAGCAGCTGGAGTAGAATGAGAATTAGAAGTAGAATACTTATGTACTAGTAAAATCAAATATTAAAAGCAGACTTGTGATTCTTGAAATGATGCTCATCCATCAAAAACAAATATTACAATTAATTTTCTTCTTAATTTATATCCTGAATACCTGTTTACATATTCACAAGTGAATTAAGTGCATTGACAAAGAAGGAGATTATGTTGAAAAATAAATATTTCTTGTGAAAAATTTATGCTTATTGATATTTAAGCTTTTTGATATTTTGGGTGGTCATGTCTCAAAGAGACTGGGAAGAAGATTATCCCACAGTAGATTGCCATTAATTTCTGTGGTAGACTGGTTGCCAGTCAAGGCTATAGAACCCAATTTGTCCTGCCATTTAACTCATAGCTTGAGGGAGAAGAGATAGATTATATTACATTATTATATTCAGTATAATTAGTGGGGGATCAGTTTATTACATCATAACAATAGAAAACTGATCCCCCATTTATGCCTAGTTGAAGTTTTACTTACAACTAAATTAAGTGCATTGACAAAGAAGGAAATTATTTTGAATAATAAATATTTCTTATGAAAAATTTATGCTTTTTTATTATTAGGCTACATACTTATTGATGTAGCTACATATTCACAACTAAATTAAGTGCATTGACAAAGTAGAAGATTATACTGAATAATAAATAATTCTTGTTTAAAATGAATGCTTTTTCATCATTAGGCTACAGACCTACATATTCACAACGGAATTAAGTGCATTGACAAAGAAGGAGATTATGTTGAAAAATAAATATTTCTTGTGTAAAATAATAGTTTATCATTAGGCTATAAACATATTGACGGATCTACATATTCACAGATGAATTAAACACATTGACCATGAAAAAGATTATATTGAAAAATACATTTTTCATTGTGTAAAGTGAATTCTTATTCATCATTAAGCTTATTGATATATCTACATGCTCACAACCAAATTAAGTGCATTGACAAAGAAGGAGATTATGTTGAAAAATAAATATTTCTTGTTTAAAATGAATGCTTTTTCATCATTAGGCTACAGACTTATCGATGTACCTGCATATTCACAACCGAATTAAGTGCATTGACAAGGAGGGACGTTATATTGAATAATAAATATTAGCTGTATAAAAAATACGTTTTTTCATCATTAGACTGCAGACTTATCGATGATGCTTGCGCACATCTACATAATATATTTCATGGTGAATACTAAAATTTTAGTAGGATTTCACACATCTGGTGCCATACCTTTAATGTCTTTTATGATATATAGTTCAAAGATTATCAATAAGTGTGTGGGGGGGGGAATCAAGAATCATTGAATAACTTTTTATAATTTCTTTGCTAAGAGAAATTTCCATCAAAATAGACAATCAACAGATATAACAACGCAACCTACAGACGGACCAATAAAACAAGACATTTGTTGCTCTACCAGATGTTGCTTGAGATGGAACTACCTCTAATATGAAACTGAAATATGGGCATTTTATGTGTGTACCTGCACTGAAAGACAAATATATATATATATACAGTACTGTGTAAAAGTATTAGGACAAGAACTATTTTATCTTTTCTGAGGCTTCAAAATAAAGTTTAAAATCACCCCTGTCCTAACACTTTGGCACACGACCGGTAGTGTGCAAAAGTATTAGGACAGGCATGATTTTCCTAAAAACCCTCACTGAAATTCAAATACTGGGTGAAAAACCAAACCTTTGTAAGAATTATTTAACTAAAAAGGAAGAGGAAGGAAGTCTTCGGAATTTGAATTGGCCCCCACAAAGCCCTGATCTCAATCCTATTGAACATCTATGGGATATTTTGGATAAAAAAATTGATAAATCTAATGTGACTTAGTAAGACACACTTTAGGAACAAATGCAAGCTGCTTGGCAGGAGATACCATTAGATACATTGAAGAAGCTTGTGATGTCAATGCCTGACAGAATGAAGGCTGTGATCAAAGCAAAAGGCTATTATACTAAATATTAAATTTATTTTGTAACAAGTATTTTTTTCTTGTTAAAGCATTTGTTGAGTAAATCAAATAAAATTACTTTAATTAAATTATTTTCTGTCAATATGCCTCATAAAAGATAAAATAGTTCTTGTCCTAATACTTTTGCACAGTACTGCATATATATATATATATATATATATATATATATATATATATATATTAGGTGCGATTGCTAAATTGTCGCAATTATTTTATTATTTCAAAGCAAAAGGCTATTATACTAAATATTAAATTTATTTTGTAACAAGTATTTTTTTCTTGTTAAAGCATTTGTTGAGGAAATCAAATAAAATTACTTTAATTAAATTGTTTATTTTCTGTCAATATGCCTCATAAAAGATAAAATAGTTCTTGTCCTAATACTTTTGCACAGTACTGCATATATATATATATATATATATATATATATATACAGAAGAGGAGGGATTAGGATAGATAACAAAAAAGACAAAATATACTAAGAGCTAAAGAAGGCAGAAAATTGTGGAGAGCCATGATCCTGAAAAATATGGCACGTTAAGAATATCTCCATATTCATCTTGTGAATCACATCTAATTTAATTTATGTTAATATCTTGCAAGAACACGTCCCATCTGATTAGTCAGCCAGTTAAGTGCCTTAGCTGATACCCGCTTTGGGTGATCATGTCACGAAAGATACATGACTGACTGGGCAGAAGATTAGCCCGCAGTAAATTGCCATTACTTTCTACAGTAGACTGGTTGCCAGCCAAGGTTTCAGAACCCAATCTATTCTGCCATTTAACTCATAGCTGGAGGGAGAAAAGATAGATTATATTATATTATTATATTCAGTATAATTAGTGGGGGATCAGTTTGTTACTTGATAACAATAGGAAAACGATCCTTCATTTTATGCACAGTGGAAGCCTTAATTATGTTTCCAACTATTATATTCAGTCAGTCAGTTAAGTGCCATACGTGATACATGCTTTGGGCAATCATGTCTCGAAAGAGACATGACTGACTAGGCAGAAGATTATCCTGCAGTAGGTTGCCATTACTTTATGTGGTAGACTGGTTGCCAGCCAAGGCTATAGAACTCAATCTGTCCTGCCATTTAACTCATAGCTGGAGGGAGAAGAGAGAGATTATATGACATTATTATATTAAATATAATTAGCGTGGGATCAGTTTATTTCTTCATAACAACAGAAAAACGATCTCCCACTTTATACCCAGTAGAAGTTTTAATTATGTTTGCAACTATTATATTCAGTCATTTCAGGGCCATACATGGTATACGCTTTGGGCAATCATGTCTCGAAAGAGACATGACTGACTGGGCAGAAGATTATCTCACAGTAGGTTGCCATTACTTTCCGTGGTAGACTGGTTGCCAGCCAGAGCTATAGAACCCAATCGATCTTATTATTTAACCCATAACTGTAGGAAAGAGATGAATTAATACCTTTCCCAAGGGTATTTGTGTGAATGTGAGGAATTCAATTGGAATTCAAAATTGGCTCCCTGATTTCTCCTTCCAAGTCGATATCCACTGCACCACAACACACATCTCATTAGACAGATTTGAAAAGCACGTCCTAAATAAATAACCCACAATAAATGCTGAGTCTAAAGACATACAAAAAAAATAAAAATTTGAAATTCTTATGCAGTCATTTGTAAATGATTAGCAAAACGGGGATTAGGAGAGAGAACGAAAAGACAAAATTTACTAAGAGCTTCAAAAAGGGGAAATTGTGGAGAGCCATAATTGCCAATGTCTTAAAGGAACACGGTGCATAGAAGAAAAAGAAGAAGATGAAGGGGTTTGGGAAAAAAGAATTAAGAGAAAGAGCAAATAGTCAAGATTCAAGAAGAGTTTCAAAGGAGAGGAAATTGTGGAGAGTCATGATTGTCAAAGTCCTGAAGGGATACAGAATATAGAAGAAGAATGAGCTTTTATAAAAAGTTGGCTGAAAAGGTATTATGAGAGAGGTAAAAAGTCAAAAAATTTGAAGAGCTTCACAGGAGAGGAAATTGTGGAGAGCCATGATTGATAACGTTTTGAACAGACATGGCAAACAGAAGAAAGACAATGGTTTGTTTAAACGGTTTGAAGAAAAGAGATTCGGAGAGAGTGAACAGACAAGATTCACTAAATGCAACGGAGAGTCTGTAATGTGATCAATACCGACTTGGCAGACCGGCTGCAGTCACTTTCTCACTGGCTGTAAACCAGCACTGAACCTAAAATATTAAAAAAAAAACACTGTAAATATTTCCTGATTGTGAGTGCAGGTGGTATGCAGGTGATATAATGGATAGCAGATTGGAGTTCAAATTCCATTTGGCTTCATTACATTTGCTTTTGCAGAAATACTCTTGGTAAAGCTATGAATCTATCACCTCCCCCAGCTATGGGTTAAATAGTAGGACGTTTATCTAGAAAAAAAAACTATTGTTATTTGAAAATAAATTGTTACATGTACAAATAACCCACAAAGGGTTGTTAAGCCATGAAAAGACAATCAATCAATCCTGGAATTAAAATACAGGTGTTGTAAAGAAAAGAGATGTTTACTTTGATAACCGTCAGGTTTTAAAAGAAATCTAAAATAGATTTTTCTTTTTTTTTTGTTCACATTCAGACTGAAATTTTGCTCATATTTTTTTCATGCAGTTACAGCAAGGAACGAAAGTTTTGATTACCCCTGGGTTATAGCATTATCTTTAAAAAAACAACCAATACGGCAATGCAAAATGGAGACCTTTTCAAAGACATCAGTAACAATAGAAAGTAAAAGAACTGAAACCACGTGAGCAAAAGTGATAAAACTGAATCATAAAACAATGGAACATACGCATATTTAAAGATTAGAAATGCACAGGTAGACAGTCGGCTTTATAAAGGTAAAAAAAAAAAAGATTTATATGTGCACCATATAGACAAAGGTTAATCAATACATGATTTGTATACATTTGCTGTCTACTTTATCACTTGTGTTTGTTGATACATTCTCACCAGCACAATGTGGCTTCCCTGTGTCTCTTCTACAAATATTTTCATGGCTTCTGCTCAGATGAACTTAGCTCACTGGTGTCCCCTATACATAGATTTGCTCAAGCCACAAGATTAGCAACTAGGTCCCACCCTTTTACTGTGAAACCAATAAATTACCAGCTGTGAAATACCCTTAAAATTTACTTGCTTTCCTGACATCTACAATCTTCAAAAATTCAAATGTAAAGTCAATAGTCATCTCCTGTCTCTCTAACTTGCATTCTCTCTCTCTCTCTCTCTCATGCTCCTTTCTTCGTCTACTCCACTCTCATCAGTATTCTCATCCTTCTCTTACCCACTTCCTGACACCCCCTATAACCTCTCACTCTTCCTCATAACTTTCCTCCTATGTAACCCCCTGCTCAACAGTGGCAGTAAAATGACTTGCTTGTGGTGATATGATTATTAAAAGAAAAAACTCTATCTATCTATCTATCTATCTATCTATCTATCTATCTATCTATCTATCTACAGTCTATTTTTATCTCTCTCAACATATTTAAGACATATTTAAGTGTAAAGTCAATAGTCATCTTCTATCTCACTAACCTGCATTCTCTCTCTCTTGCTCCTTTCTCCATCCACTCCACTCTCATCAGTATTCTCATCCTTCTCTTACCCACTTCCTGACACCCCCTATAACCTGTCACTCTTTCTCATAACATTCCTCCTATGTAACCCTCTGCAAAACAGTGGCCGTAAACTGCCTTGCTTGGGATGACACAATTATAAAATATACATACATACATACATACATACATACATACATACATATATATATATATATATATATATAAAATGAAAAAGTTTTATGTTTTTATAAACCCATTGGTAACATTTTATTTATAGACAGAGGAACATTATGCACAAATACACACTTCACACGAAAACTACAAGCCTAGAACTTGTACCATTCAAAGAAAATCTTGTTTATGAAACCACAACTGTTCACTGCTTCATTGATTTTGAATGATTCAATAATGGTTTGGTTGATAATTCCAGCCCATATCATAACATTTCTGCCACCTTCCTGCTTTTTTTAGCAACAAGCACATCTGCATTGGATAAAATCCATCCTTTAGCCTATCCATCATGTCACCCAAGATTCATCTGTGAAAATTGCTTTACAAAACTCAATTTTCACAAATTCCCAGAGGAGTTTGGGTACTGGATGTAGTTGGGTGTGTTGGGCCCTCTTGACAGCACATTGCTGATAATCTTCACGTTGATGCTTGGACACAAACGTTTCACAACCCCACCTCAATTGTCCTACTTTAGAAAGACTGATTTGCAGCAATTGTTTCCTAAGTCTGAGGGTCAATATTGGAATACATCAGGGAATGTTTTCAACTGATCTGTGAAGAGCTGTTTTGGGCCTTTGATATCTTCTTGCTGCTGTCAATTTCTCTGAACAGGATGATACATGGGAGTCTAAAAGGGGTGCATTCTGGACACGAGACATGCCTAGGGGAGGCCATGTGGAAGGATGGTAGCCTCAATGCTGGAGAGAGACGTCTGAGAGATAGATAATATATGACAAAAAAGTTTTATATCCTTTTCGTTTCATTGAAACTGTTCGACCAACACTCACGAAAGCTGCTAGAAAATGAATCATACTAAGATCTTTGTCAAAATTAAGGAACGACTTTATTTTGGCAAACAAATTCTTGAAGATATGAAGTCTTTCAACAAGATGTAGATAGATCTATCTATCGCCTGGTTCACACTCCACCCATGTCTATTGAACAGGTGAAGAGGCTCATCCCTTGTTCCCTGTTTAGGATGTGGTTTCCGGCTTTCTCTTTTCATATCTTTTCACTATTACGTAGCCCCTTGCACATCAGTGGCGTTACCGCCTTGCTCGGAGTGATACGATTAAAAAAAAAAAAAAAAAAAAAAAAAAAATGGCAAAGCAAGTCATGATGTCAAATTTAGAGAATAGTTTGCTTAAGAGATTTTTTGACAGAACCCAATTTGTAAAGTATTCTACACCTTTTGTCTTTCTTGACTCCCTCAATTCCATTCTGTTTAAAGATCTGAGGCCTGGTCAAAAGTGGTTGTTTTTCTATCATTCACTTTAGTTTACATTCCTTCTTGACTTTCCTTTTAGTTCTCAACTTCAGAGGTGTAAGTTGTAAAGATTATCTCGGAAGTACTTGGGAACATCAAGAAATGAATAATAAAATCAACTGTCAAAGTTACAGCTCATTTCTGACATTTTTCAATTAAAATATGCGGATGAACAAATTTTATTATAAATAAGCAGACATGATATTTGCAATTTATTTAATCTAACACACACACACACACACACACACACACACACACACACACACACACACACACACATATATATATATATATATATATATATATATTTAATGTATTGAGGCAGGAGATAATTTTCTAAACATATACTGTTGAATATATTGACAATGAATGTCTATTATGTTTAATCATGAGCCGTTCTAAACATCATATTTTGGCTTTAATTTCAGTTGAAAATAATGACAAAAATTCTCAATTTGGATAATTTTTTATTAAGTTGGTTCTAAGCTTTCGGCTCACATGAAATTAAAGCCAAAATATGATGTTTAGAACGGCTCATGATTAAACATAATAGACATTCATTGTCTCTTATATTTAACAAAAGATGTTTAGAAAATTATCTGCTGCCTTGATACACTATATATATATAAATATTATTTGCTCTACTGTGTTTTTAGCACTTTTTTAAAAATAGTGTTTTTAGATACGGAATTTTATTCTATTCATGCCTACCTTATACTTGTATATATATATATATTTTTCTAAACATATATTGTTAAATATAAGAGACAAAGAATGTCTATTATGTTTAATCATGAACCATTCTAAACATCGTATTTTGGCTTTAATTTCAGGTGAAAATAAAGACAAAAATTCTCCAACATTTGGATAATTTTTTATTAAGTTGGTTCTAAGCTTTCAGCTCACCTGAGCCATCTTCAGAGAGGCTACAAGTGTTATATATCACCGTACGACGACAAAACAACAAACACGCATATATAAAAATATAAGGTTATATTTTTATTAATGACGACGAACCGTGTGGAATAGAGAATGGAAGGGTGAGAGCGCACATAGAATGGGTTGACGGGAGTGTAGTCTTGCCTGTGGTGTTTCTCTGCTTCCACTGGCCGTTCTCTGCTGGCGAATCCGTGTGTCGAGGTCTTTATATAGTCTTCTAGAACCGGGACTTTCCTTCCGGTTTTGCCTCGCCCACGCAACGCCCACGTAATTCCCAGAGACACCTGTTCTGTTTGCCTCCGTAGTCATTTCCGCCGCTGTCGGAAATAAGGTCAAACGACATCCGCTCTGGCCTCGACAGGATGTATTTCACAAACACCTGTCTTGTCATTTTGCCGACCCCTTCACCGACGGGAAACACCATCGCTTGCATCACTTCCTCGGGTGGGGCCAGATTGTTATATTACACAAGAATGTTAACATAAAAACATCAACCATCAGCGATGATTTTATCCTGTGTTGACATAAAATTTTACTAAGCAATGATAGCAGTTACCAAAAATAGCAAACGCAGTTTGTAAATTTGTAATGTGGTTCTATGATGTCACACCTCGTGAAAGCCTGAAATGATCACAGAACCATATATTTAAGTAACAATGTAATGTATTATGGCCAGATTTAAACATGATTTTATTAAGTGTGGGTTGTTTGGATTTAATCTAGATGGCCTCCAATATCTGAAGGTTCTTTTTACTGTGTGTATGAGTGAGGATTATTGTATTGTTGACTAAAATCTGTCTGATATTTTAGTCAACAATACAATAGTCCTCACTCATACACACACGTTGTCTCTCTTGATTAACAGAACTTGTTTAAAAGAAAAAATGCTGCTAAAATATACATACTTATGATTTCATCTGTATGTGTGTGTAAGTATATATGATTCTATCTGTACATATGTGTGTGTAAGTATGTATATCTCTCTATATACATGTGTGTGTAAATATGTATGATTCTGTTTGTACGTGTGTGTACATGTATGTGCATATGTATGGTTTTAACTGTGTATGTGTGTGCATCTGTAAGTATGTATGATTCTACCTATATGTATGTGTGTGTAAATAAGCATGATTATATCTGTACATAGGTGTGTGTATATGTGTATACATATGATTCTAAGTATACATCTGTGTGTATATGTAAGTATGTATGATTCTATCTATAGATGTGTGTGTGTGTGTGTGTGTGTGTGTGCATCTGTGTATGTAAATATGTGTGGTTCTAATTGTATATATTTGTATGTGTGTGTATGATTCTGTATGTATATGTGTCGCTCTTGGTTATTTGATTTTATCCCTAAAAGTTCTGGAACCATTCTGCCAATATCTGCTCCCGGCCCTCCAGCAGATGTTCTTTTTAAAGGCTTCATTTGAAAATCGGTTGGAAGTGTCTTTTTCTTGCCAACTAAGTCTGTCTGTGTCAATATTTAATGTTGTCTTCAAAGTACCAAAAACCTTTGTGAACACAGATTAATGTTCAACTCTAGAGACTAGACTTTTTTCTTCTCCATTGTTCTTTTCAGCGTTACATATCAAATGAGCTTAGCCTGCAAATCAACTCTTGCTAGCTTGTCAGTAATTTCCGAAGTTAGTGTCAATGTAACTTTATCAAATTAGCATTTGAATTATACTTCATTTGTCGGTCAACTGTTTCCATCAATGATCGGTTTTCTACCATTTTCGCAACTGACTTGCTTGCTTCCATGTTTATCTATTTTCTTTTTTCTTATATTCTACTTTTTAAAGTCTTATCAAAAGACTCGGTGTTCATATTTGTACATCTAATACACACCTTCCTTTGGCACACCAGATACATCACATAATATATACAAAATCATATTTAATAGCTATACCCAAACCACCCACATACCCACAATTTCCCTACGCATATTCTCCTCCAAAAACATTCAGTCAGTCAGTTAATTGCCAGACATGATACACGCTTGGGCGATTATGTCTCGAAAGAGACATGACTGACTGGGCAGAAGATTATCCTGCAGTAGGTTGCCATTGCTTTCTGCGGTAGACTGGTTGCCATCCAAGGCTATAGAACACAACCTGTCTTATTATTTGACACATAACTAGATGGGGGAAGTGATGTACTATATTATTATGTAGTAATTAGTGGGGGATCAGTTTATTATTTAGAAACAATAGGAAATCGATCCCCCACTTTATGCCCAGTAGAAGCCTTAATCATGTTTTCAACTATTATATTCAGTCAGTCAGTTAAGTGCCATACGTGATACACGCTTGGGCGAAAACAAGGGATGAGCCTCTTCACCTGTTCAATAGACGTGGGTGGAGTGTGAACTGGGCGATAGTTTAGTCTATCTACTCCAATTGAAAAAAAAAAGAAAAGAGTGAAAAGATTGGAAAAGAGAAAACCGGAAACCACATCCAAAACAGGGATCAAGGGATGAGCCTCTTCACCTGTTCAATAGATGTGGGTGGAGTGTGAGCCGGGCGATAGTTTAGTCTATCTACTCCAATTGAAAAAAAAAAGAAAAGAGTGAAAAGATTGGAAAAGAGAAAGCCGGAAACCACATCCTAAACAGGGAACAAGGGATGAGCCTCTTCACCTGCTCAATAGACGTGGGTGGAGTGTGAACCGGGCGATAGTTTAGTCTATCTACTCCAATTGAAAAAAAAAGAAAAGAGTGAAAAGATTGGAAAAGAGAAAACCGGAAACCACATCCAAAACAGGGATCAAGGGATGAGCCTCTTCACCTGTTCAATAGATGTGGGTGGAGTGTGAGCCGGGCGATAGTTTAGTCTATCTACTCCAATTGAAAAAAAAAGAAAAGAGTGAAAAGATTGGAAAAGAGAAAGCCGGAAACCACATCCTAAACAGGGAACAAGGGATGAGCCTCTTCACCTGCTCAATAGACGTGGGTGGAGTGTGAACCGGGCGATAGTTCAGTCTATCTACTCCAATTTAAAAAAAAATAAGGAAAAATGAAAAGCTTGGAAAAGAGAAAGCCGGAAACCACATCCAATTGTTGCAGATTAATGGAATTTGGCCTTACCAGTTTTTGTTAACATCTTTTCCAAAATGTTTGTACTTTCTTCAGTGTAAATATTGTCCCACTCTATCGTGACGATTTTTATATTCATTTGGAGCAAGTACAGAACATCCTGAGATTAGATGGTCTATTGTTTCTTGGTATTTATCACAGAACCTGCATTTTGGATCCACATTATTATGTATAATATTTGCCTGAGAGTTCCTAGTGTTTATTATTATTATTATTATTATTATTAATCCATGTTTCTTTCTTTTGTTTTTTTTTTCTTATTCTTTCTTTTAACTCGTGTTTGTTTTTTTCATTTTAATTATTTCCTTCCTTCACCATTAGCGTTAATCTTTGGTCGTCAGTCTCCGCCTTCTTTTCCCCTCAAGTCTTTTCTCACTTTCCTTTCTTCATTCTTTTTTTCCTTCATTCCTCTTCTCACTTTATTCTTTTTCATTCTTCTTTTTCTTTCATTTCTCCTCTTATTTTCTTTTTTCATTCTTCTTCTTTCTTTATTCCTCTTCTCACTTTCTTTTTAAATTCTCCTTTTTCTTTCATTCCTCTTCTCACTTTCTTTTCTTCATTCTCCTTTTTCTTTCATTCCACTTCTCACTTTCTTCTTTTTTCATTAATTTTTTCTTTCATTTCTCTTCTTTCTTTTTCATTCTTCTTCTTTCTTTATTACTCTTCTTACAGTCTTCTTTTTTCATTCTCCTTTTTCTTTCATTCCTTTTCTCACTTTCTTTTTTTCATTCCCCTTTTTCTTTTATTCCTCTTCTCACTTTTCTTCATTCTCCGTTTTCTTTCATTCCTCTTCTCACTTTCTTCTTTTTTCATTAATCTTTTTCTTTTATTTCTCCTCTTATTTTCTTTTTTCATTCTCCTTTTTCTTTCATTTCTTTTCTCACTTTCTTCTTTTTTCATTCTCCTTTTTCTTTCATTTCTCCTCTTATTTTCTTTTCTCATTCTTCTTCTTCCTTTATTCCTCTTCTCAATTTCTTCTTTTTTTCATTCTTCTTCTTTCTTCAGCCCTCTTCTTACTTTTTTCTTTTTCATTCTATTTTTCTTTATTCCACTACTCACTTTCATCTTATTTTTTTGTTCTTCTTCCTTCATTTTTCCTCTGACTTTCTTTTTTCTTCATTCTACTTCTTACAATTTTATTTTTTTCTTTAGTCTTCTTTTTACTATTCTTCTTTTTTCATTCCTTCTTGCCATTCTTATTTTTTCTTCATTCTTCTTCTCACTTACTTTTTGCTTTATTCCTTATCCTCATGTTACTTTTCTTTTTCCTTCATTCCTTTTTTTACCTTCTTCCTTTTTTCATTCCTCTTTTTTCTTCCCATCCTTATTTTTTCATTCTTCTCACTTTCTTTTTTCTTCATTCGTCTTGTTATCATTCTTTCGCTTCCATTTCTGTGTTCTTGCTATTTTTCTATTTTTTCATTCTTTTATGTCTTTACCATTTTTCATTTTTCTTTCGTTCACCTTTCTTCTGTCATTTTTCTTCTTTTTCTCTTTTTTCACGCCATGCTTCTTTTTCTTTCGTTCTTCTTTCTTCCCAACATTTTCTTTCGGCTTTCATTCTTCTTTCCTCACATGTTTTTTTTTCTTTTTCTTCTCCTGCCTGCATTCTTTGAATTTCCCAGTCAGCACGGTTTTCTCTAATGGCGGCATAAAAATGAATTGATTCATTAACACTGTGCTTGGGAATATTTATGGCTAAAACAGTTATTAATGAGGAAACCCTCATCATAAAAGGACACAGCACCGGCTAGCCTGTTTAAGATTTATCGCTACAAAAAGCAAGCCAATCAACCAGGCCACAGCTTTAACAAGCAGATCTCTTCAGTTTTAGAGAGAATTAAGGCTTCGTTATCATCATTATCATCATATAACTTATAAATCACAAGACTAATCGGCTAATATCATGCTGTTGAATGAGCAGCGCACAGTATGAGTTTTTGGTCATTTAAACTCACCTTAATCAATACTACTCCCACTGATCATTAGTTTCTAGTTATATTTTCAGTTCCTTTCAACTTTTTCATTGCATTCAAATTTTGTATCGACCGGCTCTTCTGGGCATACCTGCTCAAACAACACACAGGACAATTTGGCAGGCAAAACTTTCGCCAAAAACAAAAACAAAAAAAAAAACTGATACGCAGAAAAAAAGACATGCAGGCAACATGAATCGAACTCACAACTCAATTTCATTCCTCTTCTCACTTTCTTCTTTTTTCATTCTCCTTTTTCTTTCATTTCTCCTCTTATTTTCTACTTTTTTCATTCTCCTTTTTCTTTCATTTTTCCTCTTACTTTCTTTTTTCATTCTTCTTCTTTCTTTCATTTCTTTTCTCACTTTCTTCTTTTTTCATTCTCCTTTTTCTTTCATTTCTCCTCTTACTTTCTCTTTTCATTCTTCTTCTTTCTTTCACTTCTTTTCTCACTTTCTTCTTTTTTCATTCTCCCTTTTCTTTCATTTATCCTCTTATTTTCTTTTTTCATTCTTCTTTTTTCTTCATTGCTCTTCTCACTTGCTAAACATTACACGACATCTAGGTACCCAAAGTGAGATAAAAGATAGTGAGGAGCCAATTCAAATATCTTCATTCAGTTATCAATGAAAGGTGCTTAAGTATTTCAAGGAATAGACAAACAGTGGACACTGTCACAAAACTAAAAACCATCTGGAAAGACAAGAACACCTGCCTGGAATCAAAGACCAGAACTCTGGCATGCATTGGTCTTCTGAATCTAACAAAATTTTTATTGACAAGGGGCATGGGCAAATCCCAAATGGAAAAACGGTCAACAGAAGCCCAGAGGGCAACAGAAGCCCAGAGGGTAACAGTGCTTACTCATTTTCCCCAATCTCGGAAATTGATACCTATCAAATCTGATCAAAAAGCGATATTCAGCCATCAGTATGTCTCATTTTCTCCTGTTTTACCCCAAATGGCTATGATAAGTTTTCATGGACTTACTTAGGTTAGTTTATCCTTGGATAACTTATTTGACTCCAATATCAGAAATCGATACCCCGATATCCTATTGGGTCTGATCAAAATCAGGTTTTCAGCCCCTTTATTTTGGTTTTTGCTTCCGATTTTGCTCTAAATAGGTATAATTGTAGTTCTTAGTCTCAGCCATGATACCATTTACTCATAGGACTTATTTAGCCTTCAAAATTCAGTTTACGACGAAAAAAACTTATTTGATATCGATACCAGGAAATCAAAATTTGACTTACATCTATTCATTTTTCTTTCAGTCTGTGGTTTTGCTTTAACTGGAAACAACTATTGCTTTTTAGTCTTTCATGCCAACGTCCACAGAGTCTGAGCTCCAGGACCATGGATTAGTTTTAAAGCTTTCATTACACCCAAGCAACGTCGGGCTATCCTGCTAGTATTCAGACATTTACGATGTTAGTGAGAATTACATTTTCCCACTTGTTTATTGACTACAGTTTATTTTGAAAATTTAATGTGCATTCTAGTTAAGAATTTCTGTTTTTATTTAAGCAGAACTATAGAAACCCTCACAAATGCTTAGCAAAGCAAAAATATTTAAAAAGCCATAAATATTTATTGCTATTTTACAGTGCATTTTCATTTGAAAGGTGGACGTCTGTCGTGCAGCACTTTGTGAGAACTAACGACTGTTTTAAATTTTATGGCATGTGGTACACTGGGCAAATATTGATGTTGTGTGAACACAAAACAAACAGCTAAATGACACCATTTCTGATTTTTTTGGATTATGTATCTTAATATTTTTGTATAACAATTCAAATAACCAAATCAATCAAAATTCTTCATTGTCAAAGAAATGATGATTCCTTGATTTTAGAAGTTTTCTTTTTCACACTTGTGTACATCAACCGTACATATTCAAAGTATGAGATATATCAAATAATTATAAGTAGTATTGTACTCTCGTGTATAAAGATACAATATAAAACACTTTATCAATCATTTTGTTGTGGCCTGTTATGGCCAGGAAGAAAGATATAAAAAGACGAAGATAGGTTGAACCAGGGTATTGGAATAACAAACATATATCCAAAATAAGAAGTCTCGCATGTTAGTATTTATGAAGGAAGAAGAGCTCATTCCAATGTAGGTAGGGCACCATAATACTATCTATCTATCTACCTATCTGTTTTTGCCTTTAAGGGCCAGGAAGAAAGACACGAAAACAAGAAGGTAGTTTGAACCAGGGTATTGGAATAACAGGACATTTATACAAAATAAGAAGTCTCACAGGTTAGTATTTATGAAGGAGGAAGAGTTCATTCCTAAGTAGGTAGGGCACCATAATATTATCTATCTATCTACCTATCTGTTTTTGCCTTTAAGGGCCAGGAAGAAAGACACGAAAACAAGAAGGTAGGTTGTTTTGGAATAACAGAACATATATACAAAATAAGAGTGTTATTAATCAGCAGATAGAAATGTCTGTCTGAGCTGTTAAGTTACACTGTGTCTCTACTGCCATCTTTAGGAAGTCTCGCAGGTTAGTATTTATGAAGGAGGAAGAGTTCATTCCAAAGTAGGTAGGGCACCATAACACACTTCTTCCCAGACATAGTGAATTAAATTTTGCACAATACAATTTCACTACTACACTTAGTCTTTAATAAAGAAAAATTGTAAGAATCCAAGAAAAATTGACACAAACCCTAGCACAATATTCCTTGACTATCATATTTGAAAGAAACCGTCATTTAGCATACAAATAAAGAGACCAGTATATGTAGAGAGTACTTGGGGAAGTAGGACAGAAAATAGCCTGTTGTCACAGAGGATATGCAACGCTGTGCTATGACTACAACTACTTGTATTGATATGTGAAACATAACAATGGTGTCACCAATAGGTTCCATGATTTCACTGGATGACCCAGAACACTTGGAAATACGGATAAGAACTTTTGGAGCATTTGCAAGAGTAAAGTAATTAAAAGACTCAAAGACTGATGGAAAAGAAAACAAGATAGCCAATTTATTTCTTGCTACAGTGGGATGGGAAGCTGCGAAGAAAATTTCAACAATGTGTTATCCGAGCAAGTTAGAAGGAATGACATTTGAGCAACTCATGAAAGTCATACAAAGATTATAAACTAAAAAAAAGATTAGTAAAAGGAAAAAACAAGGCTGTACAACTTCTCTGGTTCAGGAAGGTGTAGTCTTATACTGTAGCGTAGGGAGCTGGTTAATTTTTCTTGTATTTGGCCTTGTGTCAGACTTAACCAAACTCCCTACAGCTTAAGGGATTTTATGCAGAATTATCATCAGAAGGTTTTCATCGTTATCAGAAGGTTGGTTGTCGGCAGGTTGGAATCTGTGGAATTGTGTGGAATAGTGTAAGAATAAAATATACATTTTTCATGTTAAAATAGAAATTTATTAAAATAAAAAAATAACACAAGTTGTAGAAGTTAATGTTCAATTAGAAACATTATTAAGAAGTTAAGTGTAGGGTTTGTATTCAATAATAAAGTTGAGTTAAGGCTGTCAAGATTAAAGAGAACAAGGTGCGACCTGAGCTTATCTGTGGGTCGATTTGAAGTTGCAGTTATATGTTAGTTGTTTTGTTTCACAGCTCTCGTCTGGATTGCTAAGTTCTTTCAAGTCTTACAAGTGACTCCCATTGGTCAAAAATCATTCTAACACCTACTTGCGAAATCTAGTTTCGACTTTTTTCAAGCACATGGTCAATCCTTTTTCTATTTGGGAAAACCAGGATTTCACACGTCATTTTGAATTTTTGAAAAAGTGAAGAAGAAGGTTGATTTTAATTAATTTCTTATTCACTACAACTGTACGCCATCTTTTTATCTGTAGTTAATCGTTGCGTTATTTGACGCGTCATGTTATGATCTTCACAACCATTTTTGTTAACGTCCTACCATTCATCGAGAAGTGAAATAAAAGTCCCATCAGTCAGAATTAAAAGGAAAATCATTGACTCTAATTTCAATTTGTCTCCTCCTTAAATTTCTAATGATTTTTTTAATTTACTAAGAATTAAATGGTGACACAACGAATGGCAAAATGAATGCAACCAATTCTTTGTTTTTGTCATAAGATAAAACAATATTCTCACAGAAATGATCCATTATATAAATGCCACAGACCAGGTCAGCTCGTACCTTTCTCGCGGCTCCCATTTGTGTCTGATGCTGGTGAAGTCCTTTATATGTCCTTTTGAATTTCACACCGGATCGCTAAGTCCTTTCAAGTATTACAAGTCTCTCCCATTTGTTAAAAATCATTCTAACACCTACTTGCGAAATCTGGTTTTGGACTTTTTAAATAAGCAGATGGTCAATCTTTTTTCTATTTGGGAAAACCAGGATTTCACACATCATTATGAATTTTTGTAAAAATAAAAAAGAAGGTTGATTTTAATTAATTTCTTATCTGCTACAATATGCAATCTGTATATATATATAGAGTACTTGGAGAATTAAGACAGAAAATAGTCTGTCATCACAAAGGACATGAAGAGCTGTGCTATGACTTCTTCCACTCTTATTGATATTCAAAACATAACAGAAGCATTAAATCTCTCTTACACAATTATGAGTCTATCATTTCTTTATGCTTAGAATATTTCTGTCACTATTGGTGCTCCTGCTATATTCTTAATTCTTAATCAAATTTGCCTTTTCTACAAATATTTTCATGGAAAACTGGTCTGATGTGCTTTTTGCCCTGGTGCCCCAACCATATGAATTTAAGCATGCTATAGATTGGCATTTAGGTCCCATATTTTTACCGTTGAAATAGTTAAATGTTACCGCCACTTCTATTCCAAAAGTTTGTTTCTCTCTCTTCCCACCCTTCAGTTTATTTGCTTCCCTGATAGCTACAATCTCCAAAAAGTTAAATGCAATGTCAATTACCATCTTCTATTCTTGAATCCCATTCATCTTTTACCCTTTCTTCAATACCTCCTGTCCCCAATTTTTTTCTCTCACTTAGAAACCCCTTAGAACTAGTGGCAGTCCCGCCTTGCTTTGGGAGAAATGCCAAAAAACTCGAAAGAAGAAACTGCAATGTTATTGGCCCTGACCTGGCATCTCAGGTTTAACCACTTGCCCATCACATGTCTTTTCTATAAATACTTTTATGGTAATTGACCTGATTCAATAAATTTAAATGTATAGTGGGTTATCCGTTATAGTGAAGTGTATTTGTGTGTTGAAACAGATAACTGAATTTGGCCTTGTTAGTAGATAGCCCATTATAAGAGGGGCATAAAACAAGAAAAATCAAATTGTGTATAGAAACAACATATATATATATATATATAAATCAGTTAAGATTTTTTTTTTACAAATAAAAGTAATGTCTTTTGTTTAGTACAAAAGTCATTAAAATGTTTATAGCAGCAATTGCCAAAAAGAGTTTGTGCGTATGTATGGTTGTGCATTCGTTTGTTAGGAGTGTCTTTGAAGTCTCTGCTCAGTCCTTCAGGTACCTGTCAGTTATTAAGTGGCTCAGTGAACAGTGACGAAGAAGATGAGAGAGAAAGGAGAGGCAACCATAATACGATTGCTTGACGTTTGTCAAGGGACGTGTTAATTATGCTCGTATTTTCTCAACTGGCGATGCTTCTTGTGTCATCCTTTTATTTCGTTTTCGGGGCTCCGAACAAGTCATTTGGGAATTCACACCCGGATTTAATTCTGGGCTTCTTATTGGACGATAAACAAAATTCATGTGTCTGCTCAGTCCATTGGGTAAGTAGCTCAGTGAACAGTGAAGAAGAAGATGAGAGAGAAAGGAGAGGCAAGCAAAATACGATCGCCTTAACATATGTCAAGGGACATGTTAATTATGTTTCCTGTGTCATCCTTTTATTTCATTTGGAAATTCCCACCTGGATTTCATTCTGGGCTTCCCATTGGACGATAAACGAAATTCACATCGGCTTGCGAAAAGGGTCCGTAAAAGGAATTTGATATTTATTTGTTTTTGGTTTTCCACCGAAACTTCTGCATGGAGCCCAGATGCGCAAAGATCAGTTTTGGTCATTTGTTATCTGGACCTCTGAGGGCAAACATCTGGTCGCTCACTTGCTCGGTATCACCACAAGTGAAGTACTAGATTGGTGGTTAGGTCTCATCTGACAATTGAAATGGTTAGATGTAACTGTAAGTTCTATGCTAACATTTTTTTCTGTTGCACTTCTTGCTTGTGGAACTCCCTTCCAGCTCCTTCCTTTCTAGTCAAGTTTGATCTTTAAAAAATTAAGTACAATTGTAATCTTCTGTAGTTTTAATTATTTTTTTTTTTACTCAGAAGGAAGAATTGGAAAACCAAATTCCAATTCTGATTGAGTCAGTTAAATTTCTTTTGCATAAATATTCTTGGGAAAGATATGAATCCATCCCTTCCCACCCGAGTATACGTGATACATGCTTGGGCGATCATGTCTCAAAAGAAACATGACTGACTGGACAGTAGGTTGCCATCGCTTCCTGCGGTTGACTGGTTGCCAGCCAAGGTTATAGAACCCAATCTGTCCTATTATTTGACTCATAGCTGAAGGGAGAAAAGATGGATTATATTACATTATTATATTAAGTATAATTATTGGGGGATTAGTTTATTACTTCATAATAATAGAAAAACGAACCCCCACTTTATGCCCAGTAGAAGTTTTAATTATGTTTCCACCTGTTATATTCAGTCAGTCAGTTAAGTGCCATACATGATACATGCTTGGGCGATCATGTCGCAAAAAAGACATGACTGACTGAGCAGAAGATTATCCCGCAGTAGGTTGCCATTATGTTCTGTGATAGACTGGTTGCCTACCAAGGCTGTAGAAACCAATCTGTTCTATTATTTACCCCATAACTGGAGAAAAGAGATGGATTAATACCTTTCCTAAGGATATTTGTGGATAAGTGAATGCAAACAATTCAACTGGAATTTGAAATCGGCAAGTGGTTAAGAGATGGGTATTATATATATATATATATATAATAAAATCTATCACTGATATTCTCTCTACAAAAACATATTTTTATACTATTTTTATATTTTTATACTATTTTTATATTTTCTATTATACTATTTTTTTCTTAATCGTTTCACTCCAAGCAAGGTAGTAATGCCACTGATGTGCAGAGGGCTACATAAGAGAAAAAAATTAGATAGGAGGAGAGTAAAGAGAAAGACAAACCAGTTACAGGGGGTGTCAGAGAAAGGAGCAAGGGAAGGATGGGAATACAGGTGTAATGACAGTTGCGAAGGTGGAGAGAAAGGAAAGGATATATGGGGTGGTGAAAGAACTAGAGTCAAGTGGTTAAGATATGGGTATTGACATTGCATTTAAATTCCTGGAGGTTGTAGCCGTCAAGAAAGCAAGAATATGGAAGCAAGAACTTTGTTTAGACTAAAACTGAAATTAGAAAGTAAAATCATAAAAGTTAATTTAATGTTAAAGGGTAAATTTTGTAGGAGTAGATTTTACGTGGGGTGCACTTGCTTATTATTTTCAGAGAACAAAAGCATTAAAAATAATGCTTCATATGTCTGTTATATTACATCAAGCACTGTTTATCAACACAGAGTAAAAAAAATTTATATATATATATATATATATACTAACAGTATAGCTTGGCATTGCTCGGGTGTAATGAGAGCTTTAAAACTAATCCATGGTCCTGGAGCTCAGACTCTTTGAACGTTGGCATGAAAGACTAAAAAGCAATAGCTGTTTCCAGTTAAAGCAAAACCATAGACTGAAAGAAAAATGAATGGATGTAAGTCAAATTTTGATTTCCAGGTATCGATATCAAATAAGTTTTTTTCGTCGTAAACTGAATTTTGAAGGCTAACTAAGTCCTCTGAGTAAATGGTATCATTGCTGAGACTAAGAACTACAATTACAGCTACTTAGAGCCAAACCCGAAGCAAAAACTAAACTAAAAGGGCTGAAAAAAATAAAGACATACAGGCAGATAAACAGACGCATACACAAACATCTTGCCTTTTATATATATATATATATTATCGATTTTCTGCACTATTGTATGAACTGCAACCTTGAAACTTCTGAATATCATTTCTTATGTCTTTGTCTATGAGTGTATCAAATTTGATTAAAATTGAACCACTCCTTCTATAACCCGATTTTTTCAATTATCAATTTTCGATATTTATCGGGGGTACCTCGACACAAAACCTAGATAAGAACACTCACAGACGCTTATAGTACAACTGTGTAAATTTTCAAGAAAATCGGTTCAGCCATTTCGGAATCAATAGGTAATGGACACACACACACACACACAGATGAAGTTCCATTTATTAATAAGTTTAGATATATATACTTGCGCGTATATTTGTTGATATCCATACCTCTCTCTATATAAATGTATTTAAGAAAAGGCTAAAATGTCAACCAACGTCGCAATCCGGGTTTTGACCATGATGTCTCCTCAGGTAAGAAGAGGGATATACAACCACTCCAATGTACCAGAACACACTGGAAATGAGGGGGTAAAAGTATGAGGATAGTGGGAGGAGGGAGAGGGAAAAAATTATTTTATTTTGCTTATCTGGGTTCATAAGTATCTAAAAAATATTTTCTTAAGCATCTGCACTCTGACATAACCTCAGCCGTCCCATTCAGTAAGACACTCCTCCCAGAACACGTGGCTATATATAATATTAGTCAGTTAAGTGCCACACATGATATATGCTTGAGTAATCATATCTCAAAAGAGATTTTTCTGCAGTAAATTTCCATTAATTCAGCAGTAGACTGGTCAGCAACCAAGGCTATAGAACCCAATCTGTCCTGCTATTTAACCCATAGCTGGAGGGAGAAATGATAGATTAATACCTTTTCCAAGGGTATTTGTGCATAAGTGAATACAATGAATTAAATTGGAATTTGAACTTGGCTCTCCAATTTTTAATTCTGAGTCTATATCCACTGCACCACAATACACATAAAGGCATAAATCTGTCACTTCTCTTTCCATCTATGGATTAAATAACAGGACAAATTGGGTTCTATAGCCTTGGTTGGCAACCAATCTACTGAAGAAAGTTATGGCAACCTACTGTCTTACTGTGGGAAAAACCCAAGCATGTACCATATAATCGTCGGTGATGGTGGATTTTATAATATTTCAGTTTAAACTACCTCTCTGAAGATGGCTCATGTGAGCCGAAAGCTTAGAAGAAAACCAATAAATAATTATCCAAATGTTGGAGAATTTTTGTCTTTATTTTCAACTGAAATTAAAGCAAAAATACAACGTTTAGAACGGCTCATGATTAAACATAATAGACATTCATTGTCTCTTATATTTAATAGAATATGTTTAGAAAATATATATATATATATATTTCAAATTTACAACAAAATAAGCTAACTTTTGGAGTAGCAATTTATCTGTCGTTATGTTTAATTTCTGTTTTGCAAGCAGCTGCTTGCTTTGAAAGGTAGAAATTTAAAAATAAAGATTCATTGTTCTTTTAACCCAATTGATTTAAATTGCAAATCAGCATTGCAATTGATTTGTAAATAATCAACAGAAATACAGATGAACAGAAAGAGAAGTTTTTCTTTTTCAACAGCATCTTAACATTTTTCTTTTATTCAAACTTGGCTGAGATCCGAGTCCATAACCTGATTCTGCAGTTAATTGTCAATTCCATAATCTTTTTTTTTATATCTGTTTAGTATATGCCTTGCCAGAACTACACACGCAATATCTCAAGCTTTGGCACTTCTCTACTAACTAGAAAATTATCTCTCTCCCAAAGTTTAAATTAAGATTCAAAGATATGCTAAAAAGAACAAGAAAATGAACACAAACAATGGTCCATTTTACTTTACCTGCAACAGAGTAAAATTTTAAGGTTTATTCCTGGTTTAACTGGTTTTGAATTCAGACTTGTCTTTCTCTTAGACTGGTCCGCAAGTATGGCTAGAGAGCCAAGTATGGACTGCTATTTAACTAGTGTCTGGGGTGGGATGTGCATTGTGGTGCATTGGATATCGGCTCGGAACGAGAAATCAGGGAGCCAAGTTTGAATTCCAGCTGAATTCATTGCATTCACTTACGTAAAAATACCCTTGGGAAAGGTATTAATCCATCTATTCCTTCCAGTTATGGGTTAAATAACAGGACAGATTGGGTTCTATAACTGTCTCTTCTCCCTCCAGGTATGACTTAAATGGCAGAATAGATTGTGTTCTATAGCCTTGGCTGGCAACCAGTCTACTGCAGAAAGCAATGGCAACCTACTGCAGGATAATCTTCTGCCTAGTCAGTTATGTTCCTTTCGCAACATAATTGTGTGTATCACATATGGCACTTAACTGACTGACTGAATATAATAGTTGGAAACATTGTCCAAACCTCTACTGGGCATAAAGTGGAGGATCGGTTTTTCTATTGTTATGAAGTAATAAACTAATCCCCCACTAATTATACTTAATATAATAATGTAATATAATCTATCACTTGTCCCGCCAGCTATGAGTTAAATGGCAGGACAGATTGGGTTCTGTAGCTCTGGTCGGCAACCAGTCTACCGCAGAAAGCAATGGCAACCTACTGCAGGATAATCTTCTGTCCAGTCAGGCATGTCTCTTTTGCGACATGATCGCCCAAGCATGTATTATGTATGGCACTTAACTGACTGACTGAATATCACAGTTAGAAACATAATTAAAACTTCTACTGGGCATAAAGTCGGAGTTCGTTTTTTCTATTATTATGAAGTAATAAACCAATCCCCCATTAATCATACTTAATATAATAATGTAATATAATCCATCTTTTCTCCCTTCAGCTATGAGATGTGATTGCTCAAGCGGGTATCACGTATGGCACTTAACTGTCTGACTGAATATAATAGTTGGAAACATAATTAAAACTTCTACGGACATAAAATGGAGGATCGGTTTTCTGTTGTTTTGAAGAAATAAACTGATCCCTCACTAATTATACTTAATATAATAATGTAATATAATCTATCACTTCTCCCTCAAGTTATGAGTTATGAATTCAAATGCAATGTCAATACCCATCTATTAACCACTTGACTCTTGTTCTTTCACCACCCCGTATATCTTTTCCTTTCTCTCCACCTTTCCAACTGTCATCACACCTGTATTCCCATCCTTAACTAGTACGTTTTTCTCTTTACTCTCCTCCTATGTAACTTTTTTTATTATGTAACCCCCTGCACACCAGTGGTGTTACTGCCTTCCTTGAGGTAACATGATTAAAAAAAAAAAGAACATATAACAAATTAAAAAATGGCACCCAGATTTAGAATTTACAACAACCGTAAACAATGCGAAAACCAAAAATAAAAATTCAAATTTAGAAATGGTCAGTTCATAATAAGTGCCTGATGATTGCAGACATGACTGTATCTGACTACCGGGCACACCGGGCACGTGTCTGGGCCGATCCGTGCAATCATAGTGAAAATCTGGGCAAGGAAAAATGTCTTCGTCAGAAATCAAGCTAAACAATTCACAAAGAAAGAAAGAAAGAAAGAAAGAAAGAAAGAAAGAAAGAAAGAAAAATGAAAAAAACATCCGAATGAACGCAGTAAAAATCTGTTTATTTATTAATTTTGGGAGAAAAGGCTGGTTATACTCAGAAAGTCCAAACCCAATTCCCTGCTTTCGTTCACGTTCTGTGCCTAATTTCCATTGGAATAGCCAAAAACATCTGCAAAAATCATAGTTTCTGGAAACAGATGACATTGATGACGTCATCACATTGTCAGCTAATAAATCTGGGCAATTTTCTCTGTGCCCGGTGTTTTTTAGCATCAGCTACGACGCTGATGCGGAGTGCATGAAACTCCGAGTCGTGCTATAGATATAGGCTAATGTACATTTAGGAACATGTATATACGTATATGTTTGAATGGAAGAACTTTTTTACTCACAGGTGATATATTGTTTATGTCTGTAGCAAAAAGCTAAAGAAACCATAATTGATTCAAATCAGAAATTCTTTTGACATCAAACACAACATTAATGACTATTCTCCAAAGTTTCCATTCTTTATAAAGGATTTAAGTTAGAGAAAACAAAAAAAACTCTCTGATTAAACATACACATTTATTATAAAATAATCACACACACACACACACACACACACACACTCTCTCTCTCTCTCTCTCTCTCTCTCTCTCCATATATATATATATATATTAATATACTTAATTACAATAAAGCAGCACTAATTATTATAGACTAATGTCTGAAAAACCAATGCTAACCTATTAGTAAATTAAATCGTCAATAACCCAACGAGGACAACCTCGTAGGTTAAATAAAGGGGAACAAAAAAAAGAAACAAACCAAGCACAAGAACAATTCGTCAAGAGATTGTTTGAAAGAAAAAAAACCCAAGACGAAACCATAACAGCAAAGTGCTCTATACGAATTTACGAAAGTAGAGCAAAAATGATATATATATAATCTAGCCACACTAATGAGCAGGGACACAGCAAAACAGGTTTGTATGTAGATGACAAGTATTTATATATATATATATATATATATATATATATATACTGTAACAATTAAATAAAAAATTAATAAAATCTCCCTTGTCAGCCATTTTTAACAAAACATATTTTTAAAAAAACTGCTGCCCTAATATACATTAATATATATATATATATATATATATATATATATATATATATATATATACAATAAAGCAGCACTAATAATTACAAACTAAACGCTCGAAGAAAACCAATGCTAACCTAACAGTAACTTAAATTGTCAAATAACCCAACGAGGACCCCTCGTAGGTTAAATAATGGGGGAAAAAAAGAAACAAACCAAGCACAAGAACAATGCGTCAAGAGCTTGTTTGAAAGAAAAAAAACCCCAAGACAAAACCATAACAGTAAAGTGCTCTATACGAAAGTACGAAAGTAGAGCAAAAAATAGAGTACACTAAATCTAAAAATGAGCCAACACCGACCACGGTTTAACACAACGGATCGTCAGGGCCAGGCTTGACAATCCATTGTGTGAAACCGCGGTTGGTATTGGGACTCATTTTTAGATTTAGTGTATTGTATATGTATATATATATGTACTTGGCAGCCAGATTACAGTCACTTTCTCACCGACGCAGTGTGGTTTCCCTGTGTCTCTTCTACAAATACTTTCACAGCTTCTGCTCTGATGAACTTAGCTCACTCGTACCCCCTGTATATGAATTTCATTGAGCCAGGAGATTAGCAACTAGATCCCACTCTTTTACTGGGAAACCGATAAATTGTAAACACAAATTCTACTCCAACAGCTTCTTTTCTCGCACTTCCTGCCTGCGGAATTCCCTTCCGCTTACTTGCTTTCCCAACAGCTACAATCTTCAAGAATTCAAATGTAAAGTCAAGTTATCTCCTGTCTCACTAACTTACATCCTCTCTCTCATGCTTTTTTCTCCGTCCACTCCACTCTCATCAGTATTCTCTTCCTTCTCATACTCTCTTCCCGACACCCCCTATAACCTGTCACTCTTTCACATAACATTCCTCCTATGTAACCTCCTGCACAACAGTGGCAGTAAAATGCCTTGCTTGGGGCCATACAATTATATATATATATATTTTTTTTAATCGTATCACCCCGAGCAAGGCGGTAACGCCACTGATGTGCAGGGGGCTACGTAATAGTGAAAAGATTGGAAAAGATAAAGCCAGAAACCACATCCTAAACAGGGAACAAGGGATGAGCCTCTTAACCTGTTCAATAGACATGGGTGGAGTGTGAACTGGGCGATAGATAGATCTACTCCAATTGAAAAAAAAAAACAAAGTGAGAAGATATATATATAATCTTGAAAGAAAGTTTTGGATATTCTACAAATCCATGGGTAATAACTATTTCACAGCTAAAAAAGCTGTGCCTTAGACCCAAATCATACAACAGTTAATGTTTAAAATCATCCAGAATATCGTCACATATAGACACTCACGTGCCCATATCAAGAATAGATATTTGTAATGGAAATCTACAAATATATATATATATATATGAAATGATTTCTTTGAACATTATTTTTGATTGATACTCGTATTTAGATAGATATTCTGTTTATAATCTAACAGTATTATATATTTATTTCTACCGGCCTGATTATTTACGATAACTTTTTGTTACAAAAATATGTGTTATTTGTAACAAAAATTTATCATAAATAATCAGGGCGGTAGAAAAAAATATATAATACTGTTTGATTATAAACAGAATATCTACCTAAATACGAGTATCGATCAAAAATGATGTTCATAGATCTGATCAGAACCAAAAATACCCATCAAAATAATAAGTTTGAAGCCGAGCTTGAAAAGAACCTCCAATTCGTGGCGGACTGGGGTAAGAAATGGCTTGTGAATTTTAATGCTTCCAAATGAAGCTACTATCTATTAACCATCACAGACAATTGCTTCTATCCCCCCCTATTAGCATGGCTCAGGCTTGTCTCTTTGAAAACAAAACACTGCAGCTCCTATGGCAGCAGTAGTAATGTCCCCAAGTTGATTGCCCCTTTTGGAGGCAACCTATCACCAGCAGGTTGAAGCTATTACACATGTAGCACTTGATTCTTGCAAAAAGGCCCACAGATTGGAGAACATATTTATTTTAGGTGATCCTTGCAGCCACTACTACCAGTTATTTTTCTTCCAATTCTTCCTTCATAAACACTCGGGCTGGAAGTGTATCCTGAAGGCTGACTGTTGGGACGCCCGCACCTATTCGGTTACAATGGACTATTCCATTACTATGTAAAGTAATGGTGGCATCTACGCCAGGAGAGAGTGTGCCGAGCAGGGTTCATTCCCCTCCCATCATTTCATTTTTCATTAAATATTTTATAATATTGTACTTGTATTATCTTGTACATTTTATATTGTACATGAATACATTTTTATTGTCATGGGATATTCTCCCTATTTTTAGGTGCCCCTTGTTAGTTTGTGGCATTGTGGTATATGAAGGATTGGGAGTAGATGGATAGCTTCTTTTGGTGACTGAGCAAATTGTAACGAATGAATGGGTCGTGATAGTGTTTAGCTAGGTATAGGATAGTTAAGCGAGAACCAACCTCTCCCCCTCCCCTTTTAGGCCTTGTGCCATAATTTTGTAATTATTTACAAAATAAATAGTGAGAGTGTGCCGAGCAGCCGATCGACAAGTCAGTCGTAGACTTCCGGTGACGACCCGGAAGTACCCATTGCTCATACTACGTCTTACGACGGTTGGGACGATTAACCTCTATTCTTGTATTGGATACTAATAACCTTTGTAAATACTATTTTCACGGAATACAACAATTAACCTATTCCTGTTGTTGAGTTATTTATTCTTACTCACGACATAACACTGACCAAAATATGTCATTGTATCAAAGCAGGGAGTCCCCAAACAAATGCATACATGATTGTGTAGTCATGTATTCGTCTGAATAGAACTGCCAACCACACAACTGCGCATGCAGGGAGTCCCCAAACAAATGCTTACACAATTGCGTGGTCATGTGTTCGTCTGAATATAACTGTCAACTTTCTAAATCCGCCAGGTAAACATCTACAGTTTCACTGGGTGTAGTTTCCCAGCTACATACTGCTTGTACATAGAAAAACTGTCTGCAGCAAATACAATGTATAGCATATCCTTACTTCATGCTGAATCTGCTCTCTCTTCCTTGGCCAATTTCTGATACACTGCAAATGCTTCTCTTGAGCCACTTTCCCAAACAGAGGTCACATACCAGTTCAACTTTCGCTGACCCATTCTATTATTGACCCACTTCCGTCAAATTCTGGAATCAATTTCATATTGAATTTGCCATCCACCATGTTGCCAAAATAGCTTGTTCAGAAATTGATATTAAGCTCACTTAGAAAATGAAATAAACAAAGACCTAACTTGAAGATCCAAAGGGCAGAAAGAAAAATTGAAATCATGAATCGCAGGTCCAATGTCAAAGATCTCAATACACATAAACTGTCAAAAATCCACCACACAAGGCACCAGTCACTTTGCAAGCTGCTGGACAAGGTAGAAAAAAATAAACCGCCTGCCAGTTCGGCAACACCAACCACTTTTATTGACAGAACAATTTTTCTATTGGTCGATGGTTGAAGAGGACAAACAATATTACCAAATCCGAGACGCATTTATGGCAACAGCTGCAACTGACTTGTTTCTTCTATTTTGGTTATTCTATCTTCGACATATTGTACAAAGCTCGCTTACCCTTTTTCTTGGTAAATGACTTTATCTTTTGCCACATAATTGCATAAAAAAATTTAAAAATACCATGATTTATTTACTTTCCATTATTGGGTATTAAATTATGTCACTTATCATCTTCCATAATTTACATAGACTTATCAGTTAACTTGCAAAACATTTATAAAACTCTCAGTCATGCGTAAAACATAGGATGATATGTATATTTATTAATATATTTAGTATATCGAGGCAGCAAATAATTTTTTAAACATATACTGTTAAATATAAGAGTATATGTTTAAATATATTGAATATCAACAGCAACAGTAAAAAGAACCTTCAGATATTGGAGGCCATGTACATTAAATCCAAACAACCCACACTTAATAAAATCACGTTTAAATCTGGTCATAACACATTACATTGTATTTGAATATATGGTTCTGTTGTCATTTTGAGCTATCACGCAGTGTGATGTCATAGAACCGCATTGCAAATTTGAGAACTGCGTTTGGTATTTTGGGTATCTATTGCCATTGCTTAGCAGAGTTTTATGTCAACACAAGATAAAATCATCGCTGTTGGCGGATGTTTTTATGTTAACATCCTTGTAACCCCCTCTGAAGATGGCTTAGAACCAACTTAATAAAAAATTATCCAAATGTTGGATAATTTCTGTCTTTATTTTCAACTGAAATTAAAGCCAAAATACAATGTTTAGAACGGCTCATGATTAAATATAATAGACATTCATTGTCTCTTTTATTAATATATATATATATATATATATATATATATATATATATATAATATCTGTATATTCCATTTGTAAATGAGTTATTATGCGATCTAGGTTTCTACCATCAGTGGTGTCTTCAGGCGATTTTCAATAACAGATTTTACCGTTTACCCTTTTTTTTAAGAACGCACAGGTAATGGTGGTTCTTTTGAATGCTCACGTGGCAGGGAATTTTTAAATGCACAATTTTTAAAATTACAAGGAATTATTACTTTTTCATCCATGGTTGTATGAACCTAAGATGTATTTTTTAGTATGTTTACAGTTAGTCATAATTTCCGTTCTTACATTCAATAGCTCGTTTTTCTTTTTGTTTGGGAATAGCATATGGTAGAAATCTAGGTCACATAATAACTCATTTAAAAATGGAAAATATTCAAAAGTTCTACAATATAATTGTATTGGACACTTTTAATACAAATGTGAATGGGTTTAATTTTATAATGACAAAACTAAGAAATTAAACAATCAATCAATCAATCAATATATATATATATGTGTGTGTGTATTGATTGATTGATTGTTTAATTACTTAGTTTTTGTCATCATAAAATTAGACCCATTCACATTTGTATTAAAAGTGTCCAATACAATTATATATATATATATATATATATATATATATATATATATATATAGTATTAAATTATAATGGTGCTTTTATTGATCTTTCCAGTATTGATGGGAGTATTCTTCCGAACATTTTGTTTGAAGTAGTGTAGAATATATCACTTTCATCTGAAGTCCTAAAGAACAAAACATATTAAACAAAAAATAAAATGTCTCTGCATATATGTCAATTATAGAAATATTGTATTCACATTGTATAAGCTGATTTTGTATATATATATATATATATATATATATCTATCCTGCAGATTTACAAATCTACCATCCGCCCGTGCATTGAATACTGCTGCCATATCTGGTCGGGTGCCCCTGCTGTTCTCCTCGGGCTTCTCGATAAGGTTCAGAGGAGGGTCTGTAATGTGATAGATACCGACTTGGCAGACCGCCTGCAGTCTCTCTCCCACCGGCGAGACGTGGCTTCGCTGTGTCTCTTCTATAAATACTTTCACGGCTTCTGCTCCGATGAACTTAGATCACTGGTGCCCCCTAAATACGAATTTGCACGAGATACTAGATTAGCAAGTAGATCCCACCCTTTTACAGTGAAACCGATAAAATGCAGCCGTAACTTCTACTCCAACAGTTTCTTTCCTTGCACTTCCCGACTGTGGAATTCTCTTCCAAACGATTGCTTCCCCGACGGCTACAATCTCCAGGAGTTTAAATGTAAGGTCAATAGACACCTCCTAACACACTAACCTGCTCCCATTCTATCAAACATTCTTCCCATCTGCCCGACACTCATCCTCGCTATCCTTACTCATATATCACCTTTCTCCTGACATTCCCTATGTCTATCCACTCCTTCTCTTTACCTTCCCCTATGTAGCCCCATGCGCAATAGTGGCAGTGGAATGCCTTGCTTGGGGTGAGATGATTAAAAAAAAAAAAAAAAAAATATATATATATATATATAGATAGATAGATAGATAGATAGATAGATAGATACTGTACTGTGCAAAACTATTAGGACAAGAATTATTTTATCTTTTATGAGGCATCAAAATAAAGTTTAAAATCACCCCTGTCCTAAGACTTTTGTACTCTGCCAGTATTAGGACAGGGATGATCTTTCTAAAAACCTCACTGAAATTTAAATAGAGGGTGAAAAGCCAAACCTTTGTAAGAATTATTTAACTAAAATGGAAGAGGAAGGAAGGCTTTGGAATTAGAATTGGCCCCCACAAAGCCCTGATTTCAATCCTATTGAACATCTATAGGATATTTTGAATAAAAAAATTGATAAATCTAATGTTACTTTGCAAGACACACTTTGGAAACAAATATAAGCTGCTTGGCTGGAGATACCATTAGATACATTAAAGAAGCTTGTGACGTCAATGCCTGACAGAATGAAGGCTGTGATCAAAGCAAAAGGCTATTATACTAAATATTAAATTTATTTTGTAACAAGTATTTTTTTCTTGTTAAAGCATTTGTTGAGTAAATCAAATAAAATTACTTTAATTAAATTGTTTATTTTCTGTCAATATGCCTCATAAAAGATAAAATATTTCTTGTCCTAATACTTTTACACAGTACTATATATATATATGTATATATCACAATTATGAATCCCATGATTTTCCAGAGTTGTAATGACACCACAATTGAATATGCGTTGTGGTGCTGTGGATCTCGGCTCGGAACAAGAAATCAGGGAGCCGAGTTCAAATTTCACTTGAATTCATTGCATTCACTTCTGCGCAAATAACCTTAGGAAAGGTATTAATCTGTCTCTTCCAGTTATGGGTTAAATAACAGTATAGATTGGGTTCTATAGCCTTGGCTAGAAACCAGTCTCTGCAGAAAGCAATGGCAACCTAATCTGGGATAATCTTCTGCCCAGTCAGTCATGTCTCTTTTGAGACATGATCACCCAAATGTATCACGTGTGGCACTTAACTGACTGACTGATACTCATTAATCCTTTACTAATTCCGTTGCAAATTTTTAAACCTTGATCACATTCCGTGTTCTTTATAATAATTCTTTGGCACGTAGACTTTCAGGAAGTCAACTGCAATTACTTTTTCCATAATATCTTGAAAGATCTGATACTCACAGGTCAGATAGAGGAAGGAAATGAAAGAGATATACTTAATACTTAACATCAGGAAAACATCCTGGGACATGTAATGAGGAAGGAGGGCTTGGAGAATCCGATACTCACAGGAGAGAGATAGGTTAAAGCAAGATGTGGCATATTTGATGGGCTTAATCAAATGAATGGCAGAACAGGGTTTTGGCAGAGTAAGAAGAGAAAGGGTGTAAAAAGCTACAAGGGGTAGAGAGATATGGAGGGTCATGATAGCCTATGTCCTGAAAGGTCAAGGCACACAGAAGAAGAAGAATAATGAGTAGCAGTGTAAAATGATTATGTCACAATTTGGTGCCAATAGAACCTCATGAATAAGTTACATGAAACTAGCAACTAACCTGTATCCCTTCATCCCCACCCGCGTACATTTCGAGCTCGATTTCAGTCAAGCAATTAAAGAAAGCAACTTGTTTCCAACTAATAAAATTACTGACTGTGATTTGACGCCAGTCATCAAATGTGTTTTACACTTTTTAAAGTTTCCTTGAAATTATAGAGATTTTGCAGATTTTCAATTTTGTGGATTTTTTAGTTTGATTTTTGTGTAATGTCTCTGATAACGTTATACTTATGTGTATGTGTTTGCTTCTGAACATGTATGCGTGTACGTGTGCATATATGCAGTTACAAGAAATGTTGTGTTCATATTTGGTTGTTTCTTTACGTTTGTGTTTTTATACATTTGTATTTAATAGATTAAATCTAGGCAGGTAAATGACAATGTCACTTTTATCTTTAACTATTCAGCAACTCCAGTGTTGTCCCATTCAAACCACATTTAGTTTATACTAGCAGTATAGCCCGGCATTGCTCGGGTGCAATGAAAGCTTTAAAACTAATCCATGGTCCTGGAGCTCAGACTCAGCCTAAAGATTATTTGAAATAATAAAATAATTGCGATAATTTACCAATCGCACCTAGAATATATATACATATATATATATATATATATACTAGCATTATAGCCCAGCATTGCTCGGGTGTAATAAAAGCTTTAAAACTAATCCATGGTCCTGGAGCTCAGACTCTTTGGACGTTGGCACAAAAGACTAAAAAGCAGTTGTTTCTAGTTAAAGTGAAACCGTAGACTGAAAGAAAAATGAATGGATGGAAGTCAAATTTTGATTTCCTCGTATCGATATCAAATTTTCTGCACTATTGTATGAACTGCAACCTTGAAACTTCTGAATATCGTTTCTTATGTCTTTGTCTATGAGTGTATCAAATTTGATTGAAATCGGACCACTCCTTCTAAAACCTGATTTTTTCAATTATCGATTTTCAATATTTATCGGGGGTACCTCGACACAAAACCTAGCTAAGAACACTCGCAGATGCTTATAGTACAACTGTGTAAATTTCCAAGAAAATCGGTTCAGCCGTTTTGGAGTCTATAGGTAATGGATACACCCACACACACAGAGACACACACACACACACACACACAGACACACACACACAGACACACACACACAGACAAAGTTCCATTTATAAATAAGTTTAGATTTAGATTTGTAGATTGATTCATTTTTAAATACATGTTGCCTTATTTTCTGTCTGACCTTCTAAAAGGAGAAGTTATTATTTAACTTATTTCTGTGCTGACTATTATCCTCATCATTGTTGTTACTATCACAACATTTTGTGTCCCCTAGAATTTATAAGATGCTTGGGACTCTGGGTAACTCTTTGGAAATTTTGAACAGAAAACTTTATTTAAATATATCCCTGACACTGTCTAGCGAAAAGCCCCAGCCTTTTACAGTTAGATCAACCAAATGCAGGTGACAATTCTACTCCAGCAGCTTCTTTTCTTGCACTTCCCACCTGTGGAATTCCCTTCCATATACTTGCTTTCCTGAAGGCTACAACTTCCAGGAATTTAAATGCAATGTCAATTCCCATCTCTTATCCATTTGACTCCAGTCCTTTCTACATCACCCCGTGCATCTTGTTCTTTTCCTTTCTCTCTACCTTCGCAACTGTCTTCACCCCTCTGTTCACATTCTTCTCTTGCCCATTCTCTTTCACCACCTGTAGTTAGTTCACCTTTGTCTTCACTCTCCTCCTGTCTAAAATTTTAACTCTCTTGTGTAGCCCCCTGCGCATCAGTAGCAGCACTGCCTTGCTTGGGGTGAAACAATTTTTTTTTAAAATGTATATCTGTGCATTGTGGTGCATTGGATATCGGCTCGGAACGAGAAATCGGGGAGCCAAGTTCGAATTCCAGTTGAATTCATTGCATTCACTTATGTGCAAATACCCTTGGGAAAGGTATTAATCCGTCTATTCCTTCCAGTTATGAGTTAAATAACAGGACAGATTGGGTTCTATAGCCTTGGCTGGCAACCAGTCTACCACAGAAAGCAATGGCAATCAGTCAGGTCTCTTTCGAGACATGATCACCTAAGCATGTATCACATATGGCACTTAACTGACTGACTGAATATAATAGTTGGAATCATGATTAAGGCTTCTACAGGTCATAAAGTGGGGGATCGGTTTTATATTGTTAAGAAGTAATAAACTGATCCTCACTTATTACTAATTAATAATATAATACATCTCTTCCCTCTTTAACTGTGAGTCAAATAACAGGACAGATTGGGTTCTATAGCCTTGGTCGGCAACCAGTCTACCGCAGAAAGCAATGGCAACCTACTGCGGGATAACCTTCTGCTCAGTCAGTCATGTCTCTTTCGAGACATGATCGCCCATGATCTGTTTTTTCCAGAAATATTTTCATGGCAGCTGTTCGGATGAGTTATCTTCCATGTTACTTTAACTGAATAAATTCAAAATCAGCAACTCAGTCTCGTCATTTTAGTATTAAAATGTAACCAACCCAGTAAATATCGGCTCACAAGGTTCAACCCACCATGTTACGGCCATCTAGCATAAGTAGTGTATTTAAAAGGACTGACGAAAGCTACATAATATGTAAAAAGCAACATTTATTTCACATATAAATGCAGCCTTGTGAAAAACTGCAACAAATTAAAATGAACATAAACTGCTGCCATTTATGGTCAGGTGCCCCTGCCGTTCTTCTCAGTGTTCTTGACAGGCTCCAAAGGAGAGTCTGTAATGTGATAGGTACTGATCTGGCGACTCGTCTGCAGCCACTTTCCCATCGTCGGAAATGTGGCCTCCCTCTGTCTCTTCTATAAATACTTTCATGGCTTCTGCTCGGATGAGCTTAAGTCACTGATGCCTCCTCAACAGGTGTTTACCCGTGCAACCAGACTGGCAACTGGGTCCCACCCATTCACAGTCAGGTTAGCCAAATGCAGACGACAATTCTACTCCTGCAGCTTCCTCTCTCGCACATCCCGCCTGTGGAACTCACTCCCGTATTCTTGCTTTCCTGACGGCTAAACCTCCAGAAATTTAAATGCAAAGTTAATACTCATCTACTAACCACTGGACCTAGCTCTCTCCCCTCCCCTGTATAACCTTCCCTTTCTCTCCGCCTATGTATCTGTCATTGCACCTGCTTTCTCAGCTTTCTATTGTTCCTTTCTAACTAGCTTGTACTCCTCACTCTTTTCTAATTAATCTTTTTACATTTATGTAACCCCCTGCACATCAGTGGCATTTCTGCCTTGCTCAGGGTGAAATGATTAAAAAAAAAAATAAAAATAAAAAAAATAAAAATACAAAAAATACATTTCGAACATACAAAAAACATTAAAGAGAATAAAACTTTTAGGGAAGTTTTATACTTAATAAACGATATCAGCAGGAAATTTTGGGCTTGTAACATTTACGAAGAAGGATAGAAAATATTCTTAGAAATAATAGCAAAGCGTTAAAAATACATTTATAAGGTGCTAAAAATACTTAGCTTAAACTCAACTTTAGGGAAAAAAAAACAAAGAAAACATTTACTTTTTCAGGCACACTGCTAGTGGCTGTTAACCAAAGCCAGTGTCTAATAGAGAAAAACTAGGGTGTGACCATCCTCTTTTGACTCCAGGAGCTGAAAAGGTCATTTTAAAAAATTGGCCTGAGAACAATGACTGTGTATTCCTTTGCCAGAGGTATAAGGGAGTGGTCAACCATTTATAACAGTATAGAGCAAGGAAGGGTACTAATTTGTCTGGAGTTATTATCCTAAGGTGTGACAAAGCCACTGGTAAAGAAATACAGGGCTGGATTTGCTGAGAATCAAACCTGCTGATTTTACAAAATGGGATCTGGTCACAACAAGAATTTGGGCTTATTTTCTAGGGTAACTTGGTGGCAGCCACCATCAGGGAAGCCAGAAATTGGAAGGGCGTTACACAGGTAGGAAGTGTGAGAAAATAAACTGTTAAAGTAGAAGTTAAGGCTGCATTTACCCATTACAATTATATTATTTGGTCTATCTGCCAATCAAGTAACACGCTATTGCGGGATAATCTTCTTCCCAGTCAGTCATGTCTCTTTCAAGACATGATCGCCCAAAGTGTGTTTCACATATGGCAGTTAACTGAGTGGGCATTCAGGGCAACTATCATTTTGTGATTTGAGAAAATTAATTCTTGATATAAAAAAAGACAAGCAAGGCAATAGTGCAGAGGGTTACATGGAGCGAAAGTGAAAGATAATAAGAAGATTTAGAAGGGGGGAGGATACGAGAAATGACAAAAATAAGATGGCAACCAACTTTCCATTTAAATCTTTGAAAAATGAATTTATCAGTGTGATGGCCATCTAGGATAAGTAGTGTGTTTAAAACGACTGACGAAAGGCACATAATACATAAAAACAACATTTATTTCACATATAAATGCAGCCTTGTGAAACACTGCAACAAATTAAAATGAACATAAAATAAAATACAAAACCATACATCTTAAAGGTACGAGAGAATAAAGTTTTAGGAAAGTTTTATACTTAATATAAGATGAATGCGAGTTTTTATAAATAAGAAAATCAGCAGGAAAGTTTTGGGTTTTAACATTTACGAAGAAGGGGAGAAAATATTCTTAGAAATAATAGCAAATCATTAAAAATACATTTATAAGGTGCTGAAAATACTTAGCTTAAACTCAACTTTAAGGAAAAAACAAATAAAAAATTTACTTTCTCAGGCACACTGCTAGCGGCCGTTGACTAAAGCCAGTGTCTAGTTGCTGGGAGAAAAACTAGGGTGTGACCATCCTCTTTGCCGTCCAGAGCTGAAAAGGCCATTTTAGGCATTTGGCCTGAGAACAACAACTGTGTATTCTTACGCCAGAGGTATAAGGGAGCAGTCAACCATTTGTAGCAGTATAGGGCAAGGAAGCGTACTAATTTGTCTGGCAATATTATCCTAAGTGGTGACAAATCCACTGGTAATAGAATACATGGCTGGCTTTGCCGAAAAATGAACTTGCCGATTTTACAAAATGGGATCTTGTCGCAACAAGAATTTAGGACTATTTTCTAGGGTAATTTGGCAGCAACCGCACGCTAACATCTGTCACATTTATATTCTGCTGTGATATATATTGTTATATATTATCATCACGATTAATGCAGAACATCCCGTGAACAGTCAGAATTTAATCAGAAGCAGTGAGACTTTGAGCGTCAATATTTATGAAGCAGGTTTGCACATATTGAATGCTAAAGATTAAAAACCGCCTGTTCTTATCAGGTTAAAGCCAAAAATGACCTGCTGGACACTAATCAACTAACCTATCAACACCAAAATGGTTCACTTAGTAGCAAGACAAGATGTAGTGGATGAATTATCACTGAAGTAATGTTAAAAAATGTGAATAACACCTGACATCTCATTTTAACATATATTTATCAAAATTACACAAAATATCTTAAAATACTAAAGAGTAAATTTCTTCAATAAAATCACCATTGACTCCAACAACAGCCTCTGGATGACTTCGGACTAAAGGGAGAAGTGATAGATTATATTACATTATTATATTAAGTATAATTAGTGGGAGATCAGTTTATTACTTCATAACAATAGAAAACCGATCCCCCACTTTATGACCAGTAGAAGCCTTAATCATGATTCCAACTATTATATTCAGTCAGTCAGTTAAGTGCTATATGTGATACATGCTTGGGCGATCATGTCTCGAAAGAGACATGACTGACTGGGCAGAAGATTATCCCGGACTAGGTTGCTGTTGCTTTCTGCGGCAGACTGGTTGCCAGCCAAGGCTATAGAACCCAATCTGTCCTGTTATTTAACCCATAACTGGAAGGAAGAGTTAATGCCAGTCAGTTAAGTGCCATACGTGAAACACGCTTGTGCGATCATGTCTCAAAAGAGACATAACTGACTGGGCAGAATATTATTCCACAGTAAATTGCCATTGCTTTCTGGGGTAGACTGGTTGCCAGCCAAGGCTATAGAACCCAACCTGTCCTGTCATTTAACTCATAGCTGGAGGGAAAAGAGATAGATTATATTACATTATTATATTAAGTATAATTAGTGGGAGATCAGTTTATTACTTCATAACAATATAAAATCAATCCCCTACTTTATGCCCAGTAGATGTTTTAATCATGTTTCCAACTATTATATTCAGGCAGTCAGTGATACATGCTTGGGCGATCATGTCTCGAAAGAGACATGACTGCCTTGGCAGAAGATTATCCCACAGTAGGTTACCATTGCTTTCTGTGGTAAACTGGTTGCCAGCGAAGGCTACAGAATCAAATCTGTTCTATTATTTAACTCATAACTTTGGAATCTCCTGCAACTCTTCTGTATATTCACCTTGTTTAAGTTGGTGAATGTTGCCATAATCCTTGCCATCAGTTTGAAGACATAGGAAGCTGGTTAATTTTTCTTTGATTCAGCCTTGTGTCAAACATAACCGAATTTCCTACAACTTACATTTTTTATCCAGAGTTTTTATTAGAATTATCATCAGAAGGTTTTCATCAGAAGGTTGTTTGTCGGCAGGTTGGAATATGTGGAATTGTGTGAAATAGTGTAAGAATAAAATATACATTTTGAATGTTAAAACAGAAATTTATTAAAAGGAAAGAATAACAAGAATAGGTAGCTGTAATGTTCTATGAGAAAGTTAAGGATATCAAGAGTTCGTACAAATGTTCATAGTATTAATTGTTGAAGGAGTATATGCGTACATATGTATGTATGTGTTTGTTTGGTAGGAATGTCTTTCGAGGGAGAAGAAGAAGTAAAGGAAGTCAGCACATGAGAAGGAAAGAGAAAGAGGACAAATGTCCGGGCGGGGGGGGGTCCCTCTGGTTACATCTTAGCTTGTCGTCTTAGCTGCTTCCATCAGTGACTGACTGGTTGACACTGATGGAGGTCATTTATAGTCCTTTTAGATTTTCACACTAACTCACAAAGTCCTTAAGTCTTTCAACTCCATCCCATTGGTCAATTTAACACCTACTTGCAAAATTCGGTTTGAACTTTTTCTTTAAGCACATGGTCAATCCTTTTCCTATTTAGGAAAAACTAGGATTTCATATGTCATTGTGAACTTTTGTAAAAGTGAAGAAGAAGGTTGATTTTAATTATTAATTTCTTATCCACTACCAGTTCATCTTTAGTATTACAAGGAATTTCGTTGGTTTCTCAATTGGCTGTGCCCAACATATAATAATCAAGTTTGTAGAGTTAGGTGGCCAAATTTAAGGGGTGATATGGTCACAAAAATATTTGATAACATTGACTGGTTTATCTTGCTTGTGTTGGATGGTGCAGATCCTGTTGCCTGACATAAGGTCTTCCAAAAGCCACCCTTTTGAGCCAGGACAATATTTACTCCACTTGATGTAGGCCTCCATGTTTAATCTGAAACTCTCACCAATAAATATGAGAATCCTTTTCTTAGAACAATCAGAGTACCTTCATAATCACCATTAGACTTATCTAACCGAGGATGTGAGCAATGATGAGGTTTCGGAAAGGATGGAAATGAAAAGGAAATTAATACTGAGCATCAGGAAGAGACAGCTAAAGTTCTTAGGACATGCAATGAGGAAGAAGAGCTTGGAGAACCTGATACTAACAGGCCAGACAGAGGAAGGCAGCGGATAAGATATTTGAAGGACCTGATCAGGTGGATGACAGAACAAGGGTTGTGTGGTGTAACAGGAGAAAGCATACTAAGAGCCACCAGGGATAGGGAGACGTGGATAGCCATGATCGCTTACGTCCTGAAAGGACAAGGCACTTAGAAGAAGAATATATATGCCAATTGTTTATAAGAAATTATTATGCGGATATATAATGGGGGATCAATTCTATATTACAATCAATATATAAACTGATCCCTCGTTTTGTGGCCATACTAGTTTCTATACATTTATATTCTAGATTTATGGTCTTGAGCTAGTGGATGGCAGACCAGGGTTTGGGTGTGTAACAGGAGAAAGTGTGATAAGAGCCACCAAGGATAGGGAAGATGTGGAAAGCCATGATCACTCACGTCCTGAAAGGACAGAGCACATAGAAGAAGAAGAATTCTTTCCAAATACTCTGCACTGTCCTCAGACTGATGTGCAAACACTCTGAAATATTTGTATTCGAGCCTCATGTGCAAAAATCAAGCAGTGTGCCATTTTCAAAGTTCTGGCAGAGTGAATTGTGTCATGGTGCTTTTTTCTCACATATGGTGCCCAACTGACCCTACTATACTGTGCAGTCATCAGAATCACAAAAAAAGAACACACAGGCATAAAATTAAAAATATAAAATGGCAACAATTTACCCATTGCGCCCTGTATATGATTTGGTTTGGTTTAATTGTTTGGTTTTTATGTCATATCAACCTCGGCGGGTCATTTATTGCCAACTAAATTTTATTTATTTATTGCTGATAATACCTTTTTTCTTTCAACAATTTATTGTTGTTTTTATGTAAGTTTTATGTCTAGTAATACTTTTCTCTTTTCGAGTATGAAGATTCATTGGGATTTGTTTTTAAGGGCAGGGTCCCCAAGTCCTACCCTGTTATTTAACCCATAACTAGAGGGAAGGGACGGATTAATACCTTTCCCAAGAGTACCAGAGCTTAAGTGAATACAGAGTATTCAACTGGAATTCAAATTCGGCTCACCGATTTCTTTTTCCAAGCCAATATCCACCACCACAACGCACATCCGTCACTAAACGCTTACAGCACCTGGTATTCCCAAACGATCACCCATCTAAGTACTGACCAGGTTCAATGTTGCTTAACTTCGGTGATCGAACGAGAACCGGTGTATTCAACTTGATATGGCCGTATGCACACACATCCGTCACTAAACACTTACAGCACCTGGTATTCCCAAGTGGTCACCCATCTAAGTACTGACCAGGTTCAATGTTGCTTAACTTCTGTTATCGAGGGAGAACCAGTGTATTCAACATGATATGGCTGTAAGCACACACATTTGTCAATAAGCGCTTACAGCACCTGGTATTCCCAAGCGGTCACCCATCTAAGTACTGACCAGGTTCAATGTTGCTTAACTTCGGTGATTGAACAAGAACCGGTGTATTCAACGTGATATGGCCGTAAGCCCCCTGTATATGAGAACAATATTGTGAAAGAATCAGTTAAAGCCGTTTACGAGAATGAAAACTTTCATGTAGCAGGATACAATATCAACGAAAACATGTTTACAGAGGTTTGGTAAATAGAATGAAACTCTTTTACCAGAGTGATAGCTCGAGAAAACATCAAACGGGTTGCCTGTTAATTTTTATTCATTTTTTTCATGAGGAAACTTGAGAAATGGTTCATACTAAAATGGCTTATTGATTATTTAATACAAAGCCCAGCGAGATATAGCAAAATTTTACATTTGCTGATTTAAGATCAATTGCAAATGCATTCAAAGAAAAAGAACTTTTACTTAAGGCAATTCCGACCGACTCAGTTAACCAAATAACGTTAACACTCAATAATCACTGACTGCAAAGATAATTAAATGTTATTTGCCGTTCTTTTTCGCTCAAATCCAATAATTTTAATTTCTCATGCAAGCTCAGACTTCCAATGTTTGTTTCGTGATTTTACTTAACCTTTCGAAATTCATGCAACGAATTTAATACGATACTAAATAAAAAAAAAATCTACAGGACCCTGCAAGACAAGGTAGTAAATCAAGGTGAGAAGAAAGGAATAACCGCAAAATATAAACAGAGATAATGAATTTTTATTATAAGAAAGGCAGTCAAGATGTTAGCTATAAATTGGAAATGTCAGAATCATTAAGTACAGAAGTTTATCTCTGCATTTTTTTAACAAGCGATAGAAAACATGGCACTGAAATCTGAAGTATTGATTTATTCACTTTTTTTTTAGGTTTACCCATGCTTTTCGGGTTATTTGAAACCAGAAAATATTTTTAGATTGTAAGATTAGTGGGAGGGGTTCATAATGATTTTGCGATACAATTCTTACTATTTAACCCATTCTGGGATGTGAAGGGGATGTATACCTTGCCGAAGGGTATTTACACATGAGTGAATATAATAAACCCAAATGAAATTGAAACGCAACTCGCTGTTTAATGAAACCATTATCCACTACACCACCCAAGCATGCAATCTTACAGTACCTGGTATTTCCAAATGATTGCCCATTAAAGTGGATTTTATTTTTATTGACTAATTCATTTTTTATGGCTTACCAATGCTGTTTAATGAAACTATTATCCACTACACCACCCACACATCCAAGCTTACCATACCTGGTATTTCCAAGTGATCCCCCAATGAAATGGATTTATTCGAATCTTTTCAATTAAAAATTCTGAGCCATTATTCATGACACCACCCACATATGCAACCTCAAAGCCCTTGGTGTTTCCAAGAGGTCACCCATCTAGGCACCGACCAGGCTCAACATTGCTGTGATCATATGGAAACAGGTGTTTCAATATAAAATGTGATGAGGTTGTCATAAAGAATTCAGTTTGGAATTCCCTGTAGGTTATCCAAAAAAAAGTTATTTATTTTTAAAAAGTTGGCTCTCTGTTTAACATAACCATAATCCATTGCATCACACATGCATCCAAAATTACAGCACCCTGAATTCCCAACTGGTGACTCATCTAAATACTCACTAGGCTCAACGTTGCTTAACCTCCATTGGCCATAAACCTAAAGGCATGATAGAATAGTCAAAAGTGCTTTATTAAAACTAAGCAAAGTATTAAGAAATAGGATAGATATTTTATTAGGTTGTCCCAAAAGTTTGTAAACACTTGCAAAATGGGTCTATCTGGTCCAGCACAATCGAGACAAGCGATGGGTTCAGAAAGGGCAAGAGTCACCGTCGGTTCCAAAACAAGATTGATTCAGCAAGAAAGTCATGTGTGTTTGGCGGAACTTTGAAAGAATCATGCATTTGGAGTTGGTTCAGAATGGTCATGTCATCAGTGACAAACTGTACTGTCAGCAACTTGAGCGGGTCTACGAAAAGTTAAAGCAAAAATACCCGGCTCTGATTCACCGAAAATGTGCTTTGATGCAGCAGGACAATGCCAAGCCGCACACCGCCAGGAAGACCAAAGATAAGTTTGAAGAGCTGGATGGTGTTGAGGTTCTGCCACATCTAGCCTACAGTCTTGACTGTGCTCCATCAGATTACAGCCTTTTCCACTCAATGCAACACTTTCTGAAGGGCCGATTTGACTCATTTGATGAAGTCGAGGAAGCATGTTAAGAATTCTTTGGTTCGAAGCTGGCTGAATGGTACTTTGACCAGATCCGAAAGCTTGCAGATCAATGGCAGAAAGTCTTGGAAAATGATGGTCTTTATTTTGAGCAATAATTTTTATTGTTTTTGCAAGTAAAATTTCAATTTTTTGCAAGTGTTTTCTGGTAACCTTAGATTACTTGGCAAGTAAAATTTCAATCTTTTGCAAGTGTTTACAAACTTTTGGGACAACCTAATATTAGCACTGCCTGATGAGGTGCTTATAAGATAGTACTGAAACACAACAACTCTTGTGTTGCAGTAAACTATGTTTTATTATAAACTTATAATTAAAATATTATCATATATATATATATATATATACTACTGGCCATAATTAGTAGGGTACCCCAGTGTTTTAAAAAAATGATGTATTTATGTATTTCATACTATTTTTTAGTATTTATTGCCAAGTGAATAATTGTAAATGAAAATAGAATGGTTCTTTTGTTAATACTGTACAATAACATGTGCATCAAATGAATTTATAAATATTTAATAATTACCTATATTGCAGTTTCATCAATGAAAGAATGGAGAAAATTTAAGGTTCATGTTTACTTCTTTGCCTTGTAAGATTTTGCAAAATAATAATAACAAAAGAACCATTCTATTTTCATTTTGAATTATTTACTTGGCAATAAATACTAAAAATAGTATGAAATACATCATTTCTATAAGAAACTGGGGTGGTTTAGTAATTATGGCCAGTAGTGTGTATATATATATATATATATATATATATATATACATATTTGAAAATATTTTTCTAAGTACAGAATCTAATTATAGAAATAAAAGTGTGTATTGTAAATATATTAAAAAAAAAGCGAAGCAACCGGTTTTGCTCCCACTCTTCAAGCCTCTACAAGAGATTTTAATCAGAATTAAAAAAAAAAAGAAAAAGTGTGTCATGAAAATGAGGAGGATGAAAAAAAAAAAACTGTGAATACAAGGAACTAGAGGCTCATAATATCGAGCCCCAACAACTCACGCTGTTTGCACAGTGCAGGCTTTCGGGACCCGATATATAAAGCCTCCAGAACCTTGAGGTGGAATGAAGAGTGAGATCGGGACACAACGGTGAACCAATCTACACTAAAATTAGCTGCACACTTTTTTATTCTTTATAAGGTGCTCACAAATGGCGGAACCGTAAGTATTTGGAACGAGTCCATTTCAAGGCAAGGTGTGGTTTCTTATATTTTTTTGTTTTTCTCATTTTCCTCATTTTCATGACCCATTTCTTTTTAAATTTTTAATTCTGTTTAAAATCACCTGTAGAGGCCTGAAGAGCAGGAGCAAAACCAGTTGCTTTGCTTTTTAATACCATTTACAAAGTGTAACATCAAGCTACACACTTTTATTTCTATAATATTTCTGAAAGGATTTTTCTGTTGCTGAGGTGATGTGTTGTCCCCATGGGGATCTTCATATCGAAATGGCCATTCAACATCTTTGAATTAATCCTTTTTTAATATATATATATATATATATATATATATATACATACTACCGGCCATTATTATTAGGCCACCCCAGTTTTAAAAACAGAATGATGTATTTCATACTATTTTTAGTATTTATTGCCAAGTGGATAATTCTAAATGAAAATAGAATGGTTCTTTTATTATTATTATTTTGCAAAATTTTACAAGGCAAATGGCGACAATTAACCCATCGCACCCAGTAGATTTGCGATATATATATATATATATATATATATACGCATACTACCGGCCACAATTATTAGGCCACCCCAGTTTTAAAAAAAATTATGTATTTCATACTATTTTTAGTATATATTTTCAAGTGGATAATTCTAAATGAAAATAGAATGGTTCTTTTGTTATTATTATTTTGCAAAATTTTACAAGGCAAATAGCGACAATTTACCTATCGCACCCTGTAGATTTTATATATATATATATATATATATATATATATGCAGTGCTATGCAGCAACAGTTTACAACACATTACTGCTAATAATACATACGCTGAAACCTTTAGCCAAATGATCAACAGATTTAAAAATTAATCAACAAAAATATCACACAAAGAAAAAATATTTAATAACGCAAAACTTTACTGTACATTTGTTAAATCATCAATTAGTATTTTGTAGCATAGTCATCATTGGTAATTACAGCTCATAGTCATTTAGATTATTCCCTTATGAACATTTTGTGCGTTTCTTGGCTAATATTTTTCCATTCTTCACAACAAAATTTCTTTAGATAATGCTGGTTTTGCAGGCTCCTTCCTTTGAATTCTCAGTTTTCCTTCTCTCCATAAATTTTCAATTGGATTGAAATCTTAAGTTTGACTTGGTGACTTTAGAAGGTCAATTCGATTTGAAATCCACTGCTTGGAAGGTTGGGTCACTGTGTCGGGCCAAGATGTTTTTTCTGCCTGAATCCATCTTGCATATATACAAATCAACCATTCGCCCATGTATGGAGTACTGCTGTCATATATGGTCAGGCGCCCCCCACTGTTCATCTCAGTGTTCTTGACAGGCTCCAAAGGAGAATCAGTAATGTGATAGGTACCGACTTGGCTGCTCGAATTCAGCAACTTTCTCACCTACGGTATGTCGCTTCCCTCTGTCTGTTCTATAAATATTTTCATGGCTTCTGCTTCGATGAACTTAAGTCACTGGTGCCCCTGCCACATGAGTTTACTTGTGCAACCAGACTGGCAACTGGGTCCCACCTATTCATAGTTAGATTAACCAAATGCAGACAACAATTCTACTCCAGCAGCTTCTTTTCTCACACTTCCCACCGGTGGAACTCGTTTCCATATTTTGGTTTCCCTGATGGCTACAACCTCCAGGAATTTAAATGCAATGTCAATACCCATCTCTTAACTACTTGACTTTAGTTCTTTCTACATCACCCTGTATATCTTTTTTTTCTCTCCATCTTTGCAACTGTCATCACACCTGGATTCCCATCCTTCTATTGCTCCTTTCTAACTGGTTTGTTGTTCTCTTTACTCTCCTCCTATTTAATCTTTTACTCTTATGTAGCCCCCCGTGCATCAATGACATTAACGCCTTGCCTGGGGTGACACAAGTAAAGAAAAAAAAAACAACCATGATTTTATAAGCTTTGCAGTTTATTTAAGATCATTGTCTTGTTGAAAAATCCAACTTGGTTTCAAGCCCAGTGAATGTGCACCTTTTGCTGATGACCATGCATTCAGTTTTCTTAAAGTTTATTTGTAGTCCTTTCTTGTCACTTCACCATTACCTTCTGTAGGAGGTCTTGTAGTTTCCTTTCTGTGTCTGCAATCAGCAGTGGCAGCAAAAGGTGCAACCCAAAATGACAAATACAGGTGGTGGATACCAGAATCAAGCAAGTACAAAAATTTAAATCCCTAGGAAGTGTTCTAACAGGAGATGGAAAGTGTGACACAGAGATCCAAAGGCAAATTGGCATGGCAAAGGACGCATTCCAGAAGCTAAGTAAAGTACTAACACACAGGAAAATTACACTAGAAACAAAGAAAAGAGTGCTGGATTGCTCTGTGATGTCAGTTCTTCAATACGGCAGTGAATGCTGGACAATATCATCGAAAATGAGGAAAAACTGGAAGCAGCAGAAATGTGGTCCTACAGAAGGTTGCTGCGGATATCATGGACTGAGCATGCAAGCAACGATGAGGTGTTGGAAAGAATGGCAACAAAAAGGAAATTAATGGTGAGCAACAGAAAGAGACAACTGAAGTTCCTGGGACACACAATGAGGAAGGAGAGCTTGGAGAACCTGATACTGACTGGCCAGATAGAAGGAAAGAGAGACAGAGGAAGGTAGCGGATAACATATTTGGAGGGCCTGATCAGGTGGATGACAGAACAGGGATTGCGAGGTGTAACAGGAGCAAACATACTAAGAGCCACCAGGGAGAGGGAGACGTGGAGAACCATGATCGCCTACGTCCTGAAGGGACAGGGCACATAGAAGAAGAAGAATGTGCACTCTGGCATAAAATTTCCGTCCAAAATATTCCTATAATATGCTCTATCCATCATCCATTCTATTATTTTAATGTCCTCCTACACCTTGGGCACAAAAGCAACCCCAGATCATGATTGATCTGCCTCCAAATTTTACTGTTGGGATAGTATTCTTTGGCAAATATTCAGTACACTTTTTTCTCCTGACCTTTGCCCCAGCATTTCTGCCAAAAAAGTTCCATTTTCATTTCATCTGACCAAAGTACATTTTTCCAAAATGCTGCATATTTGATACAAAGTTTGTTTGCTAAATCCAGTCTAGCAATAACACGTTTTCACTTAAGATGTTTCTTTTTACTTTGGTGTCCTCAAAAAGATTTAATATCGGTGAAAGTGAATGACTAATTATATCCATACTCACTTTTACTCCACCCTGTTTTAGTCCTCCCTGAAGTTCTTGAGGCTCATTGCCAACTTTTCTCACTAATAATCTTGCTATAAGTTCCATTAACTTTCTTGAACCACCAAAGCATTTTTTGGACGAATGGAATGAAACATATTCCAGTGCCGGACTATCATACCAACTGAACTTAATAGCACATTTAATTGACGAGATATCTTCCTAAAACCAAGTCCATTTGTAAGAAGGTCAACAATACTTTTACAGAGGTCTTGATTAATTATTTCGCTTTTCTTCATTTTGTCAATGTTTAAAAGACAATTGACAGAAAAAGGATGCAGTACTTTTAATTATTTCTAAAAATTAATCATAAAATACAGTTTTGTGCAAAAGTATTAGGACAAGAACTATTTTATCTTTTATGAGGCATCAAAATAATTGCGACAATTTACCAATCGCACCTAGTATATATAGAGTACTGTGCAAAAGTATTAGGACAAGAACTATTTTATCTTTTATGAGGCATATTGACAGAAAATAAACAATTTAATTAAAGTAATTTTATTTGATTTACTCAACAAATGATTTAACAAGAAAAAAATACTTGTTACAAAATAAATTTAATATTCAGTATAATAGCCTTTTGCTTTGAAATAATAAAATAATTGCGACAATTTACCAATCGAACCTAGTATATATATATATATATATATATATATATAGTACTGTGCTAAAATATTAGGACAAAAACTATTTTATTATGAATGTTAGTCTGTTTTAGTATAATTTGCATAAGTAAAGGTGAGATTGGGAAAAATTCAGGGCGGAAATTGATATTTTGGTAGTACTGGATGGTGGTGCACTCAAGAACTTTATATATATATATATATATATATATATATATATATATATATATATATATCCACACTACCAGCCATAATTAGCAGGCCACTCCAGTATTTATTTAAAAATTGTGTATTTCATACTATTTTTAGTATTTTTTACCAAGTGGATAATTCTAAATGAAAATAGAATGGTTCTTTTGTTATTATTACTTTGCAAAATGTTTAAAAGGCAGCCAGGAAGCCTTTGCTTCGGCCAGCCAATAAGAAGAAGAGACTAGCATGGGGAAGAGAGCACAAAAACTGGACACCAGAACAGTTCATTTGATGCACATGTTATTGTGCAGTATTAACAAAAGGACCATTCTATTTTCATTTAGAATTATCCACTTGGCAATAAAGACTGAAAATAGTATGAAATACATCTTGTTCTTCTATGTGCCCTGTCCCTTCAGGACGTAGGCGATCATGGCTCTCCACGTCTCCCTATCCCTTGTGGCTCTTTCATGTCTTTGAAAAAAGTGAGGTGGACTACTATGGCCGGTAATGTATATATATATATATATATATATATACACACACACACACACACACACACACACACACACACACACACACACACACACACAGGGTGCGATGGGTAAATTGTCGCTATTTGCCTTGTAAAATTTTGCCAAGTAATAATAACAAAAGAACCATTCTATTTTCATTTAGAATTATCCACTTGAAAATATATACTAAAAATAGTATGAAATACATAATTTTTTTTAAAACTGGGGTGGCCTAATAATTGTGGCCGGTAGTATGCGTATATATATATATATATATATATATATATATATATATATATTGCAAATCTACTGGGTGCGATGGGTTAATTGTCGCCATTTGCCTTGTAAAATTTTGTAAAATAATAATAACAAAAGAACCATTCTATTTTCATTTAGAATTATCCACTTGAAAATATATACTAAAAATAGTATGAAATACATAATTTTTTTTAAAACTTGGGTGGCCTAATAATTGTGGCCGGTAGTATGCGTATATATATATATATATATATATATATATATATATATATATATATATTGCAAATCTACTGGGTGCGATGGGTTAATTGTCGCCATTTGCCTTGTAAAATTTTGTAAAATAATAATAACAAAAGAACCATTCTATTTTCATTTAGAATTATCCACTTGAAAATATATACTAAAAATAGTATGAAATACATAATTTTTTTTAAAACTGGGGTGGCCTAATAATTGTGGCCGGTAGTATGCGTATATATATATATATATATATATATATATATATATATTGCAAATCTACTGGGTGCGATGGGTTAATTGTCGCCATTTGCCTTGTAAAATTTTGTAAAATAATAATAACAAAAGAACCATTCTATTTTCATTTAGAATTATCCACTTGAAAATATATACTAAAAATAGTATGAAATACATCATGCGTTTTAAAAAACTGGGGTGGCCCAATAATTATGGCCGGTAGTGTATACATAGTCATCCACAGTCAGATCTGTTTCAATGTATCACATCTCATCAGTACAGTAAGACATCCGATTGTAGAATATCTGTTAACGATTGTATCTTTAAAATATATGTAGGTATATTTCTTTACCAAATATGATTTTGGTTGTATTTCTCTGATATATTAACCATTCTACAGATGAATGCCAAATGTTTTCTTATAATGAAATGGTAATAATATTGACATGGTGTCTTTATTCCTTACTTTCATTGCTGTTTCTTAAAAAGAATGCAATACTTTTAATTATTTTTAAAATTAATCATAAAATACAGTACTGTGCAAAAGTATTAGGACAAGAACTATTTTATGAGGCATATTGGCAGAAAATAAACAATTGAAGTAATTTTATTTGATTTATTCAAAAAATGCATTAACAAGAAAAAATAATTGTTACAAAATAAATTTAATATTCAGTATAATAGCCTTTTGCTTTGAAATAATAAAATAATTGCGACAATTTACCAATCGAACCTAGTATATATATATATATATATATATATATATATATATATATATATATATACACAGTACTGTGCTAAAGTATTAGGACAAGAACTATTTTATTATGAATGTTAGTCTGTTTTAGTATAATTTGCATAAGTAAAGAGGAGATTGGGAAAAATTCCAGACGGAAATTGATGTTTTGGTAGTACTGGATGTTGGTGCTCTCAAGAACTTTATATATATATATATATATATATATATACACACTGCCAGCCATAAATAGTAGCCATAATAGCCTTTCGCTTTGATATAATAAAATAATTGCGACAATTTAACAATCGCACCTAGTATATATATATATATATATATATATATATATATATATATATACAGTACTGTGCAAAAGTATTAGGACAAGAACTATTTTATCTTTTATGAGGCATATTGACAGAAAATAAACAATTTAATTAAAATAATTTAATTGGTAAATTTTCATAATTATTTTATTATTTCAAAGCAATAGCTATTATACTAGATATTAAATTTATTTTCTAACAAGTATTTTTTTTCTTGTTAAAGCATTTGTTGAGTAAATCAAATAAAATTGCTTTAATTAAATTGTTTATTTTCTATCAATATGCCTCATAAAAGATAAAATAGTTCTTGTCCTAATACTTTTGCACAGTACTATATATATATATATATATTTTTTTTTTCTTCCTCCTTGATTGCAGTTTCCTGAACTCAGATTCTTATAAAATTTTCATTTTTTGCTGAAATACATTTAAACGCAATCTACATAAGGCTTCCAGCATTCAGCTTTTTTTTACTGCTAACAAGCGTTCATGAACAGACGCCAGTTTCTGTATCTTCCATTTTTTTATAATGTACCTGATTAAACACAAAGAAATAGATGATTTCAAATAACTTTACAGGTGACTGTGCAAAACAGTCAACAAAACTCAGGTGCAAATTACAATCAACACCTCATCTGTGTGTGTTTGTGATTTGCTATCAAATCATTAATTGGCTTTTCAATGTGCTTGGACAGGTGCTGCAACCTACTTTCAAAAAAGAAAGTGTTGTGAAACTTGAATTGTATTTCTGGTCTTTTAGATGTGTCAAGGTTCCAAAACTTCTAAAAATAAAATATACTTTTCTGAAACTTTGTTTGAGGAATATTAGTTGATTTTTAGGATAATTCTCGGAACGAGAAACCGGGAAGCCAAGTTCAAATTCCAATTGAATCCATTGTATTCACTTACGCACAAATACCCTTGGGAAAGGTATTAATCCATCTCTTCCTTCCAGTTATGGGTTAAATAGCAGGACAGATTTGGTTCTGTAGCCTTGGTCGGCAACCAGTCTACTGCAGAAAGCAATGGCAACCTACTGCGGGATAATCTTCTGCACCGTCAGTCATGTCTCTTTCGAGACATGATCGCCCAAGCGTGTATCACGTATGGCACTTAAATGACTGACTGAATGAGATTTGAAACAAATATTGTTTAGTTTAAGTTTAAAATATCACAGAAATTCATCTGTCTAATGCTTTTCTTTTAAGACCTCATTTGTAAAAAATAATTTAAGAAAATGATGGTCTTTTTATATAATGTTTTATTTAGTTTTACTGTTGTTAATGAAATTGGTTTCTGATAATATGTATGGTTGTCCATACTTACATACACGCATGGGCAATCATGTCTCGAAAGAGACATGACTGACTGGGCAGAAGATTATCCTGCAGCAGGTTTCTACGGTAGACTAGTTACTGACCAAGGTTATAGAACCCAAGCTGTCCTGCCATTTAACTCATAGCTGGAGGGAGTAGAGATAGATTATATTACAATATTATATTAAGTATAATTGGTGGGGGATCAGTTTATTACTGCATAACAATAGAAAACCGATCCCCCACTTTATGCCTAATAGAAGTTCTAATTATGTTTCCAGCTATTATATTCAGTCAGTCAGTTAAGTGCCATACGTGATACACGCTTGGGCGATCATGTCTCGAAAGAGACATGACTGACTGGGCAGAGGATTATCCTGCAGTAGTTTGCCATTGCTTTCTGTGGTAGACTGGTTGCTGACCAAGGCTATAGAACCCAATCTGTCCTATTATTTAACCCATAACTGGAGGGAAGAGACGGATTAATACCTTTCCCAAGGGTATTTGTGCGTAAGTGAATGCAAAGAATTCAACTGAAATTCGAACTCGGTTTATACACATCCAAAAAATTCAAAATTTGAAAAAAGTATTGATGTTTGATGATTTCTATTTAGCTTTTCCATTTATAATTATATATAGTTTTCACTTAACAATGTCATCAATTAATCTAACATTTTAAAAAAATTAGAATTTAATAATTTTTTCTAATCAAAATAAAAAAATTTAAAAAATTCTTGTAAAATTTCTAAAAAATTAGAAAAAAAAATGAAAATAATTTAAATAAATGCTTGCAAAAATATCTAGATTATAAAACAAAATGCACGTAATTTTTTGTTAATATCTTAGTGCTAGCACCTGTTTGGGTCCCAGCTATGGACAAATAGTTAACCCCCCAAACTGGGGTCAAAACACTATAAAAGTATAAAAATACACTTATTTATAAACTTATTTATAAATGGAACTTTGTCTGTGTGTGTGTGTGTCTGTGTGTGTGTGTGTGTGTGTGTGTGTGTGTGTGTATCCGTTACTTATAGTCTCTGAAATGGCTGAACCGATTTTCTTGAAAATTTACACAGTTGTACTATAAGCGTCTGCGAGTGTTCTTAGCTAGGTTTTGTGTCGAGGTACCCCCAATAAATATCAAAAATCGATAATCGAATAGATTGGGTTGTAGAAGGAGTGGTCCGATTTTAATCAAATTTGATACACTCATAGACAAAGACATTATTCAGAAGTTTCAAGGTTGCAGTTCTTACAATAGTGCAGAAAATTGATAATATATATATAAAAGGCAAGATATTTGTGTGCGTGTCTGTTTATCTGCCTGTATGTCTTTATTTTTATAAAAAAGGTATAATTGTAGTTCTTAGTCTCAGCCATGATACTATTTACTCAGAGGACTTATTTAGCCTTCAAAATTCAGTTTACAACAAAAAAACTTATTTGATATCGATACCAGGAAATCAAAATTTGACTTACATCCATTCATTTTTCTTTCAGTCTACGGTTTCGTTTTAACTGGAAACAACTATTGCTTTTTAGTCTTTTGTGCCAACGTCCAAAAAGTCTAAGCTCCAGGACCATGGATTAGTTTTAAAGCTTTCATTACACCCGAGCAATGCCGGGCTATACTGCTAGTAGAAATATATGTGTGAAAATAAACTTTATAGAAAAATATACATTTTTGAAGAAAAAATTATTACCAGCTTGACATTTTTGAATACAAAACTAGAAGGTATCTTCAGTTTTCTAAAATACAAAAAAAATAAAATTGTTTTCATCAAAATCTGATTAAATCAACTTTTTTCATTATAACTGAACATTTAAAAAAATACCTTCAAACCTCAACTCTTTTGGCATTAAATAACCCACAAACGTTGATATTCCATTAAACAAAACTCAAACCATGAGGTTATTCAATCATTAACATAAGAATTAGGATTCATGGAAAAGCATAGACATTTTCATGGGTTAAAAATGGTTATTATTATGTCATTTTTCATCATATTTCGGTTTCTACTATGGTTGCACTACTTACCAAGTTTGCGGGAAGACCTAAAGCAGGTCATAGACAAAGTTCTCCTTAGTGTGTGGGCTGTACTTAATAAGACATTTTTTTGTATATCTCTTAAGTTGGGGTTTCCAGGGATTCTTTCAATGTGTTGTTTTGTTCCATTTTTTATAATTCCAAGTGCACCTACTATCACTGGCACAACCCTTGTTTTCAATTTCCACATTTTTTCTATTTCAATTTCAAGGTCTTTATATTTTGACAGTTTTTCAAATTCCTTGGTTGCTATGTTACAATCCGCTGGACAAGCCATATTAATTAATAGACAAGTTTTTTCTTTCTTGTTTTTAACATTAATGTCCTGCCTATTTGCTTCAATTTTTCTATATGTATAGATTGTGTAATCCCAATAGAATGGTGACATCTTCTATTTCTGTAACTTGTGCTGGGTGATGTTCATACCAGTGTTTGTTTACAGATTTTCCATCGTGTAAATGCATTTTGGGAATATAGTTTAGTGATTTAATTTAGTTTATTTTTTTTTTTGCATTGTGGTACAGTAGATATTGGCTTGGAACAAGAAATCAGGGAGCCGAGATTGAATTCCAGTTGAATCGCTTATACACAAATAATCTTTGGAAAGGTATTAATCCATCGCTTCTTCCTCTATGGGTTAAAAAGCGGGACAGACTAGGTTCTGTAACTTTGTTTGGCAACTAGTCTATCACAGGAAGCAATGGCAACCGACTGCGGGAAGATTTTCAGCCCAGTCTTTTGAGACATAAAGAATAAAAACAAAAACTTTTTATTAAAATCTGACTAAATCAACCTTCTCACTATAACCGAACATTTAAAAAAATACCTTAAAACCTCTCCTTTTTTGGTATTAAATAACCCACAGAGGTGTTGATATCCTGTTAAACAAAATCAAAACCTTAGTATCTTCTATCGTTTATTTAGTTATAAAAGCAGAATAACATATATATATTTTTTACTTGCAAACTACTACCAAAATTACATTTTGGCATTAACTGACCCATGAGGTGTTGATATGTCATTAAACAAATCAAATAAAAAAGTATTTACTACCTTGGTATTCTTACAGTCGTCTTTTCTTTCTTATTTCTTTATTGTTTAATAATTTTTGGTGTTTTTAATTTTATTTTCGTGTTACGCCAGCCATTTTTGTTGGATAATACTTATTAGTATTAGTTATGAACGGGGGATATTTTCAGTTATGTGATTGGCATGGCAAAGGACATGTTCCAGAAGCTGAGTAAAGTAACAAGACACAGGAAAATTTCACTAGAAACAAAGAAGAGTGTGCTAGATTGCTAAGTGATGTCAGTTCTTCAATATGGCAGTGAATGTTGGACAATATCAACAAAGATGAAGGAAAGACTTGAATCAACCGAAATAGGGTTCTACAGAAGCATACTGGACATAAAGTAGGGGAGCAGTTCCATATTACAATCAATATATAAACTGACCCCTCACTTTGTGGTCAGAGCAGTTTCTATACATTTATATTCCTGTGATCCAAAGGCACAAAAAAACATGGAAGCAGCTGAAATCCGGTTCTACAGAAGGATGCTGCTGATATCATGACCCATAAGGTGTCGATATGTCATTAAACAAATCAAATAAAAAAATATTTACTACCTAGGTATTCTTGCAGTCGTTTTTCTGTGTCTATCATCTGCACTTGTAGAGAGTGACAAGAAAAGACTACAAATAAACTGCAAGAAAACTGAATGCATGATCATCAGTAAAAAGAGCGACCCAAAATGCCAAATACAGGAGGGGGATCAGTTCGTCAGTTAAGTGCCATACGTGATACACGCTTGGGCGATCATGTCTCTTTCGAGACATGACTGACTGGGCAGAAGATTATCCCACAGTTGGTTGGCATCGCTTTCTGCGGTAGACTGGTTGCCGACCAAAGCTATAGAACCCAATCTGTCCTATTATTTAACCCATAACTGGAGAGAAGAAACGGATTAATACCTTTCCCAAGGGTATTTGCGCATAAGTGATGCAAGGAATTCAACTGGAATTTAAACTCAGGTCCCCGATTTCTCGTTCCAAGTTGATATCCACTGCGCCACAACGCACAGGTGGAGGATACTCAAATCAAAATGTGACTAAATCAATCTTCTCGCTAAAACCAATCATTAAAAAAATATCTCAAAACCCTACTTTTTTGGCATTAAATAACCCACATAGGTGTTGATGTACCATTAAAAAAAACTCAAAACTCAAAAACTCAAACTCTTCAGATATAAGTCCAGATAAAAAATTTTAGTTGCAAAGTGAAAACAAAAAAAAGAAGCCATTATTACCATGACTAAGGTTACTTCCTTTTCCCTTACTTTTATGATAGCCAGCTTGGCAGAAACTTTTATGACTTGAACGAGCCAATATTATTGATTGCCTCTCAAAGCACAAATCTTTGCTCCTTTGTCCTACTTTTCTGGCTGAAAATATTACCAATTTTTTCTCTCTAATCTTTAATGTTAATGCTAAAATAGTAGCCATCACTAAAATTTACCAATAGTGCATATATTAGCTTATCCAAGAGAAAATGATAGCAAGTGCTATATAATCTATGGAAACATTTGTGCAAGGCAACTATTTAGACTTGACTACATTGACAATCACAGCATGTGCCACTGTTGCAAAGTGTCTGGAAAACATGCCATGGGCCGGCCCAAGCCTTGTGAATCAAACTGAGTTGGTAGAAATATTTGGAAGCCATTGGTAGTTATGCTAGCAAAAATCGCCCGGTTCACACTCCCCCCACGTCTATTGAACAGGTGAAGAGGTTCATCCCTTGATCCCTATTTAGGATGTGGTTTCCGGCTTTCTCTTTTCCAATCTTTTCACTCTTTTCTTTTTTTCTTTTTCTTTTTTTTTTTCAATTGGAGTAATCTAAGTTCATCGTAATAACTGATGAACTTAGATCACTGGTACCCCCTAAATACGAATTTGAACGAGATACTAGATTAGCAACTAGATCCCACCCTTTTACAGTGAAACCGATAAAATGCAGCCGTAACTTCTACTCCAACAGTTTCTTTCCTCGCACTTCCCGACTGTGGAATTCTCTTCCAAACGATTGCTTCCCTGACGGCTACAATCTCCAGGAGTTTAAATGTAAGGTCAATAGACACCTCCTAACACACTAACCTGCTCCCATTCTATCAAACACTCTTCCCATCTGCCCAACCCTCATCCTCGCTATCCTTACTCATCTGTCACCTTCCTCCTGACATTCCCTATGTCTAACCACTCCTTCTCTTTACCTTCCCCTATGTAGCCCCATGCGCAATAGTGGCAGTGGAATGCCTTGCTTGTGGTGAGATGATTAAAAAAAAAAAAAAAAAAGTAGATAGACTAAACTATCGCCCGGTTCACACTCCACCCACGTCTATTGAACAGGTGAAGAGGCTCATCCCTTGATCCCTGTTTAGTATGTGGTTTCCGGCTTTCTCTTTTCTAATCTTTTCACTCTTATGTAGCCCCCTGCACATCAGTGGAATTACCACCTTGCTCGGGGTGATATGATTAAAAAAAAAGTTACAAGTCATTATGACCATGATTTGTGCATGATGATGAACGATATATTAATTACATTTCTTACTGTTTTTTAAAGTGACTGGAGTCCTGATTATTGAAAGAGAGAGAAAAAGAAAAGAATAAAAGAAAAAGTGATCTGGTGTGTCTTAGACCGCTCGACCACGAATGACAATCAGTCTAAATGAAGTCAAATTAAGCCTATAACACAATTTTCAAATTCATCGTAATAACCATCTCTGCTCTGAAATGTATCGTAATGTCAACAAATGTAAATATTGTTACGGAAATTAACGAAGATTAACGAAACTGATTATAAACAATCGACAATTCCCCTATCCACATAGTGGCTTCCCCTATGTGGATAGGGGTCGCAGGTTTGAAACCTGCTGAATGACACACATTTCCGTAATAAAAATCTATCGTAAATAATCAGGCCGGTAGAAATAAATATATAATACTGTTTGATTATAAACAGTAAATCTACTTAAATATGAGTATCGATAAAAAATAATTTTCAAACAAATCATTTCAAATTGTCGGTTGTTTATAACCAGTTTTGTTAATCTTCGTTAATTTCCAAAACATGTTTACATTTGTTGACATTATGATACATTTCAGAGCAGATATGGTTATTGCAATGAATCGAAAATTCTGTTATATAAGCGTGATTAAAACCTTGTTTAGACTGAGTTCATTTGTGGTCGAGAGGTCTAAGACGTGCCAGATCACATGGTAGCTTGCCCTATATGGATAGGGGTCACAGGTTCGAATCCTGCTGAATGACACACATTTTCGTAATAAAAAATTATCGTAAGTAATCAGGCCAGTAGAAATAATATATTATACTGTTTGATTATAATCAATAAATGTAGTTAAATATGAGTATTGATAAAAAATAATGTTCAAAGAAATCATTTCAAATTGTCGGTTGTTTATAACCAGATTTGTTAATCTTTGTTAATTATAAATTATATAATCAATTGATATTAAGTATTCTATATCAATTAACCGAGTTGTTTAATATCATTCTCTCTCTTTCTCTCTCTCTCTCTCTCTCTCTCTCTCTCTCTTAGCTTATCACTTCTAGTAGAACACAGGCCATGGATGACCCACTATTTTCTGAACTGGTTCGTTATTGTCAATGCTTCTTTAACTTGTTTTTTTAATTTTTACAGCTAGAAGTGTTGACCCTACACAAACCTCTTTACCCTCCAGGCGAGTTGGTCCACCTCCATAATGGTTTTGAATTTAGAGTGTTTCCTTTTCTTAGACTAGTTGCCACCCAAGTCTATAGAACTCAGTCTGTTCTGCTATTTACCCATAGCTGGAGGGGAAAGAAATGGATTCATTCCTTTCAAATCTTCTTGTATGTGCCTTGTTCTTTCAGAACATAGGCAATCATGGCCTTCCACATCTCCCTATTCCTGGTATTTCTCCTGTAACACCACTCAACCCCCGTACTGTCATCCACCTGCTCAAGCCCTTCAAATATGTTATCTGCTGTATCCTCTGTCTCTTTTTCCCTCGATCTGGCCTGTTAGTATCAGATTCTCCAAGCCCTCCCTTCCTCATTGCATATCCCAGGAACTTTAGTTGTATCTTCCTGATGCTCAGTATTAATTTCCTTTTCGTTTCCATCATTTCCAAGACCTCACCATTGCTCACATGCTCAATCCATGATATCTGCAGTATCCTTCTGCAGAACCACATTTCAATTGCTTCAAGTTTTTCCTTCATCTTTGATGATATTGTCCAACATTCACAGGCATATTGAAGAACTGACATCACATAGCAATCCAATACTCTCTTCTTTGTTTCTAGCGAAATTGACCTGTTTCTTAATACTCTTCTCAGCTCCTGGAATGCATCCTTGTACTTTTGGAATATAAGTGTATAGAAACTGCTGTGACCACAAAGTGAGGGGTCAGTCTATATATTGATTGTAATATGGAACTGATCCCCCACTTTATATCCAGTATTCTTCTGTAGAACCACATTTCAGTTGCTTCAAGTTTTTCCTTCATCTTTGATGATATTGTCCAGCATTCCCTGCCAGAGTGAAGGACGGACAGCACGTAGCAATCCAGTACTCTTGTCTTTGTTTCTAGTGAAATTGTCCTGTTTCTTAATACTCTTCTCAGCTTCTGGAATGAATCTTTGTGCCTTTGGTTCACAGGAATATAAATGTATAGAAACTGCTCTGACCGCAAAGTGAGGGGTCAGTTTATATATTGATTGTATTATGGAACTGATCCCCCACTTTGTGTCCAGTATGCTTCTTTAGAACCCTGTTTCAGTTGATTCAAGTCTTTCCTTCATCTTCGATGATATTGACCAGCATTCGCTGCCATATTGAAGAATGGACAACACATAGCAATCTAGAACTCTCTTCTTTGTTTCTAGCGAAATTGTCCTGTTTCTTAATACTTTACTCAACTTCTGGAATGTTTCCTTCACCATACCAATTTGTCTTCAGATCTTAGTGTCGCACTTTCCGTCGGCTGTTAGATATCCACAGTATCCTTCTGTAGAACCACATTTTAGCTGCTTCAAATTTTTCCTTCGTCTTCGATGATATTGTCCAACATTCACTGCCATAGCATTCTTTAATTTTGATTTTATTCACATGAAAATTCTAATTTATTTATTTCTAGATTTGTAAAAGTATATCACAAAGAATTTATATTTTTTATTCTGAAAAAAAAGAGTTTTTATTAATTCTTTCATTATCTTAATTTTTTTCTTCTCTTTTTTTTTTTTTTTCAAAGGACAACGATGAAAGCACATTTGCTGGTTATGTATATGATGCTGTTTGGGTGTTTGCTTATGCGCTGGATAAATTATTAAAAAGCAACCCCTCAGCTTTGGATACTTTACATTCCCCTGGTACGACAAGGTAAGTAAACAACTTCTTCTTTTCTCCAGTTTTTTATTCTTCTCTTAAATTAAGAAATAGAAGGAATACAAGATTATTATGTAGCGAATGAGAGCTGACAAGAAAACGAACGAATTTTTTATTCTTCTCTTAAATTAAGAAATAGAAGGAATACAAGATTATTATGTAGCGAATGAGAACTGGCAAGAAAACGAACAAATTTTTTATTCTTCTCTTAAATTAAGAAATAGAAGGAATGAGTAACGGATGGGTTCAGATTATTATGTAGCGAATGAGAGCTGGCAAGAAAACGAACGAATTTTTTATTCTTCTCTTAAATTAAGAAATAGAAGGAATACAAGATTATTATGTAGCGAATGAGAACTGGCAAGAAAACGAACAAATTTTTTATTCTTCTCTTAAATTAAGAAATAGAAGGAATGAGTAACGGATGGGTTCAGATTATTATGTAGCGAATGAGAACTGGCAAGAAAACGAACAAATTTTTTATTCTTCTCTTAAATTAAGAAATAGAAGGAATACAAGATTATTATGTAGCGAATGAGAACTGGCAAAAAAACGAACAAATTTTTTATTCTTCTCTTAAATTAAGAAATAGAAGGAATGAGTAACGGATGGGTTCAGATTATTATGTAGCGAATGAGAGCTGGCAAGAAAACGAACGAATTTTTTATTCTTCTCTTAAATTAAGAAATAGAAGGAATACAAGATTATTATGTAGCGAATGAGAACTGGCAAGAAAACGAACAAATTTTTTATTCTTCTCTTAAATTAAGAAATAGAAGGAATGAGTAACGGATGGGTTCAGATTATTATGTAGCGAATGAGAGCTGGCAAGAAAACGAACGAATTTTTTATTCTTCTCTTAAATTAAGAAATAGAAGGAATACAAGATTATTATGTAGCGAATGAGAACTGGCAAGAAAACGAACAAATTTTTATTCTTCTCTTAAATTAAGAAATAGATGGAATACAAGATTATTATGTAGCGAATGAGAACTGGCAAGAAAACGAACGAATTTTTTATTCTTCTCTTAAATTAAGAAATAGAAGGAATGAGTAACGGATGGGTTCAGATTATTATGTAGCGAATGAGAGCTGGCAAGAAAACGAACAAATTTTTTATTCTTCTCTTAAATTAAGAAATAGAAGGAATGAGTAACGGATGGGTTCAGATTATTATGTAGCGAATGAGAGCTGGCAAGAAAACGAAACGAATTTTTAAAGTTTAAGCGGATTACACAATAAACATGCGGAAAGTGAAATTCAGAGAAGGAAAAATTGAAAGAGATTGAAAAAAAGAAAAAAGAAAGGTAATTAAATGAAAAATATCTTAAAGTGAGAGAAGCAAAATAAAAAGAATTGTAAGAGAAAGAAAAGGAAAAGTTTTTAAAAAGAGAAAAGAAAAAGGAATGAGAGAGAGAAAAGAGAAAGTATTAAGAGAGAGAGAAGGAAAATGATTAAGAGAGAGAAAGGGAAAAAGATTGAAAGAGAGAAAAGAAAAAGAATGAAGAGAGAGACAGAGAAAAGGAAAAGGACTGAGAGAGAGAGAGAAAAGAAAAAAGATTAAGAGAGAAAGAAGAAAAAGATCGAAAGAGAGAAAAGAAAAAGAATAAAGAGAGAGAAAAGGAAAAGGATTGAGAGAGAGAGAGAAGGAAAAGGATTGAAAGAAAGAGAGAAAGAAAAAAGGAGTGAATGAAAGAAAGAAAAAATATTGAAAAGGAGGAAAAAGAAAAAGAGAAAAAGAGAAAAGTAAAATAAAAAGTATTAAAAGTGAAAGAAAAGAAGAAGAAAAAGGACTGAGTGAGAGAGAAAAGGAAAAGGAAGGATTGAAAGAGAGAGAAAAGAAAAAGAAAAGGAAAGGAAAGGGAAAAGAAAAAAACATTGAAAAAGAAATGGAAAAAAGAAAGGATTGAAAGTCAGAGAAAAAGAAAAGAAAAATGACTGAAAGAAAGGGAAAAGAAAATGGAATGAGAGAGAAAAAGAAAACGGATTGAAAGAGAAAAGGGAAAAAGAAAGGATTGAAAGGGAGGGAAAAGTAAAAGAAAAAGAAAAGAATGAAAGAAAAATATTGAAAGAGAGAGAAAAAGAATAAAATAAAAAATTTTGAAAGAGAGGGAAAAAGAAAAGAATGAAAGAAAAAATATTGAAAGAGAGAGAAAAAGAATAAAATTGAAAATTTTGAAATGGAGGGAAAAAGAAAAGAATGAAAGAAAAAATATTGAAAGAGAGAGAAAAAGAATAAAATTGAAAATTTTGAAATGGAGGGAAAAAGAAAAGAATGAAAGAAAAAATATTGAAAGAGAGAGAAAAAGAATAAAATAAAAAATTTTGAAAGAGAGGGAAAAAGAAAATATTAAAAAAAAATTTTGAAAGCGAGAGAAAAAGAATAAAATAAAAAATTTTGAAAGAGAGGGAAAAAGAAAAGAATGAAAGAAAAAATATTGAAAGAGAGGGAAAAAGAATAAAATAAAAAATTTTGAAAGAGAGGGAAAAAGAAAAGAATGAAAGAAAAAATATTGAAAGAGAGGGAAAAAGAATAAAATAAAAAATTTTGAAAGAGAGGGAAATAGAAAAGAATGAAAGAAAAAATATTGAAAGAGAGAGAAAAAGAATAAAATAAAAAATTTTGAAAGAGAGGGAAAAAGAAAATATTTAAAAAAAATTTTGAAAGCGAGAGAAAAAGAATAAAATAAAAAATTTTGAAAGAGAGGGAAAAAGAAAAGAATGAAAGAAAAAATATTGAAAGAGAGAGAAAAACAATAAAATAAAAAATTTTGAAAGAGAGGGAAAAAGAAAATAATAAAAAAAATGTACGCAACCATATCATTGCAACAGAAATTGAACCCAACACCTTTTGATTTCTTATTGCGTACCCAAGCAATTAATATTTGTGCCTTACTACACATGTAGATATTTAGCTTATTATAAATTAACTATACCTTATTGAATTGATTATTTCTTTCGTTTGATATTGAAGCCAAGTGCTTCCTCCTGAAACCAAGTGAGGTGAATTGACTTTCTTCCAACAGGCAAGTGCAATTTAATTATGTATTTAAGGACCTTCTGTTTGCTTTTATGTACACAAAAGCGTGTAAAACTCTTTATTATGTCTTTATTAGTCCACATCAATGCGATTGTCGTCTCTCTTGACTTTAAAAGTTCACAGTCTATCTGGAAGTTTATCTAACATGTACTTGGATGGCCATCGAAGTGAAAGATCAATGACTAAAAGCATAAGAAAAACCATTAACAGTTCTTAATTAGGTCCAACTGTATGTGCGGACAGAAATAAGACTAGAATTGCTCGTGAGGGTCGGCATTGGCCAGCCCCCGTGCCACATCCGTTTTCTGGAAGGACTTTTGTCCGGTCTGCCGAATTTACACATAGGCACTAATTATTTAATTCATTTGTGGAGCAGAAAAGATATCAATTGGAGTTAATTGACTTACAATGTGACAAATTTTTAAAATCAAAATATCATTACAAATCCACTCCTGACTTCTACGAGAAATATGTTTTACCCAGCAGAAAATGTAAACACCCATTGAATAACGTGAAAATGACGACATTTTTATTTGGAAGTACATATGCTTGTGAACAACTTTGTTTGAAAATTAAATATACTAAAAGTCATTTAAGAACAAGGTTGGGTGCTGACCACCTTATTCATGTTTTACTTTTATCATCGACAAATATTTCATCTAATGTGGAGAAGTTATCTAATCTAAACTTATTTATGAATGGAACTTTGTCTCTGTGTGTGTGTGTGTGTGTGTGTGTGTGTGTGTGTGTATGTGTGTGTGTGTGTCCGTTACCTATAGACTCTGAAACGGCTGAACCAATTTTCTTGAAAATTTACACAGTTGAACTATAAGCATCTGCGAGTGTTCTTAGCTAGATTTTGTGTCGAGCTACCCCTGATAAATATCGAAAATCGATAATCGAAAAAATCGGGTTGTAGAAGGAGTGGTCTGATTTTAATTAAATTTAATACACTCATAGACAAAGACATGAGAAACGATATTCAGAAGTTTCAATGTTGCAGTTCTTACAATAGTGCAGAAAATCGATAATATATATATAAAAGGCAAGATGTTTGTGTGTGTGTCTGTTTATCTGCCTGTATGTCCCTTACACAAATCCACAATTTTTATCCGATTCTCACCAAACTTCACACAAATATTATTTAGGCTGAGTCTGAGCTCCAGGACCATGGATTAGTTTTAATGCTTTCATTACACACGAGCAATGCCGGGCTATACTGCTAGTTAAATAATAATTAGAAACAAGTGGCTCTTTAAAAAATTTGCTATTTCTAAACTGAATTTCATTCGAAATAAAGAATTCACATTTTTTTGTAGTTTGTGTTAGTTGTTATTCTGCTATTCCTGCAGTAAAATAAGGAACCTTGTTTAAATATTATGACCTCAACTTTTTTCCAAGAAATTCTTGACCAGGGACCTCTTCAGGATAGTGAAGGCAGATTTAGAAATAATTTATTATATTACATTCGATATCATGGCTCTCCTCCAAGATACCATTATTTGAGGACCAGAAAGCAATTTCTCTCTTGGAGGATCAGACTGTAATTTCCATGACCATCTGGTCCCCTCTCTCCAAAAGGACCAGACAGTAATTTCTCTCTTGGAGGACCAGACGGTAATTTCCAATACCGTCTGGTCCCCTCTCTCCAAAAGGACCAGACAGTAATTTCTCTCTTGGAGGACCAGACGGTAATTTCCATGACCATCTGGTCCCCTCTCTCCAAAAGGACCAGACAGTAACTTTCTCTTGGAGGACCAGACGGTAATTTCCAATACCGTCTGGTCCCCTCTCTCCAAAAGGTCCAGACAGTAATTTCTCTCTTGGAGGACCAGACGGTAATTTCCATGACCATCTGGTCCCCTCTCTCCAAAAGGACCAGACGCTAATTTCTCTCTTGGAGGACCAGACGGTAATTTCCATTACAGTCTGGTCCCCTCTCTCCCAAAGGACCAGACAGTAATTTCTCTCTTGGAGGACCAGACAGTAATTTCCATGACCATCTGGTCCCCTCTCTCCAAAAGGACCAGACAGTAATTTCTCTCTTGGAGGACCAGACAGTAATTTCCAATGCCATCTGGTCCCCTCTCTCCCAAAGGACCAGACAGTAATTTCTCTCTTGGAGGACCAGACAGTAATTTCCAATACCATCTGGTCCCCTCTCCAAAAGGACCAGACAGTAATTTCTCTCTTGGAGGACCAGACAGTAATTTCCATTACAGTCTGGTCCCCTCTCTCCAAAAGGACCAGACAGTAATTTCTCTCTTGGAGGACCAGATAGTAATTTCCCTGACCATCTGGTCCCCTCTCTCCAAAAGGACCAGACGGTAATTTCTCTCTTGGAGGACCAGACTTTAAGATATACCATCAAAATGTTCTGCAAAATTAAATTTACTGATTTTTGGTAATGAAATTTTGACCCTTGGAGCTGAATCTACATGAGTAAACTGCGCACAGCATTTTGGAATATATTATTAACAAAATCTCACATCTTGACAATTCACTCAAATAAATCATCAAAGATAATTTTTGGGGTCAAGTTGATCTATCTAAAAGTAATGTAAATAAAGGTAATGGCTCTTGAGTTTCAATGCTTCCAAAACAAACCTGCTATCTATTAACCATCACAGATAATCGCTCCTACCTCGCACCTCAGTAGCATGGATCAGGCTAGTCTCCCTGAAAGTGAAACACTGTGCCACCTTGCATGAACTGTCACAACAGATCTCAAGTGCAATGACTATATAGAATCCATAGCTAAATCCACTGCTAAGAAGGTCAGTTCTCTATGCAGAGCCAGGAAGTTTTTCCCATCTGAAACAACACTGCACATATACAAATCTACCATCTGACTGTGCATTGAATACTGTTAACATATCTGGTTGGGTGCACCTGGTATCCACCTGGGGGTCCTTGAAAAAATCCAATGGAGAATCTGTAATGTGATCGATCATGACTTAGTAGCTCAGATACAGTCACTTTCTCACCAGCGCAATATGGCTTCCCTGTGTCTCGTCTACAAATATTTTCATGGCTTCTGCTCTGATAAACTTAGCTCACTGGTGCCCCCTATATACGAATTTACTCGAGCCACAAGATTAGCAACTAGGTCCCACCCTTTTACTGTGAAACCAATAAATTGTAAATGCAAATTCTACTCCATCAGCTTCTTTTCTCGCACTTCTTGCCTGTGGAATTCCCTTCTGTTTATTTGCTTTCACAACAGCTACAATCTTGAAGAATTCAAATATAAAGTCAATAGTCATCTCCTGTCTCACTAACTTGCATTCTCTTTCTCATGTTCCTTTCTCCGTCCACTCCACTCTCATCAGTATTCTCATCCTTCTCTTACCCATTTCCTGACACCCCCTATAATTTGTCATTCTTTCTCATAACTTTCTTCCTATGTAACCCCCTGCAAAACACTGGCAGCAAAATGCCTTTCTTGGGGCGATATGATTATAAAAAAAAAAAATTCTATAGTATTATAATGTGGATATAAAGTGGGGTATCAATTCTACATTACAGTCAATATATAAACGGATCCCTCACTTTATGGCCACAGTCATCCTTCTCTTACCCGCTTCCTGATACCTTCTATATAACCTGTCACTCTTTCTCATAATTTACCTCCTATGTAACCCCCTCCTCAACAGTGGCAGTAAAATGCCTTGCTTGGGGCGATATGATTATAAAAAAAAGAAGTCACACTAAATAACTTATACATTCTGATATTATTTGAGTTGTGTTAAGAAGCCTATTAATATATATGGCAAAAAAATGAGGAAAATAGTCTGAACAATATGTGATACACACTTGGGAGATCATGTCTTAAAGGAGACATGACTGACTGGGTAGAAGATTATCCTGCAGTAGATTGCCATTACTTTCTGCAGTAGACTGGTTGCCAGCCAAGGCTATAGAACCCAATCTGTCCTGCCATTTAACTCATAGCTGGAGGGAGAAGAGATAGATTATATTACATTATTATATTAAGTATAATTAGTGGGTTATCAGTTTATTACTTCATAACAATAGAAAACCGACCCCCATTTTATGCCCAGTAGAAGTTTTAATAATGTGTCCAACTATAATTCAGTCAGTCAGTTAAGTGCCATATGTGATACATGCTTTGGGTGATCATGTCTCGAAAGAAACATGACAGACTGTGCACAATATTATCTTGCAGTAGGTTGCCATTGATTTCTGCGGTAGACTGGTTGTCAGCTAAGGCTATAGAACCCAATCTGTCCTGTTATTTAACCCATAGCTAGAGGAAAGTGGTGAGTTAATATCTTTCCCAAGAGCATTTGTGTGTGAGTAAATGCAAGGAATTCAACTGGAATTCAAACTCGGCTCCCTGATTTCTCATTCCGAGTCGATATCCACTGCGCTACAATGATACACTGAACAGCGTTAATAGTTTAAATAATTTCTGGCTGTATTTCATTCGTAGTAAGGAATTTAATTTTTTGGGCAATAGTGTTAGTCATTATCCTGTTATTTATGCAGTGAAATAAAAAATCTTTAAATAAAATAGCATTAATTTTATATCTTTTTCTTTCAACCTCACAAATCAAGACTGCCTCCTGAAGAGAGCAGTATGAGGTTGAAGCAATTTATCATCGTACATCTGATATCATGGCCCTCCTTTTAGACACTGCAAAGCCTCCCGTTTTGGTCTCTTCAAAAGATTGCCGACCCCAGGTTTAAGACATTTTATTGAAGGTTGCAAAGTATGGAAAATGTTTTATACAAATTATGAATCAGTTATCTTTGTTCTCTTCTTTTATTTCCCACGTCTTTTCTAGACATATAGGATCATAACTCTCCACAACTTCCTATCATATGTAGCTCTTCAATATCATTTGTCTTTTTGTGATATCATCTAAACTTTGCTCAGCCATTCATTTTATCAAGTTCATTCTTCTTCGTCTATATACCATGTTCCGAGAATTGATTGGGGTTTTCTTCCTGTCAGAGTGGCGTCACCGACAGACTGAATGAATTCTTCTAACCATTACTTATACCGCCCCTCACAGAGGTGAGACAAAGTAGCCTGAGGAGAGCACCTTCAGAGTGGCCCGAAATCAGCTGAGAGTTGGTCTACAAACACTGCTACCTTAATGAACATTACAAGTCCCAGTTCTAAGACCGAGGGTCAAATCATAGTATTCCACACTAACTTGTATATCATTTCTACTAACCAAGTTCCAACTATTGTATTCTTTCCGTGTTTAATATATGTTTGTATTGTCCTATTTGGTTGTTTTTGCGTTATTCTTGCTGGACCTTTAACCGGGTCCATGAAAATTCCTCACACTTTTTTGAAGTAGTGTGGAATGTCAACATTTTTATTTTAACATTTTTTCTCTTCTTGTTGCATATGCTATTCATTTTAGTTGTTACTGCTGCTGTTATTTCTCAGCTGATGTGGTTTCTGTTATTTGGTATGTTTTAGCCCACCAAACCACTTTTGTTTACAGAGAGGTGGTTGGTAGGACTTAATATATACTGATTCCAAAACCTTCAAGTGATAATCAGTATTAGCTTTACTCAGCACTGAGAACATGTTCTGGCTATAAAACTGAGCACACTGTTGCTTTTTAAGGTTCAGTTCTTGCTAAACATTTTACATTAATATAGAGTACCAAGCAAAAGTATCAGGACAAGAACTATTTTATCTTTTATGAGGCATATTGACAGAAAATAAACAATTTAATTAAAGTAACTTTATTTGATTTACTCAACAAATGTTTTAACAAGAAAAAAATACTTGTTACAAAATAAATTTAATATTTAGTATAATAGCCTTTTGCTTTGATCACAGCCTTCATTCTGCCAGGCATTGACATCACAAGCTTCTTCAATGTATCTAATGGTATCTCCTGCCAAGCAGCTTGTATTTGTTCCCAAAGTGTGTCTTGCAAAGTCACATTAGATTTATCAGTATTTTTATCCAGAATATCCCATAGATTTTCAATAGGATTGAGATCAGGGCTTTGTGGGGGCCAATTTAAATTCCGAAGCCTTCCTTCCTCTTCCATTTTAGTTAAATAATTCTTACAAAGGTTTGGCTTTTCACCCTGTATTTGAATTTCAGAGAAGTTTTTAGAAAAATCACCCCTGTCCTATTTTGCACACTACTGGTAGTGTGCAAAAGTCTTAGGACAGGGGTGATTTTGAACTTTATTTTGATGCCTCATACAAGATTAAATAGTTCTTGTCCTAAAACTCTTGCACAGTACTGTATATGTATATATATATATATATATATATATTGGGTGCGATTGGTAAATTGTCGCAATTATTTTAAAAAAGCATTAAAAAATATTCAAATATTTAAAATATTTAAAAAGTATTAGGACAGAGGTGATTGTCCTAAAAACCTCACTGAAATTCAAATACAGGGTGGAAAGCTAAAACTTTGTAAGAATTATAAAACTAAAAAAGAAGAGGAAGGAAGGCTTAAGAATTTGAATTGGCCCCCACAAAGCCCTGATCTCAATCCTATTGAAAATCTATGGGATATTCGGGATAAAAAAATTGATAAATCTAATGTTACTTTGCAAGACACACTTTGGGAACAAATACAAGCTGCTTGGCAGGAGATACCATTAGATACATTGAAGAAGCTTGTGATGTCAGTGCCTGACAGAATGAAGGCTGTGATCAAAGCAAAAGGCTATTATATTAAATATTAAATTTATTTTGTGACAAGTATTTTTTTCTTGTTAAATCATTTGTTGAGTAAATCAAATAAAATTACTTTAATTAAATTGTTTATTTTCTGTCAATATGCCTCATAAAAGATAAAATAGTTCTTGTCCTAATACTTTTGCACAGTACTCTATATAAAAAGAGGAAGAGTCCATTCCTCATAGGAGGGCACCATGACAAGGTTGGAAAGAGAGGTCATTTTATTCCCAATAATATCTCTCTTTATTTTCTTTTATGAAATAATATTTGATGGATAGTTAATGCATAAAAAAATAAGAGATCTATTCCTATCTCACCCCATCCACTTTGATCTGAAGAGTATTTTGCCAAAAGATATAGACAACGTCTACTTTTTAAATGCTGTGCATAAAGTTTTGACGTTAATGAAAAGCAAATTGCAGACAAAATTGAACACCTACTAATTAGTGATGTTAGATAAAAATTGATTGCAGCAGACATAATGAAAATGAAATTAATCTGGAGAAGTATTTTTATAGGATCACCAGGTTCCCGTTAAGAAATATGTGTTGCGTTGATGAAAAAAAATCATTTGGTAATTAAACAATAAAATAGAAAAGGAAAAAAAACCTTACATATTTCCTCCTTTAAAACAACTTCTTTGAACTAATAATGGTACACGATAGAAATAGAATGTCAGATAGACGATGTGATGGATGAATTGTCAGTGAAAATATGAAAAAATGAAAATAACACTGACATCTCATTTTAACGGATATACAGGGTGCGATGGATGAATTGTCGTCTAAATGAGGCCAAAATGAAAAGAACACTGACATCTCATTTTAACAGATAGACAGGGTGCGATGGATGAATTGTCGTCTAAATGAGGCCAAAATGAAAAGAACACTGACATCTCATTTTAACAGATAGACAGGGTGCGATGGATGAATTGTCGTCTAAATGAGGCCAAAATGAAAATAACACTGACATCTCATTTTAACAGATAGACAGGGTGCGATGGATGAATTGTCGTCTAAATGAGGCCAAAATGAAAATAACACTGACATCTCATTTTAACAGATAGACAGGGTGCGATGGATGAATTGTCGTCTAAATGAGGCCAAAATGAAAATAACACTGACATCTCATTTTAACAGATAGACAGGGTGCGATGGATGAATTGTCGTCTAAATGAGGCCAAAATGAAAATAACACTGACATCTCATTTTAACAGATAGACAGGGTGCGATGGATGAATTGTCATGTAAAATGAAAATAACACTGATATCTTATTTTAACAGATATATTTACCAAAATTACACAAAAATATCTTAAAATATTAAAGAGTAAATTTATCCAATAAAATCACCACCAGTATCAACCCAGGCCTTCAGATGATTTTGGAATATCTTGCAACTCTTCTGACCAGTCTCCTTGTCTCATTATTTGTGTTACAAAAAGTTTTGTTGGTCTCTTGCTCAATTGTGCCCAACACGTTTATAATCGAGGTGGGTGAAGACTGGTGATTTCAGTTATGTGTGCAGAGAAATTGTTTAACAGCCATGACTGGGTTCTCCTACTTGTGTGGCAGGGTGAGGAGCCTTTTAACCAGACACAAAGTCTTCCACCAGCTTCCGTCTTGATCAAGGGCAGCTCTTCCTTCTCAAGGCACTTAATATAGGCCTTCATCTTGAGTCTGTGGACCTCTGGGAAGATATATGGAAGCATAGTGTCACAATCACTAGTGATTACTCCAAACTCCATGATGTTGTCTTTTTCTTTTTTTTTAATTGTTTCACCTCAAGCAAGGCAGTACTGCCACTGATGCGAAGGGGGCTACATAAGAGTAAAAGTTTAGGCAGGAGGAGAGTAAAGAGAAACACGAACCAGTTGCAGGGGGTGTCAGAGAGGGTCAAGAGAAGAATGGAAACACAAGTGTGAAGACAGCAGCAAAGATAGAAAGAAAGGAAAAGAACATGATATACATTTTTAAAAAACTGGAGTCAAGTGGATAAGAGATGGGTATTGACATTGCATTTAAATTCCTGGAGGTTGTAGCCATCAGGAAAGCAAGAATATGTCGGTGGGAAGTGTGAGAAAAGAAGCTACTGGAGTAGAATTGTTCTCTGCATTTGGTTGATCTAACTGTAAATGGGTGAGACCTTGTTGCCAGTCTGGTTGCATGAGAAGTTCTTGTGCTGGGAGCACCATTTTGTTGGAGCACCGGTGAGAAAGTGGCTGGAGTCAAGCTGTTAAGTCGGGACCTATCACATTACTGATTCTCCTTTGGAGCCTGTCAAGAACACTGAGACGAACAGCAGGGGCACCTGACCATATATGACAACAGTATTCTTTGTCTATTTATTTATCAGCTTACGAACATATCACATTGAATACACCGGTTCTCACTTGAACACCAAAGTTAAGCAACGTTGAGCCTGGTCAGTACTTAGATGGGTGACCGCTTGGGAATACCAGGTGCTGTAAGCATATAGTGACGGATGTGCGTTGTGGTTCAGTGGATATCGGCTCGGAAAGAGAAATCGGTGAGCCGAGTTCGAATTCCAGTTGAATACCCTGCATTCACTTAAGCACTGGTACCCTTGTGAAAGGTATTAATCCGTCCATTCCCTCCAGTTATGGGTTAAATAACAAGGGTAGGACTTGAGGACCCTGCTCTTAAAGACAAATCCCAATGAATCGTGAAAAGAAAAATGTTGTAAAAATAAAATAACCTTACCCAAAATCATTGGTTATGACCTTAAAATGATCCCATAAGGATTGATAGGTCGTTAAGCCTCAAAAACAAACAAACAATCAGTGAAGATGATAGCCTACAACCCTTCAAGATTTTTAATTGGGGACTCCATAATTTTTCAATGAAAGTTTCTGATACATTTGGTCCTGGCTACATACCGAGTTGTTCAATGTTGAGTTGCTACTTGCGAGATAGTTTTCTCTCTGCTGAAGATAAAAATTAACATTTAATCATATGCAAATTAGGAGGAAATTAGATGCAAAAAAAAAGTTTGACATAGCCCACCCCTGTCAATTTCACCAAACTGGTAACATAACTGGTAACATGACTGGTAACGTAACTGGTAACATAACTGGTAACATGACTGGTAACATGATTTTATGGTTTAATCTTAGTTTATTAGCACATGAAATGATTGCGAATTCAAAGTTGTTCTTCTGCTAGACTGTTTAGCAGCCACAGATAAAGAACCCAGTCTGCATTGCTATTTAACCCATAGCTTGGGGGAAGAGAGCAATTCATGCATTTTCCAAGGGTATTTGTGCAAAAAGTGAATGCAATAAACTCAATAGCTATTTGAACCCGATTCACCAATTTTTAATTTCAGGGCACTATCCGCATATATAAAAGACAAAATTAGTTTCAGTACATGGAACGAGAAATCGGGGAACCGAGTTCGAATTCCACTTGAATTCATTGCATTCACTTACGTGCAAATACCCTTGGGAAAGGTATCAATCCGTCGCTTCCATCCAGTTATGGGTTAAATAATAGGACAGATTGGGTTCTATAGCCTTGGTCGTTAACCAGTCTACCGCCGAAAGCAATGGCAACCTGTTGCGGGATAATCTTCTGCCTAGTCAGTCATGTCTCTTTCGAGACATGATCGCCCAATCGTGTATCACGTATGGCACTTAACTGACTGACATATTCACCTTCACGGAAATATTTTAGAGTATATAGCATCAACAAGATAAAAGTTAAATATCTCCCATCACTTAAGTTTCAGTCGCAATAAATTTCGTTACATTGGAAAACTTAAATTGTTGATAACTGAAGAGAAACTTTAAATCAATCTGAGGTTAAACGAATCTGCATGAAAAAAGACGGGAAGAAATATGAACACAAAGCACTGATAATAACCGTCTTTGCTCTTTCTGTTGATATCAGGTATAAATATTCCATGTGGCAAGACCAGAATTTAACTCGCTCGACCTTTTAATACCTGAAGTCTCCTGGGTAAAGAGGTTTGATTGAATGCTTTGAGGTTCTGTCTCTGAATTTTGGCAGAAGGTACAAGTAAAATAATGGCAACAAGCCATCAGTACCACGATTCCCTTAAAGGCCTGCCAACACCTGACAAAATTTTGAAGAACCCACAGTTAGATTGTTATGTATATAAACAGCGAGCATAATTTAGATACCCCTTGATTTGGGGAACAAAGAAAAAAGACGTTAATCTATTTATCATAATTAGTCTCTCGTTTGTAGCAGACAGCAGAAAACAAGTGAAGCAGTTTAAATAAAGTCGGATTTAAAAACAGTGTTCAATAGGAATGAAAAGAGATATTCAGAGACAAACAATTGTAATAATGAACCTTTCCAGAATCTATCATCAGTCAGTCAGTTAAGTGCCGTACATAATACACGCTTTATGCGATCAGGTTTCAAAAGAAACATGACTAAATGGGCAAAAGATTATGAGGGATCAGATTATTACTTCATAACAATAGAAAACCGATTCCCCCACTTAATACCAAGTAGACATTTTAATTATGTTTCAACTATCATATTCAGTCAGTCAAGTGCCATACGTGATACACACTTTGGGTGATCATGTCTCAAAAGAGACATGAGTGACTGGGCAGAAGATTATTACGCAGTAGGTTGCCATTGCTTTCTGTGGTAGACTGGTTGCCAGCCAAGGCTATAGAACCCAATCTGTCCTGCCGGTTAACTCATAGCTAGAGGGAGAAGAAATAGATTATATTACATTATTATATTAAGTATACTTAATGGGGGATCAGTTTATTACTTCATAATGATAGAAAACCGACCCCCCACTTTATGCCCAGTTGAAGCCTTAATCATGCTTTCAACTATTATTTTCAGTCAGTCAGTTAAGTGCCATACATGATACACACTTTGGGTAATCATGTCTCGAAAGAGACATGACTGACTGGGCAGAAGATTATCCCCAGTAGGTTGCCATTACTTTCTGTGGTAGACTGGCTGCCAACCAAGGCTATAGAACCCAATCTGTCCTGCCATTAACCCATAGCTGAAATGAGAAGAGATAGATTATATTACATTATTATATTAAGTATAATTGCAGGGGGATCAGTTTATTACTTCATAACAATAGAAAACCGGTCCCCCACTTTATGCCCAGTAAAAGTTTTAATTATGTTTCCAACTATTATATTCAGTCAGTAAGTTAAGTGCCATATGTGATACACGCTTTGGACGATCATGTCTTGAAAGAGACATGACTGACTGGGCAGAAGATTATCCCGTAGTAGGTTGCCATTGCTTTCTGCGGTAGACAGGTTGCCAGTCAAGGCTATAGAACCCAATCTGTCCTTTTATTTGACTCATAGCTAGAGGGAGAAGTGACAGATTATATTACATTATTATATTAAGTATAATTAGTGGGGAATCAGTTTATTACTTCATAACAATAGAAAACCGATCCCCCACTTTATGCCCAGTAAAAGTTTTAATAATGTTTCCAACTATTATATTCAGTCAATCAGTTAAGTGCCATACGTGATACACGCTTTTGAAATGACTGACTGGGCAGAAGATTATCCCGCAGTAGGTTGTCATTACTTTCTAAGGTAACTGGTTGCCAGCCAAGGCTATAAAACCCAGTCCTGTTATTTAACCCATAACTGGAGGGATGAGATGGATTAATACCTTTTCCAAGTTATTTTTACATAAATGAATGCAAAGAATTCAATTGTAAATTGAACTCGGCTCCCCGATTTCTCGTTCCGAGCCGATAACCACTGCACAACAACATACATCAGAATCTATCATACATATCTGTAAGTCTACTATTCATCTATGCTTAAAATATTGTCCGGTGCCCCTGCTATGTACAAGAATCAGCAATATTATTAGCTCTGATATGGCAGCTCTGCTACAGTCACTTTCCCACTACCCTATGAGTGACTCTCTGAGCCTTTTCTTGAAATGCTTCCATGGTAACTGTTCAGACAAGCCATAAGTGCCATACGTCATACACGCTTTTGAAATGACTGACTGGGCAGAACATTATCCCGCAGTAGGTTGTCATTACTTTCAAAGGTAGACTGGTTGCCAGCCAAGGCTACAGAACCCAGTCCTGTTATTTAACCCATAACTGGAGGGATGAGATGGATTAATACCTTTGCTATGGTACCTTGACTTTTTGAATTTAATCCCAGTACTAGACTGGTTGTGTATTGCGGGGCAGTGGATTACAACTCGGAAAAAAGGAATCAAAGATCCAAGTCTGAATTTCAGTTGAATTCCTTGCCGTCACTTATGTTCAAATGTGTCCACCACTCCCCACTCTATGGGTTAACTGGCTTTGTGTCCCATTTGATAGCAATGTGGGTGCACTGAAAAATCCACTCAATGTATCTTGCTTCATGTGCTGTCTCCCTTCAGGATGTAAGCGATCATAGCTCTCCACCTCTTCCTGTTCTTTCTTGCTCTTAATATATGTTGTCCTCTTTTTTATCCCAAGCCCTGTTCTGTCATAAATTTGTTTAAGCCTATAAAGTATGTCACATGCTGTTTACTCCTGACTCTCTTTCCTTCTGTTCACCCTGTGAGTATCAGATTCTCCAAGCCTTCCTTTCTAATTCATTTTCATTTCCATTCTCTCCAAACCTTTGTTGTTGCTTACATATTCGGTTCATGATATCCTTGACAATGCATAGTGATTCCAAAATCTTTCAAGTGATAATTAGTATCTAAACTTATTTATAAATGGAACTATGATTCTGTGTGTGTCCGTTACCTATAGACTCAGAAACGGCTGAACCGATTTTCTTGAAAATTTACACAGTTGTATCATAAACGTCTGTGAGTGTTCTTAGCTAGGTTTTGTGTTGAGGTACCCCTAATAAATATCTAAAATCAGTAATAAAAAAAATCGGGTTATAGAAGGAGTGGTCCGATTTTAATCAAATTTCATACACTCATAGACAAAGACATAAGAAATGATATTCAGAAGTTTCAAGGCTGCAGTTCTTACAATAGCACAGAAAATCAATAATTTATATATATAAAAGGCAAGATGTTTGTGTGTGTGTCTGTTTATCTGCCTGTATGTCTGTATTTTTTCAGCCCTTTTATTTTAGTTTTTGCTTCATGTTTGGCTCTAAGTAGGTATAATTGTAGTTCTTAGTCTCAGCCATGATACCATTTACTCAGAGGACTTATTTAGCCTTCAAAATTCAGTTTACAACGAAAAAACTTATTTGATATCGATATCAGGAAATCAAAATTTGACTTACGTCCATTCATTTTTCTTTCAGTCTAGGGTTTTGCTTTAACTGGAAACAACTACTGCTTTTTAGTCTTTCGTGCCAACATCTAAAGTCTGAACTCCAGGACCATTGATTAGTTTTAAAGCTTTCATTACACCCGAGCAATGCCGGGCTATACTGCTAGTTATATATAAACAGAACTTTTCATTTGTCCCTATACATGATGATCATAGCTCTCCACAATTTCCTATCCCATCCTTTGTAAATCTAAGAATGTTTGCCTCTTTACTATCTCTCCCAGTTCCTGTTTTGCCATCCATTTGCACAGTTTCATTCTCTAGATATTCATGGTTCTCCACAGCTTCTTTTCTTATACTTTATAAATCTAAAAAATGCTTGTTTCCTTCCTATACTTCCCACTCCCTGGTAAGTGTTCATTCCTCTCCACAACTTCCTGTCCTATCATCTGTAGCTCTAAGTAATGTTTGTTTACTTTTTATACCTCTCACTCCTTGGTCTACCCTCCATTTTTCAGAAGCATGTTAGGCAGGTATTCATAGCTCTCCACAACTTCCTATCCGATCATTTTCAGCTCTTCATAATGTTTGTTTCCTTCTTATACCTCTCACTCCCTGGTCTACCCTCCATTTTCAAAAGCATGTTAGGCAGGTATTCATGGCCCTCCACAACTTCCTATCCTATCATTTGTAGCTCTTCATAATGTTTGTTTCCTTCTTATAACTCTCACTCCCTGGTCTACCCTCCATTTTCAAAAGCATGTTAGGCAGGTATTCATGGCCCTCCACAACTTCCTATCCTATCATTTGTTACTCTTCGTAATGTTTGTTTCCTTCTTATACCTCTAACTCCCTGATCTACCCTTCATGTTCAAAAGCATGTTTGGCAGCTATTCATGGCTCTCCACAACTTCCTATCCTATCATTTGTTACTCTTTGTAATGTTTGTTTCCTTCTTATACCTCTCACTCCCTGATCTACCCTTCATTTTGAAAAGCATGTTATGTAAGTATTCATGGCCCTCCACAACATCCTATCCTATCATTTGTTACTCTTCGTAATGTTTGTTTTCTTCTTATACCTCTCACTCCCTGGTCTACCCTCCATTTTCAAAAGCATGTTAGGCAGGTATTCATGGCTCTCCACAACTTCCTATCCTATTATTTGTAGCTCTAAACAATGTTTGTTTCCTTCTTATACATTTCACTTCCTGGTCTCTCAAGCATTTTAGGTAAATGATCATGGTTCTCCATGATTTCCACAATTTGGCCACTTTTAGTATATATGATGAGAAATTTTCTTTTTTTGTGGTTAGCAGACGTTAGGAATTTTGTTAATGAAAATGCATTTTTCTTTTTTTTAAAAATGATCTGTAAATCAGCAAAAATAATCGATGCAAATTGTTTTTTCTTTTAATTTTTTTCAGTCAGCTGGTTCAGTACATCAATGAAACAAAATTTGATGGTGTCTCCGGTCATATTAGTTTTCAGGGTGGAGAAAGAATAGGTACCATAAATATCTTGCAGTATTTCCACAACGAGACTCGACTCATTGGGCAGTACATTCCTACAACTCATTCCAACTCTCGTGTTATCAAGTCTCATGGTAGCAGTCATACTGCAGGACAAGAAAATCAAGTGAAAGAAAATGGCATTCTCAAACTCTACAAGAGAAAGGTGCGATGGCTGTCACCCAACGGGAAACCTCCAGCTGACGGTAGACAAGAAGGTAGGCATGCTTTTATTTCTATAGCATCATTTCCCTAAAGAGTATTTATGATCAAGGCTCTCCACAACTTCCTATCCTTTGTAACTCTAAGCAGCGTTTGTCTCTCACAGTCCCTGTTCTGCATTCATTTACTCAAGCTCTTTAAGTAGATGAACATGGCTCTCCACAACTTCCTATCCTTTGTAACTCTAAGCAGCGTTTGTCTCTAACAGTCCCTGTTCTGCATTCATTTACACAAGCTCTTTAAGTTGATGAACATGGCTCTCCACAACTTTCTATCCTATCCTTTATAAATGTAAGCAATGTTTGTCTCTTTAGTGTCCCTCCCAGTCACTGTTCTGCATCCAATGAAACAAGCTCATTAGGTAGATGATCATGGCTCTCCACTACTAACCTTTATAAATATAAGCAATATCTGTCTATTTATTATCCATCCGAAACCCAGATCTGCTATCCATTTACAGATGCTTGTTATATAGGTGAGTATGGTTCTCGACAGCTTTTTATTCTGTCCTTTCTAAATGTATGCAATCAAGCTCATTACCTACGTGATCGTGGCTCTCCACAACTTCCTCTACTGTTGTTTCTAACTGAGGGCAATTTTTGTCTTTTTACTGTCCCTCCAAGCCCCTGTTCTACCATCCTATTACACAAGCTTGTTAAATAAATGATCATGGCTCTCCACAACTTCCTATCATAACCTTTATAAAAGTAAGCAATGTTTATTTAATATCCATCCAAAACCCAGATCTGCTATCCATTTACAGAAGCTTGTTACATAGGTGATCATGGCTCTCCACAACTTTCTATCCCATCCTTTCTAAATGCAAACAATATTTGTCTCTTTACTATCTATCCTAGTGTCTGTTCTGCATTCATTTACACAAGCTTGTTACCTAGATGATCATGGCTCTCCACAACTTTCTCTCCTGTTCCTGTTATTATCAGCAGGTTTTCATCATCAAAAGGTTGGTTGTCGACAGTTGGAATGTGTGGATTAGTGTAGAAGAGTGGAGTAATAAAATATACATTTTGAATGTTAAAATAGAAATTTATTAAAAGAAGGAATAACGGGAGTTGTAGAAATTAATGTTCAATTATAAACCTTAGTAAGAAGTTATGAGTAGAGTTCATGTTCAATGATAAGGTTGAGGAATTAAGAGTTCGTACAAAATTTTTGTAGCAGAAATTGTTGAGAGAGATAAGGAGAAAGAGAACAAGGTGGGACCTGACCTTATCTCTGGGTTGATTTGAAGTTGCTGTTACATGTTAGTCATGTGTCAGCAATCCTCTGAATGACTGTCACTGTTTAGAGACCATCCTTAAATATTCAATCCAGTCACATGGGGTGGCTCAAAGAAGGATTTTTTCTTTAGCTGTAGCAAAAACCCGTTTTTCTGATTTATTTTGATTTTTGCGATTTGATGACTAGTTGGGATCCAGAGTTCTGCTACAATACCTTTTGCATGTTGGAATAGAAATTTATTAATGAAAAGAACAACAGGAATTGGGAAAAGTTAAATGTTCAGTAAAAAAGTAAGGAGTTAAGGGTATCAAGAGTTCGTAACTTGTTGGATGTAAACAGGAACGTATGTATGTATGTAGGATTGTTTGTTGGGTAGGAGTTTTTTAAGTAATTGCTCAGTCTTAAAGGTTTCCATGTGGTTATCGAGTAGATGGGTGAATGATGAAGAGTAAGAAGGGGTTGAGAGGTGAGAGAGAAAGATAGAAATGTTGGGACGCCCGTGCCTATTCGGCTATAATGGACTATTCCATTACTATGTAAAGTAATGGTGGCATCTACGTAAGGGAGTGTGCCGAGCTGTCGATCGACAAGTCAGTCATAGACTTCCGGTGACGACCCGGAAGTACCCATTGCTCATACTACGTCTTACGACGGTTGAGACGATTAACCTTTATTCTTGTATTGGATGCTAATAACCTTTGTAAATACTATTTTCACGGAATACAACGATTAACCTATTCCTATTGTTGAGTTATTTATTCTTACTCACGACATAACAAGAAACAAAAATAATAACGATCGCTTGATGTTCGTTATGGGTATGCATTAATTGCTCACCATCTCTTAACTCTCTGAAGCGACGGTCATCCTTGCTCGTCTTTTATTTCGTTTGGGATTTCACTCCTGGATGTGATTCTAGCCTCTCCATTGGATGACAAAAATTTCACATCGAGGTGTGAAATTTCTTGAGTTTTGTGTGTGCTAAGCAAAGTTTGCAAATTTGAGAAAATTCGTTTATTTCTAATAATGAGTCAGATTTGAATTTTTAAATCTAGAATTTGTTTTGTTCACTACAGTATCTGAGTCCATTCTTTAGTGGGCTTATGGCCATATCATGTTGAATACACCGGTTCTTGCTCGATCACCGAAGAAAAGCAATGTTGAGCCTGGTCAGTACTTAGATGGGTGAACGCTTGGGAATACCAGGTGCTGTAAGTGTTTCGTGACAGATGTGTATTGTGGTGCAGTGGATATCGACTTGGGAAGAGAAATCGGTGAGCCAAGTTCGAATTCCAGTTGAATACCCTGCATTCACTTAAGCACTGGTACCCTTGGGAAAGGTATTAATCCATCTCTTCCCTCCAGTTATGGGTTAAATAACAGGCTAGGACTTGGAGACCTTGCCCTTAAAAACAAATCCCCAATGAATCTTGATACTCGAAAAGAAAAAAGTATTACTAGACACAAAAAATCTTATATAAAAACAATAATAAATTGTTGAAAGAAAAAAAGGTATTACCAGCAATAAATAAATAAAATTTAGTTGGCAATAGATGACTCGCTGAGGTTGATATGCCATAAAAACAAAACCAACCAACCAACCAACCAACCAACCAACCAACCAACCAACCATTCTTTAGCTCAACGGTTTTTTTTTTTTATAAGTGTTTCACCCTGAGCAAGGCATTTCACTGCCACTACTGCGCAGGGGGCTACATAGAGTGGAGGAAGGATGGTTAAATATAGGAAATGTCAGAGGGTGGGTGATAGGCGGGTGAGGATACCGAGAATGAGGGTTGGGTAGATGAGAGTGTTGTGAGAATAGTTGGGAGTTAGTGTGATAGGAGGTGTCTATTGACCCTACATTTAAACACCTGGAGATTGTAGCTGTTGGGAAAGCAGACTTGTGGAAGGGAATTCTTGTCAATAAAGAAGACTAGTAACGGGTCTTCAAAGAGCAAGAGAGTGGTTGGTATTGGAAATAACTTGAATACTTCCTCGGAAGTAAGCAATTCGGAGATCAGTTCTACATTCTTGATCCACTCTGCAAGAGGCTGTCTCATATTATCACCAGTGAATCAGTTTTATGTTGAACTTTCTGCTATCTTGCTAGTCAGTCAGTTAGTTAAGTGCCATACGTGAAACAAGCTTGGGCAATCATGTCTCTTTCGAGACATGATTGACTGGGCAGAAGATTATCCCGCAGTAGGTTGCCATTGCTTTCTGCGGTAGACTGGTTGCCAGCCAAGGCTATAGAACCCAATCTGTCCTGTTATTTGACTTATAGTTAAAGAGGGAAGAGATGTATTATATTATTAAGTAGTAATAAGTGGGGAATCAGTTTATTACTTCTTAACAATATAAAACCGATCCCCCACTTTATGCCCAGTAGAAGCCTTAACCATGTTTTCAACTATTATATTCAGTCAGTCAGTTAAGTGCTATACGTGATACACGCTTGGGCGATCATGTCTCTTTCAAGACATGACTGACTGGGCAGAAGAGTATCCCACAGTAGGTTGCCATTGCTTTCTGCGGTAGACTGGTTGCCAGCCAAGGCTATAGAACCCAATCTGTCCTGTTATTTAACCCATAACTGGAAGGAAGAGAGGGATTAATACCTTTCCCAAGGGTATTTGCGCGTAAATGAATGCAATGTATTCAACTGGAATTCGAACTCGGCTCCCCGATTTCTCATTCTGAGCCGATATCCACTGCACCACAACGCACATAGAGACAAAGTAAATACCAAAATAAACTTGTAATTGAAATAGAAAAAATATCTGTGTGTTAACACTAATTTCAATTGTAGGTCTGGTGTGAACAGTCTAGCCAGGCAATGTAGTAACAAAAACAGGGTCAGAAATTCAACCTTATCTGCGCAACAGTGAAAACACACTTTCGCTCAGTCAGTCAGTTAAGTGCCATACGTGATACACACTTGGGCGATCGTGTCTCTAAAGAGACATGATTGACTGGGCAGAAGATTATCCCGCAGTAGGTTGCCATTGCTTTCCGCAATAGACTGGTTGCCAGCCAAGGCTATATTACCCAATCTGTCCAGTTATTTGACTTATAGTTAAAGAGGGAAGAGATGTATTATATTATTAAGTAGTAATAAGTGGGGAATCAGTTTATTACTTCTTAACAATATAAAACCGATCCCCCACTTTATGCCCAGTAGAAGCCTTAACCATGTTTTCAACTATTATATTCAGTCAGTCAGTTAAGTGCTATACATGATACACGCTTGGGTGATCATGTCTCTTTTGAGACATGACTGACTGGGCAGAAGAGTATCCCACAGTAGGTTGCCATTGCTTTCTGCGGTAGACTGGTTGCCGACCAAGGCTATAGTACCTAATCTGTCCTGTTATTTGACTTATAGTTAAAGAGGGAAGAGATGTATTATATTATTAAGTAGTAATAAGTGGGGGATCAGTTTATTACTTCTTAACAATATAAAACCGATCCCCCACTTTATGCCTAGTAGAAGCCTTAACCCTGTTTTCAACTATTATATTCAGTCAGTCAGTTAAGTGCTATACGTGATACACGCTTGGGCGATCGTGTCTCCAAAGAGACATGACTGACTGGGCAGAAGATTATCCCGCAGTAAGTTGCCATTGCTTCTAAGCTCAAAAATCGTACTTTCACTCTCAAAGCTCAAAGAATTCTCCTCCAGTAAGCAAAAGCAGCCGCCTTTATTCACTGAGAAATTATTTTGATTGGCCAAACCATACAAAGATGAAAGAAAATTAGCATAGCTTCAATTTTCTGTAATTTTTCTTCAGCATAAACGCAAACAGTTTTTTCAAGATAAGTGAAAATCTTTCTTTACAAGATTTCTACAAAATAGCATGTCTAACTTAGTTTCATATGCAAAATGTAAACAAAGCAACTTCTAAAGAATTAGTGGATTTGATTTTTAATCCAACATTTTTATTACTTCAAGCATTATTTTTTGTGGATGCCTATATTTGAGTAGACACACATTTTATTTTAAACCATACTTATTTTGTTAACAAGCCTACACACCAAAGAAAAGGTATTCATTTTTATGTGTACTCCAGTAGGATTCAAACTTGTGTTCTTCTTTGCAAGAGAAACCAGCTTCTGATCCATCATGTTTTATTCAAATAATTGCTTCCTAACCAAAAAATAGTATCATTATTAATAGGGATTAGTCAGTACCTAGTTGGATGACCGATTGAGAATATCAAGTGTTTATGGTATGTTATGGCTATTACTGCTGGGTCGGTTCTTTCGCCTAAACATCCAAAACTTGTTGAATGGCTTTTGCCGCTAAAATAAATAGGCAAAGAGAAAAGGAAAGATACAGAGACACTAGAGGGACAGTTTGGACATTGATTTTTAATTTTTTTTGGTTCCAACAACCTCTTGTTGGGGAAATTCCTTCCCGAACAGTTTGGCACATCTTTACCATCCAAAGTCCAACAGAAAAAGAGAGTGAGTTTATTTTTGGTACCAGAAGGCCTCTCTTTTTGCGCATGTGTCAATTGTCTTTCCTGTCAAAGGACTCCTGGGAGATTTTTATGTTTATTTTATTTTGTACTTTTATTTTATTTTGTATTTTTATTTTATTTCGTAGTTTTAATTTTATTTCGTATTTTTATTTTATTTAGTGATTTTTATTTTATTTCGTATTTTTATTTAATCCCTACATGTTGCATGATGAGTTAATTCTACTTGGAAAAAAAAAAAAGCGTGTGAAAGGTAAATCAAGCAGAATTTTGAATACTGTAATCTTGGATGTGTAAGTGGTGTAATGAATAATATCTCAGAATTATTAATTGGAGATCAGGGTTCCAATTCTTTTTGTGTTCCTAATATTCACTTTTATGAAATTGAACTCATACCATTGAAAATGTATGAATCCAGCTTTTCTACCACCAGCTATGGATAATTAATAAGACTTGTATGACTAAATAAGGATTTTGTGGAACTTTCTACCGTTTGCTTGCTTTCTTCATAGCTACAATCTCCAAAAGTTTCAAATTACTTTTAGAAGGGTCATTTTGGTATTTGTTGGGTGACGGATGTTGATTATATGGGCCAAATATTTAGTTGATATCATAGTATTATGTTGTGAAATATATCTATGTTTTTAACGTCATCGTCACTGACTTTAACATTGTTTATGTTGAAGATTTTTTAGCGCAGGTAAATGGTAGAAATGTTTGGGAATTAAGTTAAGGAAAAGTTTTATATATATATATATATACTAGCAGTATAGCCCGACGTTGCTCGAGTGTAATGAAAGCTTTAAAACTAATCCATGGTCCTGGAGCTCAGACTCTTTGGACGTTGGCATGAAAGACTAAAAAGCAATAGTTGTTTCCAGTTAAAGCGAAACCGTAGACTGAAAGAAAAATGAATGGATGTAAGTCGAATTTTGATTTCCTGGTATCGATATCAAATAAGTTTTTTCATTGTAAACTGAAATTTCTATTAGTTGGGTGACGGATGTTGTTTATATGGGCCAAATATTTATTTGATATCTTAGCAAATATATTATATTCACTTATATGAAATTGAACTCATACTTTTGAAAATGTATGAATCCAGCTTTTCTACCACCAGCTATGGATTAATTAGTAAGACTTGTATGACTAAATAAGGATTTTGTGGAACTTTCTACCATTTCCTTGCTTTCTTCATAGCTACAATCTCCAAATTTAAATGCAACGTCAGTTACCGTTTTCCTTATGCTTGATTCCCATCCATCTCTTATCTTTTCTTCAACTTTCCTCGTAACTTGTTTTTACTCTCACTGTAATTCATTGCATTCACTTACGCGCAAATACCCTTGGGAAAGGTATTAATCCGTCTATTCCTTCCAGTTATGGGTTAAATAACAGGACAGATTGGGTTCTATAGCCTTGGCTGGCAACCAGTTTACCGCAGAAAGCAATGGCAAACTACTGCGGGATAATCTTCTGCCCAGTCAGTCATGTCTCTGTCAAGACATGATCGCCCAAGCATGTATCACATATGGCACTCAACTGTCTGTAACCCCTGCACACGAGTGGCAGTCCTGCTTTTCTTGGAATGAAATGGTTATATAAAAAAAAGAAAAATAAAAGAAAAAAAATAGATTTCTCCCTCAAAACAATCTCACTCAGTAAGGCTGTACCTTAAGGGATCTTTGGGCCTTGTATTTTTTTTTTTTAATCATTTCACCCCAAGCAAGGCATTCCACTGCCACTATTGCACTTGGGGCTACATAGCAGGAGGTAAATAGGAAGAGTGGTTAGATATAGGAAATGTCAGAAGGGGGGAGGAGATAGATAGCTGGGTGGGTGGGAAGAGTGTTTGAAAGAATGGAAGTTAGTTTGTTAGGAGGTGTCTATTGACCTTACATTTAAACTCCTGGAGATTGTAGCCATCGGGGAAGCAGTCATGTGGAAGAGAATTCCACAGTCGGGAAGTGCGAGAAAAGAAACTGTTGGAGTAGAAGTTGCAGTTGTGTTTTATCGGTTTCACTGTAAAAGGGTGGGATCTAGTTGCTAATCTAGTATCTCGTGCAAATTCGAACCTAGGGGGCACCAGTGATCTAAGTTCATCGGAGCAGAAGCCGTGAAAATATTGGCTGAATTGAAGTAAAAAACAAAAAAATACTGGTAATTCAAAAAAGAAGGAATGTGGGGAGAACCATGATTGCTTGAAGGGATATGGTATTAAAAAAACTCATTTCCATTTCTCAAAATCAGCAAGAAAAAAATTCATTTAGAAATATCAAGAGTTTCCAGGAATCTAACGATGAAGACGTGTTTTCATTTCTTATATAGGATAATTGCCATTTATCTTCTGTTAAACGTTTTAATTTTCCTCATCATGTATTTCTTTTTGTACGTCTCCTTCAATTTTTTCCCCCTTTTTAATCCAGTTAGACTTCAGTTATTAATAAGATTAAACCGAAAGATGTTGCATTCAGACAAGCCGCGTTTCTTTTACAATGCTCTAGTTTTATATGAAAAACAAAAAGACATAATCAATTTTTTTTAACTCTCAAAATTTCTTCTCGGATGCACCTTTTAAGGCAACCCAACCTCAAATCAGTGAACTACTTAGCTGGATTGCACAACCCTTTGATTAGAAAAAACTACATTGAATAATTGGAGTTTTAAAAAAACCTTCTTCAAGTCATGATGTATTTAAAGATTCTTAATTCTTAGATGATTATTTAATTACTTCTTTTACACACGTTTGGGTGGCACTGATGGACTTATTGTTGTTTCCTGTTCTGAAAAATTCTCTGTAAATGTTGCTATACAATTTTAGAGAGAAATTTACAAAATGCAGGTAAAAAAAAAAACAGACCAAAAAAAAGTCCACCCAAAAATCCACCAGCAAAAATTAATTAAATAATTCTTTTAGGTCGGAATAATTACTAATTAGTTGATTAATAAATAATTATATGCAAAATAAAGGCAATTTAAGGGTTTAATTTAATATTCAAAATATGTTTAAATTGCATAATTTATAATTTTTTAATTAGTGCATAATTAACCAGACCCATCCTACATCTTGTAAATTTATAAATTAAATTAATAATTTTTTTTCTGCTTCCTTTCCTAATCTATTTCTGGTGATTTTTTCTGGTTTCTTTATCAGTTTTATTCATTTTTAACTTTACAGATGGAATTGATTTTCTAACTTTGATTAAGACGGTTTTATTTCGATTGTGCACTAGTTTTGGTCTCCCACTTGGTCCCTTAAAATGCATTTCATTGTTTATTTCAATTGTGCACCAGTTTTGTTCTTTCATTTAATCCTTTAAAATGTATTTTGTTGTTCCTGTTAAAAAATATAATAACTGTTTCGCAAATAATTTTTATCGCTGGTCGAAAGCTCCTAAAGATACCGCCATACCTTTTTTTAGTACCAATATTTTTGCCTCATTTCTTTATTTTATTTTATTATTTTCAATCATTTCACCCCAAGCAAGGCAGTTTTACTGCCTCTGTTGTGCAGGGCGTTACACGGGAGAAGTTATGAGAAAGAGGGATAGGTTTCATGGCCGTAAAATGGGGGATCAATTTGTATATTAAATGTCATGTAGAATTGATCCCCCACTTTATATCCACATTATAATAGAATATAAATTTTTTTTTAATAATCATATAGCCCCAAGCAAGGCATTTTACTGGCACTGTTGAGCAGGGGGATACATAGGTGGTTATGAGAAAGAGTGACAGGTTATAGGGGGTGTCAGGTGAAGGATGAGAATACTGATGAGAGTGGAATGGATAAAGAAAGGAGCATGAGAGAGAAGAAAGAGAAAGAAAGAAAGAAAGAAAAAATAAGAATCATAGATTTTTTTTTACAATCATATTTCCCTAACCAAGGCATTTTACTGGCACTGTTGAGCAGGGGTTACATAGGAGGAAAGTTATGAGAAAGAGTGACAGGTTATAGAGGGTGTCAGAAAGTGGGTAAGAGAAGAATGACTGTGACCATAAAGTGAGGGATTAATTTATATATTGATTGTAATGTAGAATTGATCCCCCAATTTATACGCACATTACAATAGTATAGAAATGTTTTTTTATAATTATATCGCCCCAAGCAAGGCATTTCATTGCCACTGTTTAGCTGGGGATTACATAAGAGAAAAGTTATGAGAAAGAGTGACAGGTTATAGAGGGTGTCAGAAAGTGGGTAAGAAAATTATGATCATGGCCATAAAGTGGGGGATCAATCTGTATATTGAATGTCATGTAGGATTGATCCCCCTCTTTATATCCACATTATAATAGAATAGAAATTTTTTTTAATAATCATATCGCCTCCAAGCAAGACATTTTACTGGCACTGTTGAGCAGGGGGATACATAGGTGGTTATGAGAAAGAGTGACAGGTTATAGGGGGTGTCAGGAAGTGGGTAAGAAAAAGATGAGAATACTGATGAGAGTGGAGTGGACAGAGAAAGGAGCATGAGAGAGAGGATGCAGGTTAGTGAGATAGGAGATGACTGTTGACTTTACATTTAAATTCTTGGAGATTGTAGTTGTTGGGGTAGCAAATATATGGAAGGGACTTCCACAGGCGGGAAGTGCAAGAAAGGAAGCTGTTAGAGTAGAAATTGCAGTTATATTTTATCGGTTTCACTGTAAAAGAGTGGGACCTAGTTGCTAGTCTAGTAGCTCAAGTAAATTTGTACATAGGGGCACCGGTGAGCTAAGTTCATCATAGCAGAAGCCGTGAAAGTATTTGTAGGAGAGACATAGGGAAGTCACATCACACTGGTGAGAGAGCGACTGCAGCCTAGCTGCCATGTTGGGATCAATCACATTACAGATTTTGCATTGGATTCTGTCAAGAACCCTGAGGTGAATAGCAGGGGCACCTGACCAGATGTGGCAGCAGTATTCAATACACGGGAGTTGATAATTAAATTTATATGGTCATGTAAAAGAAAAAAATGACAAACAGACCAATGCCAAAAACAACAATATCTACTTACTGAACTTCAATCTATAATCTGTATTCTTTTAGAAAATAGAATATTATTGACAAAATAGATTCACAATCCAACCACCAGTTTTGGGTTTGGCAGTAGTAGTGTCTAGGGCAGAGTTTCCCAAACTTTATTTCTGTGCCAATTTTCTAAATTAAAATTTGCTCGTACCTCATAAAATCTTATGTGGTAAAAACTTAATTTAAAAATAAAATTAGTGTGAGGGTTAAAGGGAGATAACCATATATTTCATGTCAGAACAACATCGATAACTCTCTCCATCACTTTGCAGACACTAGCTACGTTATTCTCAATACTTGATACAGTATAAAAATATCACAATGTTAAAATTGGTCAATAATTATTGATAACAATTTATACTGGCACTCATGCATGCAACTACAAGTAATACATATTTCAAATTTTGAAACCATATTTATTTTTGGCATATAAACTTTATAAAACATAAAATCTTTAATTGTTTTTCATTCACTCCTCCTCATCTTCCAGCATGCTCATGAGGCACACTGCGCCATTTGGGAACTCTTGTTCTAGGGTAAACAAGTTTGACCAAATCCATCCTTCATCAGACTAGTTTTGAATTAAGTTTTCATTCTCTGAGACTGATTGCTGCCTGAAGGCATCGGACCCCTGTCAAGACTGCTATTTAACTGCATCCTATCATCTAACCTTCATAGAGTTTCAACCTCAACTTTTGATGCATATTATCTTGGGAATAGATCAGGTCAGTCCCCTATAATGAAACGCTAGAGTGATGATGTTTGACAAAGAAAAACCAATACTTATAAGGACAAAATGCATCTGCTTCAAATTTCCTTAAATGTTAACAAATTTCAGATTAGCACAAAAAACACCAAAGTTAAATTTCTGTACTGCAACAAATAATTGGTCTGTATATCTGAGATGAGGTAGTATAACTATTTGCACTATTTATATAGTTCAGACAGTTTCTCACATCTATATTGCCCTGTGCACAACATTTCGGTCATTGTACACTCTGGCATCTTCAAGTGATATATATTGAAATTTTGAACCAAACCCCTTAACCCCTTATCTCAATCACTAATGTAGATTGTTCTACTTCCACATGTCATGCTTTTTCTGGATATCTCAGTTTCAGCTATTTCTCTTTAATAACTCAAATTTCCAAGATTTTGTTCACCTCTGCTGTGGCTAGGTATTGAACTCACAACTCTTTGGGTCAAATAACTGGATTACTTCAACTTTATCTATGTATTTCAATGTCTCTTCTATATATATGGCACACATAACAGAATCATTGCATAAATTTGTCTTTAACAGGAGCCAAAATACCCCTGGGGTAATCTAATGAGATTCTTAAATTAGATTTTCAATGGATCGCATATATTTTATTCTTAACTGACAGTTCATCTCTAGTAGAAAATATTTTTCGTTCTGTTGGAAGGAAGAATTAACATCTGGCTGAATCCCATCTATTCTTTCAAATCTTGGAAAAAGATGTCTGTTGTTGAATTGTTTAACTTTTATGATATGATGTTTTTCGGTCTAAGGGATGTTGACCATGTCCACCATAGTTTATGAATATAGAATACAGCGCAGTATGTAATCTGTTCAATAAAACAACATCGAAGATTAACACTCATGACTCAGACACTCTACTGAATCAGACTATATTGTCAATACTCGGGAAAATATGGTCGCCTTTATACACGACACATTGAATATTTTGAGCCTTCTGGTTGGTTAACCCTTTTATTGGCAAACTATCAAATGAGTCAGCTCATGGCTGGCTCACTAATATACAAGGGTACCCAAAACTCCAACAAGAAATACAGCTTGTTTGAAGTTTCTTCTGTATTTATGCATTTGATTGACTTGCAGAAAAACCAAATATGAAAATTCTCTTTTTTTTAGAATTTGTTCCCCTCTGCTGTGGTCAGGTATTGAACTCAATTTTATTTCAACTGAAATTTAATCTAAGAAAATCTCATTTTCCTTAGTTTTAACTTTCCAAATCTGAATAAGGTTATTATTCAAAGAAGTAAGAGGGTACAAATAAAAAGATTTGAATTCAACAAGTTTTTTCTTTTCACCAAAGCAGACATTAAACACAAAAGTCTTTTCCTTCCTTTTCTGTCTTTTTTCAATTTTACAGTATTTACATTATGCAGACTATTATCATCATCTTTGTTGCAATTTGTATGATGTTTCAGTTGTTGTACAATCTGGCCTTCATCAGGTGCTAGGCATTTTGAACTGAACCCTTTATTACAATCACTGGGGTATATCATTCTCATCCCTTGTGTAGTAATGCCTCTTTTGGAAGTCATGAATTATCTGCCTCTAATTCTGAAAGTTACTTGTTCACCACTACTGTAGCCTGGTATTGAACTCACAACTCTTTGGGTCAGATCACAGAAACTAGCTAACGTTTATATCCACTGGGCCACATGTTCTTAAGGGGAGAGAGATAACACATGACTTTCAAAAGAGGCATTATTATGAAAGGGATGAGGATGATATACCCCAGTTATTGTAATAGAGGGTTCGGTTTAAAATTACTAGCACCTGAAGAAGGCCGGAGCATACAACAGCTGAAACATCGTACAAATGGAAACAAACATAAGGACAATAGTCCGAATAATGTAAATACTACCTCATCTCAGAAATATAAACAAAGAATTTGGTTCAAAATTCCTAGCACCTGAAGAAGGTTGGAGCATACAAGGGGTGAAACATCATATAGATGTCAACAAAGATGAGGACAATAGTCCAAATAATGTAAATACTGTAAATACTACCTCATCTCAGAAATATAGACAAATAGAATGATCTATTATTAAACGTCGTACAAATGGCAACAAAGATCAGGACAATAGTCCGAATAATGTAAATACTGTAAATACTACCTCATCGCAGAAATATAGACAAATAGAATGATCTATTATTAAACGTCGTACAAATGGCAACAAAGATGAGGACAATAGTCTGAATAATGTAAATACTGTAAATACTACCTCACCTCAGAAATATAGACAAATAGAATGATCTATTATTGAATGTTGTACAAATGGCAACAAAGATGAGGACAATAGTCCGAATAATGTAAATACTGTAAATACTACCTCATCTCAGAAATATAGACAAATAGAATGATCTATTATTAAACGTCGTACAAATGGCAACAAAGATCAGGACAATAGTCCGAATAATGTAAATACTGTAAATACTACCTCATCTCAGAAATATAGACAAATAGAATGATCTATTATTAAACGCCATAGAAATGGCAACAAAGATGAGGACAATAGTCCGAATAATGTAAATACTGTAAATACTACCTCATCTCAGAAATATAGACAAATAGAATGATCTATTATTAAACGTCGTACAAATGGCAACAAAGATCAGGACAATAGTCCGAATAATGTAAATACTGTAAATACTACCTCATCTCAGAAATATAGACAAATAGAATGATCTATTATTAAACGCCATAGAAATGGCAACAAAGATGAGGACAATGATCCGAATAATGTAAAGTATCACTTATGATGCTTTTTTTCTCAACAGACAGTGCTCATCTGATCCTACTATGTAGTGCAATCTGTAAAATTAAAAACATCCACGAAATTAAAAATATAAAATGGCGACAATTTACCCATCACACCCTTTAAGAAATATAAAATGGCGACAATTTATCCCTCACACCCTTTAAGAAATATAAAATGGCAACAATTTACCCATCACACCCTTTAAGAAATATAAAATGGCGACGATTTACCCATCACACACTTTAAGAAATATAAAATGGCGACAATTTACCCATCACACCCTTTAAGAAATATAAAGTGGCGACAATTTACCCATCGCAGCCAGTATTTTTTTTTATTGTGAAGTTGAATTGAGTTTTATTTATCTTTCTTACTTCTTGCATAGTGTCATATTTTCTCAATTGTTTTTTTTTCTTTTCCAGATGAGGTCCTTGAATGTCATATCGAGAAGTTCCGGGCTTTTTTAAATGTCAACTGCGAAATGGCTGTAATACTCGCAAATGTAATGGCATTTGGTTTCTTCTCTATTGTCATATCAGTGGTACTTATTATTATCAGGCAGAAGTAAGTATAATAAAAGACAAATTCACTTACCATTATGCGAAGAGCATTGCTTTTGCTGCATGCGTCCAATAGACATTTCGATACAAGTCGGCATAAATACAGGGTAGGCCATAAGCCGTGCACCAAAGAATTACGTGAAACGATGTGAAACAATGTAAAATCAGTGGTGAGCACTTTTGAGCATTTGTGATCGTACCGGCGTGTACAACGTGTTTCTCAGTTCATTAGTTAAGCTTGGTTTTAATAAAATAACGTTTATTATAATCAGAATTGTTTTAAATGCTTTGGTGCACGACTTATGGCCCACCCTCTATAAAGGATGGTTGAAAAGTAACTCGCCATTTCAAAATACTCATAATTTATTTATTACCTATAATTTTTACAAGAAATGAAACCGAGAGAAAAGCGTTCTATTTAAAATCCAATATGGGCAACAGATTTCACTATCAGCGTCTTGAGCCGCCCAACAAACATGTCAACTGATCTCACCAGGTACTCTTGTGGTATGGAAGATCTAACTTCTTGCATTCACCTATCAAGTTCTTCTAAAGTCTTGGTTTGGTATAGGAGATATTCCCCTTGAATCAACCCCAAAGAAAAACGTTACAGAGTGTTTAGTCTGAACTCCTGGCTGGGCACTCATGCATAAAATAATGAGTTACTTTTCAATTACCCTGTAGACTGTCTTCTGATTCTTTTTGCTTATAATATAGTATGAGTCTGTCTCTTTAATATATCAGAATTGATCGCGATATTTTCTGTATGGTAAAACATTGGTGCATATCTGTGTGTGTACATATATATATATATATACGTAGCTCTACATTGCTCCCTCTTTGTTATTCCGCTTTGGTTAGTTCTGTATCGAGCACTTTTTCTTTCTTTGTGGTTGGTTCCGTTTGGGGTTTTTTTCTTTACTGCGGGGTATTGCATGTATTGTCTGTATTCCGCAGTTTTCTTTCCTTTTTTTTCCCCCTCTTGTCCAACGCCTTATAGCGACGGACAATAACGGAGTTAGATTCTGTCTGTTATTTGTTGTCCTCAAAGTTTATTTTCATATAATTTTAGGATTTAGATACTTACAGAGTCGGTCTTGTTATTATATATATATATATATATATATATATATATATATATATATAGATAGATAGATTCTGATTTTAGTTCCACATACTCACACAGAAAGAAAGAAAAATACTGGATTTTAAAATTAAATACACACAGGCTAGAGTTAAATAGGGACTTAGGTGTTTTGAATTTTTACAAATATTTCAATAGTTAAACATTTTTTAGATACACTTAAATTTTTTTTCTTTTAAACAACATTTATAAGTATTATTAAAGATAGGTTTAAAAAAAATCTGTCGCTTTCTGCGTCACGTGATGTAAACAATCTCTTGGATGAATGTTCACTGCGAAAATGTTTCTAATTTGAATTTTAAAATCATTTGTTTCTGATGAAAGGTCAAGGACGGTCTGAAATATCAAATATAATAATACAAATAAATAAATACTGTCAAAAAAATACATTTTTAAACTTTTCCTATATATAAATAAATTAAAATAAATTTTAAATATTCAAAAATGTTGAATGATCATTTCAACATGAAATCCCTAAGAGAGATTTCATATCTCATCAGCAACAGTACATATTTCACAATGAAAATAAAAATAAAAAAGAGAAATAAAAAATTAAATAAAAAAGAAATAAAAAATGGCGGTTAAAATTTGAGAAATTTACGTCACAAAAAATTCAGAAGCAAATAATGTCTATTTTATTTTATATTAGCTCTGTAATTTTAATTACATTGAGCTCTCCACCTGTATCATTTTTTAATATTAAAATTTTTAATATTAATTAGGATCAGGTTTTTGGGATTTACCTTCCTACTTTTCCATTTGGATTAAAGTATTTTCATAAAAAAATATATATATATAGTCATCTGCAGACAGTTCTGTTTTGCTGTATCACAGCTCATCAGTATGGTTAGACAGCCAATTGCTTTTTACCCAGGATTGAAACCTGACCAAATTGGCATCAGTCGGTAATTCTACCTCTGAGCTATGAGTGCTCGGTAGAAGGAGGCAGATTTTTTAGCGTGTACATTATCATTATACACATGCCCAATAGCTGAGAGTGTTCTAATTCATTGCTGAATGAACAATGCATATATGCTAGAATAGCTACTGTTTTTCAAAGTCTACCATTCTTCCAGAATGTGAGAGCGTAAATAGTCATCAGGGTGTGAGAGTGTAAATAGTCATCCGCAGACAGATCTGTTTCACTGTATCACAGCTCATCAGTACGGTTAGACAGCCGATTGCTTTTTTACCCAGGATTGAAACTCAACCGAATTGACGTCAGTCAGTGATTCTACCTCTTAGCTATGGGCGCTCGGTAAATATATATATATATATATATTTAGTATATCGAGGCAGCAAGTAATTTTCTAAACATATGCTATTAAATATAAGAGACAATGAATGTCTATTATGTTTAATCATGAGCCGTTCTAAACATCGTATTTTGGCTTGAATTTCAGGCGAAAATAAAGACAAAAATTCTCCAACATTTGGATAATTATTTATTGGTTTTCTTCTAAGCTTTCAGCTCACATGAGCCATCTTCAGAGAGGTTGTTTAAACTGAAATATTATAAAATCCACCATCACCGATGATTTTATTTAGATAACCCCGATAAATATTGAAAATTGATAATCAAAAAATCAGGTTATAGAAGGAGTGGGCTGATTTTAATCAAATTTGATACACTCATAGACAAAGACATAAGAAAGGATATTCAGAAGTTTCAAGGTTGCAGTTCTTACAATAGTGCAGAAAATCGATATATATATATATAAAAGGCAAGATATTTGTGTGTGTGTCTGTTTATCTGCCTGTATGTCTGTATTTTTTTCAGCCCTTTTATTTTAGTTTTTGCTTCGGGTTTGGCTCTAAGTAGGTATAATTGTAGTTCTTGGTCTCAGCCATGATACCATTTACTCAGAGGATTTATTTAGCCTTCAAAATTCAGTTTACGACGAAAAAAACTTATTTGATATCGATACCAGGAAATCAAAATTTCACTTACATCCATCCATTTTTCTTTCAGTCTAAGGTTTTGCTTTAACTGGAAATAACTATTGCTTTTTAGTCTTTTGTACCAACATCCAAATAGTCTGAGCTCCAGGACCATGGATTAGTTTTAAAGCTTTCATTACACCCAAGCAATGCCGGGCTATACTGCTAGTAAAAAATAAAAATAAAATAATAAAACAATACTCTAGCAACCTGATGAGATAGAGCACATATAGACGGGGGATTTAGTTAAACACTTGTTATATAAAGGGCATTGGTCAGGATTTCTACAGTTGTGTAATTTTTACTATGGGGCAATTTAAAATAATTAGTAGAATTGCTATTGTTATTATTATATAATTTCAGTACTTTGTTTTTATGTAATTTAATTATTTTTATTTTATCTTTTTTATTTTTATTTTTAATTTAGATTACGTAAAAATTAAATTACATTTCCGTTTTTTTTCTTTTTAAATTAAATTATTAGGGTTACTAAAGTTTATATTGGTACAATAAACCATTTTAAAAAGTGATTTTACAATCATCTCTCATCTTTTACTAATAAGGAAAAATGAAATATGACCTTATTTTCTAAATATTTTTGGAAGCTAAAAGAGGTGAATAAAACACTTAAAGTTAAATGGAAAATTCTCAAACAACCTAGAATCTCTAGATCGATAAACAAACCATGTTTCCTCTGTCTGCAAGAGAAAATGGAAATTATAAAGTACATGAAAAGTGGCACGTTACTAAATCAAAGGCACAAAACTACAGTAAATTGAAAACACATTAAAGAATTAACCTTACACTCCTGTTAGTATTACAAAATCTAAGGTATTAAACTTTTAGCAATTGTAAACATTTTACAGTATAAAACATTACTATCTTCATCATTTACTTTTGTACAGGTGTAGAGGCTCATCCCTGGTTCCCTGTTTAGGATGTGGTTTCCGGCTTTCTCTTTTCCAATCTTTTCACTTTTCTTTTTCTTTTTTTTTTTCTTCAATTGGAGTAGATAGACTAAACTATCACCTGGTTCACACTCCACCCACATCTATTGTACAAGTGTAGAGGCTCATCCCTTGTTCCCTGTTTAGAATGTGGTTTCCGGCTTTCTCTTTTCCAATCTTTTCACTTTTCTTTTTCTTTTTTTTTTCTTCAATTGGAGTCAGTTAAGTGCCATACGTGAAGCACGCTTGGGCGATCATGTCTCTAAAGAGGCATGACTGACTGGGCAGAAGATTATCCAGCAGTAGGTTGCCATTGCTTTCTATGGTAGACTGGTTGCCAGCCAAGGCTATAGAACCCAATCTGTCCTGTTATTTAACCCATAACTGGAAGGAAGAGATGGATTAATACCTTTCCTAAGGGTATTTGCGCATAAGTGAATGCAATGAATTCAACTGGAATTCAAACTCGGCACCCCGATTTCTCGTTCCAAGTTGATATCCACTGCACCACAATCAGACTAAACTATTGCCTGGTTCACACTCCACCCACGTCTATTGTACAGGTGTAGAGGCTCATCCCTTGTTCCCTGTTTAGGATGTGGTTTCCGGCTTTCTCTTTTCCAATCTTTTCACTCTTACATAGCCCCCTGCGCTTCAATGGCGTTATCGCCTTGCTCGGGGTGATATGATTAAAAAAAAAAACTATATGATCTCTCTTCTTTTATTTTTTTCAATTACAAATTGTGATCAATTTATTGCCTTCGGTATTTTATTTTATTTATTGCCTTCGGTATTTTATTTTATTTTATTTATTGCCTTCGGTATTTTATTGTACTTGATAATTACTGTGAGTAGTTTATAGTCACGTACTAGCTTATATTTTTATTTACATTTTTATTTATTTGTTATTATTTATTATTATTTATTTTTATTTATTTTTTATATTTATTATAATAATATTATGCTTTTTATAATATATTTTATTTATTTTATTTATTTATATTATATCATTTTATTTTCTTTAAATTTAATTTTAATATTAATTTAATTTATTTTAATTTTTATTTAAATTTTAAATATTGATTTTAATTTTAACAAAAGTAAATTGATTTTAATTTTAAATAAAGTTATTGCTTTCTTTGGGAACCTCGGCATGGTGTAATGGTTAGTAAACTCGTCTCACTTGAAACATTATCACTGAGTCGTGAGTTCGATCCTCACTGGTACCCCCTACTTTTGGCCGTGTGTTATGTCTAAGCTACGTTTAGAAAATCACCTTCCTCCAGGTTTGGGGGTTGGGCGCAAGGCTAACAACCCTGCCTCATAAAAACAGTTTGTTACGGAAACAGCAAAAATGCTGCCCTAAACACCTTTGGGTGTAATGGAAAAGTTTATTTTATTTAATTGCTTTGTTTACATTTGAATATAATTTATGAGAATTTATGTCATGAGGTATATTGCCTAAGAACTCTATTCAGACCATGGTTGATCAACAAAGCTTCTTCAGAGCTGAGTTGGTATATTGAATCTAACGTGGGTTTCCTTTTGCCAAGTGGGGGATGCAGGTTCAAATCTTTCCAGAGGGTGCATATTTTCTTGAATATTTAGGCTAGTAGACTAAATATGCTGTTTAACAGATAAACAAAGTGTCTACTCAAATATTAGTATCGACTAAAAATAATATTTTCTTGTCTATCGAAAATTCATTTATAATTCATTTTTATTTTTTCTACATTTAAGCAGCCTTGCTAAGTGTACTGAAAGTTGAAGTCTTTTATAAGTATCGAAATGTCTAAAAATTTAAAATTATTTCTCTTATTTATAAACAACTCTTAGTTTTAGTATTTGTCCATTATCCAGAAATGGAAAAAAAACTTTGTGTCTTTTTTTAAAATTATTTTCATGTTTGTTTTTAGAGAGGAAGAAAAAACTGCAAAGTTAATTTAGAAAATTTTCACTTTTCCAGTACGGTTATGTCATAAGCAAACTGTAAAGTAAATATTTATTTTTCAGCTTGTGATATCCAAGGGGAATAAGATTTCTCATCATTTGATGAAAATGCTTTCTGAAAACTTCATACAGTATTTGTTATTAATGTAATAAGTTCTTTCAGGAAGTGTGACAATTTTCTATGACATTGGAATAAAACTTTGGTAAATGCGAAATGCATTGTGGTGCAATGGATGTCGGCTCAAAACGAGAAACTGGAGAGCCAATTTCGAATTCCAGTTGAATTCATTGCATTCACTTACGCGCAAATACCCTTGGGAAAGGTACTAATCCATCTCTTCCCTCCAGCTATGAGTTAAATACCAGGACAGGTAGGGTTCTATAGCCTTGGCTGGCAACCAGTCTACCGCAGAAAGCAATGGCAACCTACTGTGGGATAATCTTCTACCCAGTCAGTCATGTCTCTTTTGAGACATGATCACCCAAGCATGTATCACGTATGGCACTTAACTGACTGAACTGCAAAATGTTTTTGTTTTTTTGCACTGAATGTATGATAGCCAGTGGTGATTCTAAGAGAAGGAGGCAGAAGGGGCAGACCACTCCCCAAATTTTGGCTGGCCCTTTCATTGCCCTTCACACTTTCATAAGTTTTGAAAATTTATGAAACTGATTTTGATAAGATTTGATTTTAAATCTTAAGCCCCTTCCCTCTGCGTTTTCTTTTTCATTTAGCATTTTAAGGACACATACAGAAATCAGGGCTGAGAAATTAACCCTTTGATTTTTTTTTTTTTAATCGCATCACCCTGAGCAAGGTGGTTATGCCACTGATGTCCAGGGGGCTACATAAGAGTAAAAAGATTAAGTAGAAGAGTGTGAAGAGGAAGACGAACCAGTTAGAAAGGAGCAAGAAATTCTTCTCTTCTCTTGTCTTCCAACAGCTTGAGAGTGGAAAAGAGTGCAATAATAGATTAGAACTACACTACTATGAATGAAACGTTATTCCATTTAATTTATTGAAGTAACATACTTATATATATATATATATATATATATATATATATATTAATTGATTATTATGTTAGATGTGCAAACTACAAAATTGTAAATTTTGTTTCCACATTGAAAGAACAATGTCTTGCCAGGTAGTTAACAATGATGGTATTCATCAAAAATTTTGTTTAAACAAATAGATTAAATGTAAAAATATTATATATATATATATTATAATTATTAGATGACATGTTAGAAAATAAATTAATGTTTTCTATCTCTATTTCTGAGATGTAACTATTTACACTATTTATATTGTTTGGACTATTGTCCTTATCTTTATTGCCATATTCACTCCTTCAACATCTGTCTATATTTCTGAGATGAGGTATCGTAACTATTTACACTATTTATATTGTTTGGCCTGTTGTCCTCATCTTTATTGCCATATTCACTCCTTCAACATCTGTCTATATTTCTGAGATGTAACTATTTACACTATTTACATTGTTTGGCCTGTTGTCCTCATCTTTATTGCCATATTCACTCCTTCAACATCTGTCTATATTTCTGAGATGAGGTATCGTAACTATTTACACTATTTACATTGTTTGGCCTGTTGTCCTCATCTTTATTGCCATATTCACTCCTTCAACATCTGTCTATATTTCTGAGATGTAACTATTTACACTATTTACATTGTTTGGCCTGTTGTCCTCATCTTTATTGCCATATTCACTCCTTCAACATCTGTCTATATTTCTGAGATGTAACTATTTACACTATTTACATTGTTTGGACTGTTGTCCTCATCTTTATTGCCATATTCACTCCTTCAACATCTGTTTATATTTCTGAGATGAGGTATTGTAACTATTTACACTATTTACATTGTTTGGCCTGTTGTCCTCATCTTTATTGCCATATTCACTCCTTCAACATCTGTCTATATTTCTGAGATGTAACTATTTACACTATTTACATTGTTTGGCCTGTTGTCCTCATCTTTATTGCCATATTCACTCCTTCAACATCTGTCTATATTTCTGAGATGTAACTATTTACACTATTTACATTGTTTGGACTGTTGTCCTCATCTTTATTGCCATATTCACTCCTTCAACATCTGTTTATATTTCTGAGATGAGGTATTGTAACTATTTACACTATTTACATTGTTTGGACTGTTGTCCTCATCTTTATTGCCATATTCACCCCTTCAACATCTGTCTATATTTCTGAGATGAGGTATCGTAACTATTTACACTATTTACATTGTTTGGCCTGTTGTCCTCATCTTTATTGCCATATTCACTCCTTCAACATCTGTCTATATTTCTGAGATGTAACTATTTACACTATTTACATTGTTTGGCCTGTTGTCCTCATCTTTATTGCCATATTCACTCCTTCAACATCTGTCTATATTTCTGAGATGTAACTATTTACACTATTTACATTGTTTGGACTGTTGTCCTCATCTTTATTGCCATATTCACTCCTTCAACATCTGTTTATATTTCTGAGATGAGGTATTGTAACTATTTACACTATTTACATTGTTTGGACTGTTGTCCTCATCTTTATTGCCATATTCACTCCTTCAACATCTGTTTATATTTCTGAGATGTAACTATTTACACTATTTACATTGTTTGGACTGTTGTCCTCATCTTTATTGCCATATTCACTCCTTCAACATCTGTTTATATTTCTGAGATGAGGTGTTGTAACTATTTACACTATTTACATTGTTTGGCCTGTTGTCCTCATCTTTATTGCCATATTCACTCCTTCAACATCTGTTTATATTTCTGAGATGAGGTATTGTAACTATTTACACTATTTACATTGTTTGGACTGTTGTCCTCATCTTTATTGCCATATTCACTCCTTCAACATCTGTTTATATTTCTGAGATGAGGTATTGTAACTATTTACACTATTTACATTGTTTGGACTGTTGTCCTCATCTTTATTGCCATATTCACTCCTTCAACATCTGTTTATATTTCTGAGATGAGGTATTGTAACTATTTACACTATTTATATTGTTTGGACTGTTGTCTTCATCTTTATTGCCATATTCACTCCTTCAACATCTGTCTATATTTCTGAGATGAGGTATCGTAACTATTTACACTATTTACATTGTTTGGACTGTTGTCCTCATCTTTATTGCCATATTCACTCCTTCAACATCTGTCTATATTTCTGAGATGTAACTATTTACACTATTTACATTGTTTGGCCTGTTGTCCTCATCTTTATTGCCATATTCACTCCTTCAACATCTGTCTATATTTCTGAGATGAGGTATCGTAACTATTTACACTATTTACATTGTTTGGACTGTTGTCCTCATCTTTATTGCCATATTCACTCCTTCAACATCTGTCTATATTTCTGAGATGTAACTATTTACACTATTTACATTGTTTGGCCTGTTGTCCTCATCTTTATTGCCATATTCACTCCTTCAACATCTGTCTATATTTCTGAGATGAGGTATTGTAACTATTTACACTATTTACATTGTTTGGACTGTTGTCCTCATCTTTATTGCCATATTCACTCCTTCAACATCTGTCTATATTTCTGAGATGAGGTATTGTAACTATTTACACTGTTCGGACTGTTGTCCTCATCTTTATTGACATGTGTTTTTTGTGCTATTCTTCTTCGGGGAATATATGTTGGAATTGTGACCCGAATTTGTTATTTTACAAAATCTGTTATGAAATGGATTAACTCCAGTATATTTTCAGTTTGTCTTTGTTTACATTACGATACTAAAACAGAGCAGATATGTATATATCACAAAATCAGGAATATGTGTTTAAAAGCATTATTTGAGTTTTGTTTGTCCTGCATGGTTATGTGGTCAGATCTAATGACAATTTCCCCTAAAGACACAGATCTGAATTCTGCTGGGTTCATGTATATTTCCCTCACAAGATTTCTGGATTATTATGAAAACTGAGTATCTACTTAAATTTAAATATGATGTTTAAACAAATAAATGATAAATAACTACTTTATTAAAAATGAAATGAAAACCATTGAAGTTTAAAATTTAAAGAGAATAAAAGCTGTTTATAAATATGGGAAGAAAAAAAGATGCAACATTTAGAAACTCATTATGTTTTCTTGGACCTTCTTCAAGGTTTCCATATCTACCTCAAATAGAATTCAAAACAATAATTTTGAATCTAAGACAGAACAACAAAAGAGCTGCCTTCCTTGTTTCTATATTTAGAAAACCTTGGATCACAATTTTTTGATGCAATAATTCCACACAATTCAAGTTTGTCTATTTTCCATTCCATTTTCTTTTTCAGATTTTTTTCTCAAATCTGTCTGGATTGATCCTAACAGTAAGAATAGCTTTGGTATGACAGCTCAAAATGAAAATATAAGACATTCGAAATTCTCGTTTGAATTCTTGATATCAGAAATCTAGTTGAAGTAAAACAAGTATTTACCAAAGAGTTCTTTGTTTTATTTTAATCATTATTCACCCTGAGCAAGGCAATAAAGCCTCTAAGATGCAAAAGGTTACTGATAGCTAAATAAAATAAGACAAAGAAAAACATAATTAAGGAGAGAAAAATGACACAACAAGAATTAACAAGACAGAAGACAATGACTGACATTGCATTTAAACTTTTGAAGATCAAAGTTGACTGGAAAGCAACAAGCCAGAATAGAGTTCTATAAATGAGAGAAGAAACTGTTAGCATTAGACTTATAATAATATGAGAAGAAGAAAACATAATTAAGGAGAGAGAACAATAAAAGAAGAGGAATCAAGAAGACAGTAAATAATGATGACATTTAAATTTTTGAAGACCAAATTTGACTTGAAAGCAAGGAGCCAGAAGAGAATTCCACAAGTGAGAGGAGAAACTGTTAGTTTAGGACTTATAATAATATGAGAAGAAGAAAACATAATTAAGGAGAGAGAACAATAAAAGAAGAGGAATCAAGAAGACAGTAAATAACGATTGACATTGCATTTAAATTTTTGAAGATCAAAGTTGAGTGGAAAGCAAGAAGCTGAAAGAGAGTTCCACCAGCAAGAGAAGAAACTGTTACAATTGGGCTTATAAAAATATGAGAAGAAGAAAACATAATCAAAGAGAGAGAACAATAAAAGCACAGGAATTAAGAAGACAGCAAATAACTATTGACATTACATTCAAATTTTTGAAGATCATAAGTTCTATGCTGACTGTTTCTTCTTTCACACGTTCATTGTATTTGTTCTGAAGAACTTTCCTCTTTGGTACATAGACTTTGTGAATTTAAGGTCCATACTGGATAGTCAGTAAGGTTCAGCATTTTAGAGCTAAAATGGCTAGATGTAATTATAACTTCTATGCTAAGAGTTTATTCTCTCACACTTCTCACTTGTTGAACTCTTTTCTGGCTTCTTGCTCTTCAGTCAAATTTGATCTTCAAAAATTTAAATGCAATGTCAATAGTTATTTAATGCCTTCTTGATTCCTCTCCTTTTATTGTTCTCTCTCCTTAATTATGTTTTCTTCTTCACATATTATTATAAGTGCTATGCTAACAGTTTCTTCTCTCGCTTGTGGAACTCTCTTCTGTCTTCTTGCTTTCTAGTCAACTTTGATCATCCAAAATTTAAATGCAATGTCAATAGTTATTTAATGCCTTCTTGATTCATCTTCTTTTATTGTTCTCTCTCCTTAATTATGTTTTCTTCTTCAGATATTATTACAAGTCCTATTCTAACAGTTTCTTCTCTCACTTGTGGAACTCTCTTCTGTCTTCTTGCTTCCCAGTCAACTTTGATCTTCAAAACTTTAAATGCAATGTCAATCGTTATTTACTGACTTCTTGATTCCTCTTCTTTTATTGTTCTCTCTCCTTAATTATGTTTTCTTCTTCACATAATATTACAAGTCCTATGCTAACAGTTTCTTCTCTCGCTTGTGGAACTCCTTTCTGGCTTCCTGCTCTCCTGACAACTTTGATCTTCAAAGATTTAAATGCAATGTCAATCATTATTTCCTCTTCTTTTATTGTTCTCTCTCCTTAATTATGTTTTCTTCTTCACATATTATTATATGTCCTATGCTAACAGTTTCTTCTCTCACTTGTGGAACTCTCTTTTGGTTTCTTGCTTTTCAGTCAAATTTGATCTTCAAAAATTTAAATGCAATGTCAATGGTTATTTACTGTCTTCTTGATTCCTGTTCTTTTATTGTTCTCTCTACTTAATTATGTTTTCTTCTTCTCATATTATTATAAGTCCTATGCTAACAGTTTCTTCTCTCACTTGTGGAATTCTCTTCTGGCTCCTTGCTTTCAAGTCAAATTTGGTCTTCAAAAATTTAAACGTCATCATTATTTACTGTCTTCTTGATTCCTGTCCTTTTATTGTTCTCTCTCTTTGATTATGTTTTCTTCTTCTCATATTATTATAAGTCCTATGCTAACAGTTTCTTCTCTCACTTGTGGAATTCTCTTCTGGCTCCTTGCTTTCAAGTCAAATTTGGTCTTCAAAAATTTAAACGTCATCATTATTTACTGTCTTCTTGATTCCTGTCCTTTTATTGTTCTCTCTCCTTAATTATGTTTTCTTCTTCTCATATTATTATAAGTCCAATGCTAACAGTTTCTTCTCTTGCTTGTGTAATTCTTCTTTACACAGTCAAAGCACTACAAAAAGAAGATAATGAGAACAGTTGCCACAAAAATATTTGTAGAAAAGACAGAGGGAAGCCTCATCATGTTGGTGAGAAAATGATTGAAACTCAAAAAGCAAGTCAGGGCTGCTTACATTGCATTTGGATTTTGTTGATATTGTAAAATATATCTGTATTTGAGTTGAACTTTATTCATAAATGTAAATTTATTCTATGCATGGAAATGATAGCCATTTTGATCGCCTCACCATGGAGCTAATTATCAAGAAAAAAATAGCTAATGAATGGATGTAGGATGGAAATCTGTTTTTTTTTTTTTACATTTTTTGTTTTTATTTGCATTTTTCTTGAAAAATGTTCTGCCTGTTAATTTTATTTCTGTTGCTTTTATTATTTGCAGGAGATTCTATTGCGTATTTTTATAAAACAATGATAAATCAATTTTATTTGTGGCTCCAAAGAGGGACAAATGAATTTTTAATTTAGCACAAAATCAATTGTTGCAAACTATACTAATGACATGTAAATATTTTGTTTTTTTTTTCCTTTTGTACTTTGTACCTTTTTTCTAAATCTTAATGAAATTTCTACCTATGATGGTTATTCTATATCAAAGATTCTCAAACTTTTTTCTGTTGGGCCTCATTTTTGGAATGAAAATTCCTTGCACATCATATCACCAAATTTTATATGATAAAAATACATTTAAAATTAAAAAAAAAAACAGAGAGAGGATGAAATGGAGATAACTGTTCATTGAAAGTCCGAAAATTATAATTGATAACTCTCTCCTCCAATTTGCAGACACTAGTTACTATATACTTGATAAAACTGGTCAATAATTATTATAACTATTTATACTGGCACTCATGCATGAAATTACAAATAGTTCATAATATTTTAAATTTTGAAATCATATTCATTTCTGGCATATGAATTTTTTGAAACTGTTTCTAAATTAATTTTGGAATTATTTTGAACTTTTGTTCTCATCTTGGTTAATATAGATATTATAATAGACACAATGTTTCGACCAAGTACCCTCTGGTCATCATCTTATAATATATTATAACAACTATATGAACCAAGATGAGAACAAATGTTCAAAATAATTCTAAGATTATTGAAAATTACTAATCTCAGAAATAAATAAAAATTATGTTTCTAAATTTTTGATTATTTTTCAATTATTCTCCCTCATCTTTTCTACCATGCCTATGAAGTGCACCACTGCTTATGAGAATCCCTGATCCATATTAAGAGCAGGATTTAAATTTAGAAAAATATATTTTAGCCAATAATGTTCCATTGCTTTCTTCGGGATCTGAAAGTAAAGATGAAACAAAAGGTTCTGAAAAGTTTTCAGCCCAAGCAAGAATTACTTTCAAGAGAAAATTCTAATGTTGAATCGGAATTTGGGAAAGAGATTATGCTGGAAACTTTAAAGCTCCAGCCTTATATTAGTTCTTTAATTTGTGGAAGTTAGATTGAATGTGATGAAAAATTTTGGCCTTGTAAAAATGTTCAGTGCATCCACAAAGAAAAAGTAAACGAAAGGTAAAAAAAAAATTCAGAAAGCAATGAAATGTTAAAGGTTTAAAAAAAAATTAAAATATATATTTAGAAAGAACATTATTTAAAAAGAACATTATTTAAAAGGATATTATTAAAAAAACATTATTTAAAAAAAACATTATTTAAAACTGAACATTAGCAGTTAACATTAGTTAAAAAGAATATTATTTTAACATTAGTTAAAAAGGACATTATTTAAAAGAACATTATTTAAAAAGAGCATTATTGGTTAAAAAGAACATTAAAATACATATTTGTAAATCTAAATTCTGCTCTTAATATTATGGGATACAAATTCAATATCATCTAAGAATTAACGCAAGCAAAAAAATCAAATTGCACACCTGCAAAAGTGGATCAAAATGACTAAAAACATTTTGGAAAAACCCAGACCAAAGCAAATTTCACAAGTTTGTGTGAAAAGTAAAATTCTGGATGCTGATTGAGTAGGAAATAGCAAATTGATCTATGATGCCGGTCAATTTTTTTTTCACAACTAGAAAAAGAAAATGCCTTTTGGAGCTGGTCACATGACTAAAATCCACTACTTAACCATGTTCTGTGACCGGTCAAAATCAGTCAGAATGGGAGCAGTATCTGATAGCATCTCTTTGCAATGTAAGGAAGAAACTTCATGCCAAGGTCATGCGGCATCGACATATATTCATTCTACCTCTTCTAATTTTCCTTTCTTTATTTTCACCAAAGAAAACAACAACAACAACAACAGGACATCTTCAACTGACTCATAAAACTAAAGACCAATTTCGTTATTTGTTTCATCTTCTTTCTCACCCTGTAGCCAACCTACCAAAAAAGGGAAAGAAACATAAGATTTTTTAATCTTTTTGCATACATACATTCTGCTACTATCTGTATATGCCCCGGAACAATTAGCTACTTACTACAATTTCTCTGGAGCATTTAAACACATGCATTTTTCTATTGGAACATTTCTTCTTCTTCTATGTGCCCTGTCCCTTCAGGACGTAGGCGATCATGGTCTTCCATGTCTCCATATCCCTGGTGGCTCTTTCTCCTGTTACACCACCCAAACCCCGCTCTGCCATCCACTAGCTCAAGCCTATAAATCTAGAATATAAATGTATAGAAACTAGCATGGCCACAAAATTAGGGATCAGTTTATATAATGATTATAATATAAAATTGATCCCCTATTTTATATCCACATTATAATTTCTTATAAACAGTTAGCATATATATTCTTCTATGTGTTTTATCCTTTCAAGTGTTCATGGCTTTCCACGTCTCCCTATCCCTGGTGGCTCTTAGCATGCTTTCTCCTGTTACATCACCCAAACACCGCTCTACCATCCACTAGCTCAAACGCATAAATCTAGAATATAAATATATAGAAATTAGCATGGCCACAAAATGAGGGATCAGTATATATATTGAATATAATACATTATTGAACCCCCATTTTATATATCCGCATTATAATTTCTTATAAACAGTTGGCATATATATTCTTCTATGTGTTTTGTCCTTTCAGGTGTTCATGGCTTTCCATGTCTCCCTATCCCTGGTGGCTCTTAGCATGTTTTCTCCTGTTACACCTTGCAACCCCCTTATAACCAGATCAGGCCCTTTAAATATGTTATCCACTGCCTTCCTCTGTCTCTTTTTCTTTCTATCTGGCCTGTCAGTATCATGTTCTCCAAGCCCTCCTTCCTCATTGCATGTCCCAGGAACTTTAGTTGTCTCTTCCTGATGCTCAGTATTAATTTTCTTTTCATTTCTATCCTTTCTAAAATCTCGTCATTGCTCACATGCTTGATCCATGATATCCTCAGCATCCTTCTGTAGAACCACATTTCAGCTGCTTCAAGTTTTTCTTTCATCTTCGAAGATATTGTCCAGCATTCACTGCCATACCGCACAGCACCGACATTACATAGCAATCCAGTACTTCATGCATTTTCTGTTCGAGTATTTAAATAAATTACAAATTTGTTATTTAGTTCTGTTAAATAAATTACACTTATTTTACAAACAAAATACTTTCATTTTTTTAACCATTCATTCAACTTTCTGATATTTAAAATTGTGAGGACTTCGGTTGTGTTTGGCACAAGACCAATTTGACAAACATAGCTGAGGTGGAAGCAGAAGTGAGGTTGAATGATTGAAAGCGGATGAAGATTTTAATATTCAAGAAACTATTGAGGTGATTACTCGGAATGAAAATTATTTTTTTTATTAGTTCACTTTCTTCTTATGAAGAGAATTTTCATAGAGCATGAGATAGACTTAATGACTTTCCTTACAACTTTGACTCGGATTTTTACCTGGACCTTTACTCAAACTGTTACTTTGATTGGCTACCTTTTACATTGTCTTTATATAGTCAGTCAGTCAGTTAAGTGCCATATGTGATACACGCTTGGGCGATCATGTCTCTCTCAAGACATGACTGACTGGGCAGAAGATTATCCTGCAGTAGGTTGCCATTGCTTTCTGCAGTAGACTGGTTGCCGACCAAGGCTATAGAACCCAATCTGTCCTGTTATTTAACCCATAATTAGAAGGAAGAGATGGATTAATACCTTTCCCAAGGGTATTTGTGCGTAAGTGAATGCAATGAATTCAGCTGGAAATTGAACTCGACTACCCAATTTCTCGTTTTTAGCCGATATGCATTGCACCACAACGAAACACAAAAATGTACATGCATATGGTTAGTTCAGAGCCGAATTCAGATGAAGAGAGGTCCTAGGCTATTCAACTTGTAAAGATGCCTCTGGATTCTCCATTCTCATGGGTAGAGGAAAATAAATGGAAGTGTCTTGAATTAATTTGAGTAAAGCTGAGGATGATGAGTGAGGTGCTTAAGATTACTGAATTTGAGTCTACAATGCAATTATGTGTAAGAAAAGCCTATGACAAATTCAAAAATACTATACACCTTGGCAAGAGGCCTGCTAGATTTTAAAGCCCTAGGCTTCATCCTCCAAAGCCTTTATGTAAGTCAAGCACTGGTGTAGCTCTATTCTAATATGTGCTGCTTGAAGAGTATAAAACTTCTAACAACTTAATAACTAAATGATGTATTTCATACTATTTTTAGTATTTATTGCCAAGTTGATAATTCTAAATGAAAATAGAATGGTTCTTTTGTTATTACTACTTTGCAAAATTTTTCAAGGCAAATAGTGATTATTTATCCATCACACCTTGTAGATTGGCTATATATATATATATATGTAGCCAATCTACAAGGTGTGATGGATAAATAATCGCTATTTGCCTTGAAAAATTTTGCACTATCAGCAATAATTATTAGGCCAGCCCAGTTTCTTTAAAAGAAATAATGTATTTCATACTATTTTTAATATTTATTGCCAAGTGGATAATTCTAAATGAAAATAGAATTGTTCTTTTGTTCTTATTACTTTGCAAAATTTTACAAGGCAAATTGTTACAATTTAACCATCACACCCTGTAGATTTGCAATATATATACTTCAAGCTATAATTATTAGGCCACCCCAGGTTTTTAAAAGAAATTACGTATTTCATACTATTTTTAATATTTATTGCCAAGTGGATAATTCTAAATGAAAATGAAATGGTTCTTTTGCAAAATTTTGCAAGGCAAGGAAGCAAAGACGAACTCGTCTGAATCACCCTAAATTTTCTTCATTCTTTCATTGATGAAACTGCAATATATGTAATTAATAAATATTTATAAATCCATTTGATGCACATGTTATTGTGCAGTATTAACAAAAGAACCATTCTATTTTCATTTACAATTATTCACTTGATAATAAATACTAAAAAACAGTATGAAATACATCATTTTTTTAAAACACTGGGGTGGCCTAATAATTATGGCCGGTAGTGTATATATATATATATATATATATACATCTTTAAAAGATGGATCTCTGCACATTAATAATTTGATGTAGGCTTTAAATACTGTGAAATAATTAGGGAAGAGGGTTTAAAAAATCTGATAGTCACAGAATAATTTGGGCAAGAGAGACAGAGGAAAGTAACGCATAACCTACTTAGAGTGCTTGAGTAAATTAGATGATGGTTTAGGAGAAAAAAACAAAAAAAAACAAAATTTATTAAGAGCCACAAAGATCAGGAAATTGTGGAGAGCCATTAGTCTAGAAGAAGGACAACTCTGAATAGGAATTTAAATGCAATGTCAATACCCATCTCTTAACCACTTGACTCTAGTTCTTTCACCACCCCGTATATCCTTTCCTTTCTCTCCACCTTTGCAACTGTTATCACACCTGTATTCCCATCTTTCTCTTGCTGCTTTCTAACTGGTTCGTCTTTCTCTTCACTCTCTTCTACTTAATCTTTTTACTCTTAAGTAGCCCCCTGCACATCAGTGGCATTACCACCTTGCTCAGGGTGATACGATTAAAAAATAAGCTAATGAAAGTACCTTAGAGTTCACACTGATTTCAACATTCCACTTGCAGTCATGCTTGAAAATAGCACTGACATTTCCTTTTAAGAGATATATTTACCTAAATTATGCAAAAATATCTTGAAATACTAAATTTAGTTAATAAAATCACCATCAGCTTTAACCATGGCCTTAAGTTGACTTCAGAATCTCCTGCATCTCTTCTGGAGGGTCTTGGTGACTGCTTCCATAATCCTTGCCTTCAGTTTATCTTTGTTGTTACGAGGAGTTTTGTTGGTCTCTCTCTCAACTGTACCCTATACAAAATGATTAAAAGTGTTTTAGTCTGGGGATTTAAACAGCCAAATGTGGGGGTTGGTGTAGTTGAAGAAATTGTCTGACAGCCATGATTTGGTTCTCCTGTTTGTGTTGCATGGTGCACAATCCTGTTGCCAGACAAAGAGTCTCCCAGCGGCCACCCTCTTGACTCAAGGTAACACTACCTCATGAAGGCCTCTGTCTTGGGTCAGGGACCCTGTGGGAATTTGATTGGATGCACAATATCATTATCACTAATGATCACTCTAATGACCATTTTAATGACCATTAGATTCATCCAACTTTTTCTGAATTCTCTACACTGTCCTCAGTTTGACAACCAATCATTTTGTATTGTTCATATTGGGTTCCTTCAGCATGAATGCCAAGTGTTACGGCATGTTGTTTCCAAATTTCTGGTGGAGTGAATTTTGTCATGCTTCTTACAGATGGTACCCAACTGACCCTGCTACACTGTGAAAGTGATAAAATCAAAAGGAAAACGATGAGCATGTACAAAATTAAAAATCTAAAATAGCAACAAGTTACCTATGGAGCCTTGTATAAGAGGATTAATATTACATGGCTGTTTATCACTTTTTCTTTGTTTCTCTTGTCTCAAGTCTCTTCCTTATCTATGAGGAAATTGTCCAGCATTCACTGCCATGCTGGAGGATTGATATTAAATAGCAGTTTAACACTCTTTTCTTTGTTTCTCTTGTCTCATGTCTCTTCCTTATCTATGAGGAAATTGTCCAGCATTCACTGCCATGTTGGAGGATTGATATTAAATAGCAGTTTAACACTCTTTTCTTTGTTTCTCTTGTCTCATGTCTCTTCCTTATCTATGAGGGAATTGTCCAGCATTCATTGCCATATTGGAGGATTGATATTAAATAGCAGTTTAACACTCTTTTCTTTGTTTCTCTTGTCTCAAGTCTCTTCCTTATCTATGAGGAAATTGTCCAGCATTCACTGCCATATTGGAGGATTGATATTAAATAGCAGTTTAACACTCTTTTCTTTCTTTCTGTGGTCCCAAGACTCTTCCTTATCTATGAGGAAATTGTCCAGCATTCACTACCATATTGGAGGATTGATATTGAATAGCAATTTAACACTCTTTTCCTTGTTTCTGTTGCCTCGTCTCTTCATTATCTATGAGAAAATTGTCCAGCATTCACTGCTACACTGGAGAACTGATAGCAATTTAGTACTTTACTTTCTGCTTTGTATCTACCAAAACGTCTCACCATATTTACATTTTAAATTTCTATGTTTATGTTCGTCTGTTTTCTAAAGATTTTGTATTTAAGTGTTCTTGATGTGGTCATTAATAAAGCTAAATGCATTTCTAAGAAATTTCATTGAGACCATATGGCACACCAGCTTACCATTCAAGATATGATCTAGAAAAACACAGATGCCTGGCTTTAGCATAAAGATTGAACATTTTAATAGGCTCATCGGTGAAAGCACTCAAATCATCTGCAAAATTAAGGGTTCTGATTTAATCTCATCAGATTGTTCTTTTATATGAGTAATTTTTCATTCTGCGTAAGCATAGCATAGCATCTGCAGATAGGCCTGATTTGACAATTTTGCTCTTTAAGAAAAATCAAAGTAAGGAAGGCAACAAAGGAAACAATTTTATTCGTACGTTGCTTCTCCGCCACACATATCCTCGCATGCAAATACTTGAGGGCTTTCTCGGAGAATTGCTCAACAGATTTAAGAAATGGACAGCAGTCAGAAAAATTCAGCTCACACATTAAATTCACCACACACTTCTTTTCTTGTGCTTCTTTGACCACAGTCATTAAATCATTCTATCAGCCCATTATTTGTTCCAACCCTGCCATCAAACGCTTTTCCCCCCTCAACACTTGTGGGCATGCAATTTACAAAATCTTCAAAAGCAGCAGATTATTCGATATTAACCTCTCCTGCAACAGTTACTACTATTGTCCGATCAGCTGCATCTCGTGTCTGAGTTGTAGTGAAAAACCAAGATCAAAGTAATAAAAAATAAAAAAAAAAAGAAAGAGATTTAGAGATTGTAAGGTTGAAAAAATGGTGATCGCTTGTTAAATTTATATACGTATAAGAGGTAGCAAAAGTATATACACATGTTTAGAACATTCAGCAGCATGTCCAACAGGTGGTGTAAATGATTCAATTACATGCAAAAAGACCCTTTGGGAAAATAGTAATTTATCTCTCTCCCTTAGCTATGGACTGATGGCAAAAGCCATAACAAAAATTCTAACCTCTCTCCCCTTGTGACAACCATTCAATCTCATATAAAGAATTGAAGCAGCCTCGTTAGAAAACTATGAGAAATTAACATGACTAACAAATGCATGGCCAGTCTAGATATAAAATCTCAACATCGCACAGTATTTGCATTATTCGGAATATTGTCCTCATCTTTGTTGCCATTTGTATGACGTTTAATAATAGATCATTCTATTTGTCTATATTTCTGAGATGAGGTAGTATTTGCAGTATTTACATTATTCGGACTATTGTCCTCATTTTTGTTGCCATTTTTAAGATGTTTAATAACAGATCATTCTATTTGTCTATATTTCTGAGATGAGGTAGTATTTACATTATGAGGAATATTGTCCTCATCTTTGTTGCCATTTGTACGACATTTAATAATAGATCATTCTATTTGTCTATATTTCTAAGATGAGAGAATATTTACAAAATTTACATTATTCAGACTATTGTCCTCATCTTTGTTGCCATTTGTCTGAAGAGATCATTCTATTTGTCTATATTTCTAAGATGAGGGAATATTTACAAAATTTACATTATTCGGACTATTGTCCTCAACTTTGTTGCCATTTGTATGATGTTTAATAATAGATCATTCTATTTGTCTATATTTCTGAGATGAGGTAGTATTTACAGTATTTACATTATTCGGACTATTGTCCTCAACTTTGTTGCCATTTGTATGATGTTTAATAATAGATCATTCTATTTGTCTATATTTCTGAGATGAGGTAGTATTTACAGTATTTACATTATTCGGACTATTGTCCTCAACTTTGTTGCCATTTGTATGATGTTTAATAATAGATCATTCTATTTGTCTATATTTCTGAGATGAGGTAGTATTTACAGTATTTACATTATTCGGACCATTGTCTTCATCTTTGTTGCCATTTGTATGACATTTCAGCCGTTGTACGCCCCAGCCTTCTTCAGGTGCTAGGAATTTTGAACTGAACCCTTTATTACAATCACTGTGGTAAATCATCCTTATTCCTTGCAAATCCTTCAATTGGACACATGGCCCAGTAGATATAAACGTTGGTTAATTCTTGTGACTTGATCCGAAGAGATTTGAGGTCAATATAGCAGTGGTGAACAAGTAACTTGCAGGGTTAAAGGGAGATAACATGACTTTTAATCAAGGTATTCGCAAGGAATGAGGATGATATTCCCAAGTGATTGTAATAAAGTGTTTGGTTTGAAATTTCTAGCACCTGTTGGCTGAAACATCTTACAAATGGCAACAAAGATGAGGACAATAGTCCAAATAATGTAAATACTGTAAATTCTACCTCATCTCAGAAATATAGAGAAATAGAATGATCTATTATTAAACGTTGTACAAAGGGCAACAAAGATGTAGACAATAGTCCGAATAATGTAAAAACTGGAAATACTACCGCATTTCAGAAACATATCAAATAGAATGATCTATTCTTAAACGTCGTACAAATGGCAACAAATATGAGGACAATAGACCGAATAATGTAAATACTGTAAATACTACCTCATCTCAGAAATATAGACAAATAGAATGATCTATTCTTAAACGTCGTACAAATGGCAACAAATATGAGGACAATAGTCCAAATAATGTAAATACTGTAAATACTATCCCAGTTGAAAAATGTCGAAATCTCCTAAAAAAAGCATCTCTCAACCAACAGCTAAAATAATAATAAAAGTCTGCCACTTAATCATCAATCAATGCTATTTCACATTTAATAATGAATTTTACAAACCAAAATTTGAATTACCAATGGGATCACCTCTTACTTGAGTCATCATCATTTATCTCTCACACCCAATGGTGCATAGGGCAGCAACTTTTTGTTGTTGTTTCTGTAACAAACTTTTTTTTACGGGGCAGGGTTGTTAGCCCTGTATCCAACTCCCAAACCTGGAGGACCAATGGACCATTCATTGGTCCTTACGTTTACAGCACCTGGTATTCCCAAATGGTCACCCATTTAAGTACTGACCAGGCTCGATATTGCTTAACTTCGGTGATCAGACAGGAACCGGTGCATTCAACATGATATTGCCATAGAGTCTCACTTGAGCGATAGCATGTATCTTCTTAGAAATTCTTAAATCTCGTTCATTCAAAAAATATTTGACCCAAATAATCAACATATAATATTTTCTGGCTTACAAGATGCTGCGTCTTGGAAGACACGTCCTAATATTGGAAAGAAATTTACAAGAAAAAAATAATTCTCATACAACAACCTATTCACCATGTTCCCTTGCATACAAGTGCAATGTATTGTTTACATTAATGATTTTGTATGACAATGACATACTAGTGGTGATTAGTAAATATACTAAACATCTTTCATTGTCCAAGGATGGTTTCATTTTCTTAAAATTAATTCAAAATCTTAAAAACATGCATGTGTAGGAGCCTTGGCTATGTTTGTCAATTTGGCCTTGTGCCAAACACAACTGATGTTCACAAAATTTAAAATATCAGAAGGTTAAATGAATGGTTGGAAAATGAAAGTATTTTGTTTGTAAAATAAGTGTAATTTATTTAATAGAACTAAATAACAAATTTGTTAATAGTAAAATACTCAAATAGAAAATGTATGTCGTTAATTATTTTGTTTGAGTGAAATGTTTCAATAGAAAAATGCATCTGGTTAAATGTTCCGTAGAAATAGTAGTAAGTAGCTAAGTGTCCCTGGGTGTATTCTGATAGTAGCGGAATGTATGTAAGTAAAAAGATTAAAATGGTTGCTAATAAAAGTCTGTGTTCTTTTCCCTTTTATGGCCTGAGAAAAAGTGAAAAGGAAAGTCAAGGTAATGAAGGAGATTGTACTTATCGAAGTCAGTTGAAGTTGTCCTGTTGTTGTTTTCTTTGGCTGCTTTTGGGTGAAGATGAAGAAAGGATAATTGAAAGGAGAGGTAGAATGAATGTGTGACGTGCCCTTACGTCCCGGTCTGCTTCTTAAAATTTCTTTTTTGTTACATTGCCATATAATTTGTCAGCTCACTTGACTGGTCATGGTAGAAACCAAGGTCGCGTAATAATTCGTTTACAAATGGAAAATATTCAAAAGTTCTACAATATAATTGTATTGAACACTTTTTAATACAAATGTGCACTGGTCTAATTTTATTATGACCAAAAACTCAGTAATTAAACAATCAATAAATATATATATATATATATATATATATATATATATATACGTAAAAAAATCACAAGATCGCCAAAACCTACCGCGTTTTCACACAACGAGCCGTTGTGTGAAACCGCGTTAGGTTTTGGCGATCTTGTGATTTTTTTACGTGTCTTTGCTCTACATTGCTTCCTCTTTGTTATTCCGCTTTGGTTAGTTCTGTATCGAGCACTTTTTCTTTCTTTGTGGTTGGTTCCGTTTGGGTTTTTTTTTCTTTACTGCGGGGTATTGTATGTATTGTCTGTATTCCGCAGTTTTCTTTTTTTCCCCCCTCTTGTCCAACGCCTTATAGCGATGGACAATAACGGAGTTAGATTCTGTCTGTTATTTGTTGTCCTCAAAGTTTATTTTCGTATAATTTTAGGATTTAGATACTTACAGAGTCGGTCTTGTTATTATATATATATATATATATTAGTCATCCACATATTTTATTAATCATATCACCCCGAGCAAGGCGGTAATGCCACTGGTGCGCAGGGGGTTACATAAGAGATAAAAGATTGGAAAAGAGAAAGCCGGAAACCACATTCTACACAGGGAACAAGGGATGAGCCTCTTTACCCGTTCAGTAGACGTGGGTGGATAAGCCTGTTTTGCTGTATCACAGCTCATCAGTGTAGCTAGACACATCCACTTGCTTCTGGCTGGGATCGAAACTAGACCGATTTGGTATCAGTCAGAGTCGCTACTCCCTAAGCCATCGACGCATGGAATCAGAGAAGAGGAAATTTTAACGTGTTGTATAGAAGCAGTGTAAACACACGCCAGTCACTGAAAGAACTCAATTCATTTCTGAAGAGTTATGCATATATATATAGTGGAAACTGCTTTTAAAATTTTCTTCTTTAGAGAGCTCAATCATGAGAGCATAATATATTATATATACATATATATGTATATGTATATGTATATATATATATCTATACATATATATATATATATTAGTCATCCACATACAAGCCTGTTTCACTGTATCACGGCTCATCAGTGTGGCTAGACACATCCACTTGCTTATCATTTATATTAACTATTTTCCAGTACAATTTTTTGTTGTTCAAAAATAAGTCAGTCATTGTTCAAGTGCTGACCAATTTATATCTGAACAGAAGACATTGTAATGGTCTGTTAAGATGTGTGTATATACTTTGGGGAACACTCAGTAGATTGAGTTTTACTCAAAAGAACCAGGTAAAAGAAATTGAATTAGAAAGTCTGGAACATTTTAGCAGGAATGTTTTAGGTGCTTAAATGACATTGAACGGATAAAAGAACCGAGAGAACTTAAAAAACAAAATGTGTCAAGCACAGAGAGCGAAACACGAATGAACAGGCTGAGAAAGATTGGTAAAGAAACTTCCTGACACTTTCCTATTGTAATATTGGTCAGTGCTAACCTGGTGCCTGTTTCAGAACAAGACTTCACTTTATTCAATATTACACTTTCATTTTTTTACCTGTCACTCACAAGCTTCTAATATTTCTTGCCTCATCAATTATTTATTGACTAGTATATTCAGAGGTGTTATTCTTAAACTCTCTTTTCTTTTTATATAATATTTTCCAATCAGCTCCAGCAGTGAGCCATATCTGATAAGACCAAGATAGGTTAACTTGTGAATGCGGATATTTTCTTGAGAATTTTTTCCATAACATATGCTTTCTTCTTGAGTCTCTTTTTTTTTTTAATCATATCACCCCGAGCAAGGCAGTAACGCCACTGATGTGCAGGGGGCTACATAAGAGTGAAAAGATTGGAAAAGAGAAAAGCGGAAACCACATCCTAAACAAGGAACAAGGGATGAGCCTCTTCACCTGTTCAATAGACATGGGTGGAGTGTGAACCAGGCAATAGTTTAGTCTATCTACTCCAATTTAAAAAAAAAGAAAGAAAAAAAAGTGAAAAGATTGGAAAAGAGAAAACCGGGAACCGCATCCTAAACAGGGAACAAGGGATGAGCCTCTTCACCTGTTCAATAGACATGGGTGGAGTGTGAACCGGGCGATAGTTTAGTCTATCTACTCCAATTGAAAAAAAAAAGAAGGAAAGTGAAAAGATTGGAAAAGAGAAAACCGGAAACCACATCCTAAACAGGTTGACTGAAAAAAGCCTAATTCTGATTGGTTCAATTCGCTGCAGTCATAGACTATTGTTGCACTTTTACATACAGCTCTGTCATTTGAACGCACGGATCAAAATCTGACGAGATGAATAGAACAAGTAAAGAAAAAATAATGTCTTTAATCAAACATGTTTCACTTTAACAAGCTTCTTCAGAGATTCTTTGTGTAGACAAATGATTTGAAAAATTAAAAAAAAATTTTTTTAAATCCATCGAGCAAACCTCAGTCAATATACTGTCTCTTTGGATATTTTGAAAAGTTTTTTTGTAATTTCTTTAATTTTTAAAAGAGAAAACTAATGTGGGAAAATCTTCTGCCAAATCAGTCATGTCTCTTTCGAGACATGATCACCCAAGCATGTATCACATATAGCAATTAACTGACCAATCTGGATAAAAGATTTGAATTGCAGAACAGACTGGGTTCTCTTGCCTTGGTTGGTAACCAGTCTACTGCAGAAAGTAATGGCAACCTACTGCAGGAAAATGTTCTGCCAAGTCAGTCATTTTCATTTTCTTGTACTTCCATTCCATTTACTTGCTTCTCCAACAGCTACAATCTCCAAGAATTTAAATGTAAAGTCAATAGTCATCTCCTATCTCACTAACCTGCATCCTCTCTCTCATGGTCCTTTCTCCGTCCACTCAGCTCTCACCAGTATTCTCGTCCTTCTCTTACCCACTTCTTGACACCCCCTTTCGAGACATGATCACCCATGAATGTATCACATATAGCACTTAACTGACTAACTGATTAAAAGTAAAATAAACAAATTTAAACTAAGTTATATTTTCTTTTAAAAATTTCAACACACCAACAACTTATTCAAATATCTTTTTTTACATTTGCCTCTTCCAAGGTTTACTGACATTAAAGTCGAACCTTACACTCCATTTTGAAATGTTAGATTTCGATAAAATGTAATGCAGTGAATGCTGGGTAATCTCCTAGATGAAAAAAATATTTGAAGGAACAAAGACGTGGTTCTGTGGACCGAACATGTGAGCAATGAAAAAGTTTTAAGGAAATAAGAAAAAAAAGTACAGTCCATAAATCTATTTTTGGTGCTTAAAGGAGCTTTTCAGTGATGTCCTGCCTTCATTGCCGATTTCGGTTTTTTAAAAATTATATCGGCTCTGGCAGTAACCCCAAATTTTGGTCCAGAAGTACCAAGTCTTCTCCTCAATTTTGTGCTACATGTCTGGATTTACCGACACTTCCCTGTGTCTCTTCTAGAAATACTTTCATGGCTTCTACTTCGATGAGCTTAGCTCACTGGTACCCCTATATATGAATTTACTCGAGCCACAAGATTAGCAACTAGGTCCCATTCTTTTACTGTCAAACCAATAAAATGTGAACACAAATTCTACTACACAGCTTTTTTTCTTGCACTTCCTGCCTGTGGAATTCCCTTCCGTACACTTGCTTACCCGACAGCTACAATCTTCAAGAATTCAAATGTAAAGTCAATAGTCACCTCCTTTAATTTACATCCTCTCTCTCTCACATGCTTTTTTCTCCGTCCACCCCACTCATCAGTATTCTCTTCCTTCTCATACTCTCTTCCTGACACCCCCTGTAATCTGTCGCTCTTTCTCATAACTTCCCTCCTATGTAACCCCCTGCACAACAGTGGCAGTAAACTGCCTTGCTTGGGGTGATATGATTATTAAAAAAAAAAATAATGTGGATATAAAGCTTCTTTTCTTGCACTTCCCGCCTGTGAAATTCCCTTCCATTTACTTGTTTTCCCGACAGCTACAATCTCCAAGAATGTAAATGTAAAGTCAATAGTCTTCTCTTATCTTACTAACCTGCATCCTCTCTCTGTCTTACTTCTTTCTCCATCCACTCCACTCTCATCAGTATTCTCATCCTTCTCTTACCCACTTCCTGGGATCAATTCTACATTACAATCAATATATAAATTGATCCCTCACTTTATGGCCACAGTCATCTTTCTCTTACATATTTCCTGACACCCCCTATATAACCTGTCACTCTTTCTCATAACTTTCCTCATATGTAACCCCCTGCACAACAGTAGCAGTAAAATGTCTTGCTTGGGGCAGCACGATTATAAAAATAAAAAAAAATATTTCTTTTTGGCAGAATTCATATTTCTTTTTGTTAACTCTAGCCAATGAGAAGAGTTAATTTTTTCCACCCTCATCTATTTAATAACAAAATCCGAGTTGCACCCGTTTCTTGCCTCTCTATTTGCGGTTACGCTTTCTGGTATGTTTGTCCATTTTTTCTTTCTTCACTAAATTGACCCTTATACTTAAAATAAGAAAAATAAAGTTGAAGTTTCTAAAGCACCTAATGATGAAAAGAGGGCTTAGAAAATCTGACACTCACAAGACTGCAGGTAAAAGGAACAGAGGAAAACAGTGCATAGCCTATATAACAAATTTGTGTAAATGGCTGGCAAAATATGGATTAGGAAGAGATCACTATAAGCGACAAAGGATAGGATACTGTGGAGAGCCATGATCACACGCATTCTGAAGAGACACAATACATGGAAGAAGAACTAAATATTAAGTTACAGATTCAAGTAACTCTTGCTTGTATTGAAGGATCTAGCTATTGTCTACGATAGATGGATGACACCTTTTGTGTATTTGAAAATTAAGTTGAAGCCGTAGTTTTCCATCAAGGACTGAATGAATACATTGCACTCTGCATTGCATTTCTCAAGTGAAAAGAAAGAAAATGGTGTTCTTTGTTATCTCAACGTCTTGGCCCACAGATCAAATATAAGATTTCTTACATTAGTGTACCTGAAACAAACCTTTACAGGTTTATTTACACAGTGCAATTCCTTCTGTTCTTAAGAGCCGAAAATCAATTTGATTAAAATCATGGTTCATGTGGCCTTGGTTATATACTTGGAAACTAAATCAGATTCATAAATTGAATTTATTACGAAGGTTCTAAGCAAGGATGGTTACATTTGAATGTTGTAAAGTTCATCATTAGAGAATATATATATATATAATCATGGTTCATGTGGCCTTGGTTATATACTTGGAAACTGAATCAGATTCATGAACTGAATTTATTGGGAAGGTTCTAAGCAAGGATGGTTACAATTTCCTGTCTGCTTGGGTTTAACTTGGATTAGTGAGGTAATGAGTGCAAAATTTGTTATTATTAAACTGTTATTTTTCTCCAAACCTACATATTGCTTTTGGTAAGTGACCTTCATTGAGAGCAATCCAGAAGGATGTTCGGATGTTCTGCCTACCAATCATGTTAGAGCTGATTTTTACATATTCAATTGTCAGTTCATTCTACGTTAAAGGATAGGGACACAGATCAACCAACACATAGCAGGATCAGGGATTAGTTTTAAAGATTTCATTACACCCAAACAACGCCGGGCTATACTCCTAGTTTTTAAGAAAATCCGTTCATTCTCAGAAATAATCTTTCACATATTACAATAAAAAAATGTCAGAAATGAGCCGTAACGTTTCATTCATTTCTTAAGTTACCCAAGTACTTTTAACCTCTTTCCGAGATCATCTTCAGGGGTGTGATTTATGGTAACAAATGTAACCGGAAAACAGTTTCAAATAGAACAGTTGACAAACTACTGGCGTTCATTAGAAAATGAAAATTATCCAAAATGAAAATTTTTTTTATATGTTATAAGTGGAGAGTGACAAGATGGGACTACAAATAAACTTTAAGAAAACTGAGTGCATGGTCATCAGCAAAAGATACAACCCAAAATGCCAAATACAGGTGGGGGATAACAGAATCAAACAAGTCCAAGAATTTAAGTACCTAGGAAGTGTTCTAACAGGAGATGGAAAGTGCGACACGGAGATCCGAAGGCGAATTGGCATGGCAAAGGACGTGTTCCAGAAGATGAGCAAAATACTAACACACAGGAAGATCTCAATAGAAACGAAGAAAAGAGTGCTAGACTGCTACGTGATGTCAGTTCTTCAGTACGGCTGTGAATGCTGGACAATATCATCGAAAATGAGGACAAAACTGGAAGCGGCCGAAATGTGGTTCTACAGAAGGATGCTACGGATATCGTGGACTGAGCATACAAGCAACGACAAAGTGTTATAAAGAATGGCAACAAAAAGGAAATTGATGCTGAGCATCAGGAAGAGACAACTGAAGTTCCTGGGACATGCAATGAGGAAGGAGAGCCTGGAGAACCTGATACTGACTGGTCAGATAGAAGGAAGGAGAGACAGAGGAAGGCAGCGGATAACATATTTGCAGGGTCTGATCAGGTGGATGACGGAACGGGGGTTGCCAGGAGCAACAGGAGCAAACATACTAAGAGCCACAAGGGATAGGGAGACGTGGAGATCCATGATCGCCTACGTCCTGAAGGGACAGGGCACATAGAAGAAGAAGAATGTCAGGGTCATGCACGTGTTAAAGCATGACAAAACTGTTCTTTTTACAAACACAGTCAATAATATTCACAGCTGATTTTATTAATTGACGGCTTAAGTGTTTTAATGAATATTGCCTTTTGTTGTTTTCTTGGTGATTGTAATACACAAAAGATTATCGGTGATTATGAACGGATTTTATTAAAAATAAGCAATCATAATGCTTGCAATTTATTTAATCTGACATGCTTAAAAGAAAATTTGCAGCCTAAATACACAAATATATATATATATATATACACACACACACGCAAGGTAAAGTGATTAAATTTGTAATTGAACTTTTCTCATCTTTATATAAGTATGAACAATAAAGTGTAAAATTTGTATTTGCAAATGCTTTCGGTAATTCTATTATTAGTTGTCAACAAATTTTTTAACTAAATATACAGATTTTATCAGTCATCTTTAATGAAACATGTATTGCAGCCAAAATACAATTTTATATATATATAGTGAAACCAATCAAATATAATCACAACTTTTACCCCAGCAGCTTCTTTGCTCGCCCTTCCCATCTGAGGAATTTCCTTCCATATACTTGCTTCCCTGAAAACTACAATTTCCAAGAATTTAAATGCAAAGTCAAGTGCCATCTCTTATCTTCTTGACTCACATCCTTTCCCTGACAACCGTTGTATCATGTTCTTCTTCCTTTCCACTCTACTCTCTTGCAGCTCTCTTCACACCAGTGTTCTCATCCTTCTCTTACCCACTCTCTCTAATTTGTTCCTCTTTCTCATCACTCTCCTCTTAATGTCAATTGCCATCTCTTATCTCCTTGACTCGCATCCTTTCCCTGACAACCCTTGTATCATGTTCTTCTTCCTTTCCACTCTACTCTCATGCAGCCCTCTTCACACCAGTGTTCTCATCCTTCTCTTACCCACTATAACTTGTTCCTCTTTCTCATCACTCTCCTCTTAATATCAATTGCCATCTCTTATCTCCTTGACTCGCATCCTTTCCCTGACAACCCTTGTATCATGTTCTTCTTCCTTTCCACTCTACTCTCATGCAGCCCTCTTCACACTAGTGTTCTCATCCTTCTCTTACCCACTCTCTCTAACTTGTTCCTCTTTCTCATCACTCTCCTCTTAATATCAATTGCCATCTCTTATCTCCTTGACTCACATCCTTTCCCTGACAACCCTTGTATCATGTTCTTCTTCCTTTCCACTCTACTCTCATGCAGCCCTCTTCACACCAGTGTTCTCATCCTTCTCTCACCCACTCTCTCTAACTTGTTCCTCTTTCTCATCACTCTCCTCTTAATGTCAATTGCCATCTCTTATCTCCTTGACTCACATCCTTTCCCTGACAACCCTTGTATCATGTTCTTCTTCCTTTCCACTCTACTCTCATGCAGCCCTCTTCACACCAGTGTTCTCATTCTTCTCTCACCCACTCTCTCTAACTTGTTCCTCTTTCTCATCACTCTCCTCTTAATGTCAATTGCCATCTCTTATCTCCTTGACTCGCATCCTTTCCCTGACAACCCTCGTATCATGGTCTTCTTCCTTTCCACTCAACTCTCATGCAGCTCTCTTCACACCAGTGTTCTCCTCCTTCTCTTACCCACTCTCTCTAACTTGTTCCTCTTTCTCATCACTCTCCTCTTAATGTCAATTGCCATCTCTTATCTCCTTGACTCGCATCCTTTCCCTGACAACCCTTGTATCATGTTCTTTTCCCTTTCCACTCTACTCTCATGCAGCCCTCTTCACACCAGTGTTCTCATCCTTCTCTTACCCACTCTCTCTAACTTCTTCCGCTTTCTCATCACTCTCCTCTTAATATCAATTGCCATCTCTTATCTCCTTGACTCACATCCTTTCCCTGACAACCCTTGTATCATGTTCTTCTTCCTTTCCACTCTACTCTCATGCAGCCCTCTTCACACCAGTGTTCTCATCCTTCTCTTACCCACTCTCTCTAACTTGTTCCTCTTTCTCATCACTCTCTTCTTAATGTCAATTGCCATCTCTTATCTTCTTGACTCGCATCCTTTCCCTGACAACCCTTGTATCATGTTCTTCTTCCTTTCCACTCTACTCTCATGCAGCCCTCTTCACACCAGTGTTCTCATCCTTCTCTTACCCACTCTCTCTAACTTGTTCCTCTTTCTCATCACTCTCCTCTTAATGTCAACTGCCATCTCTTATCTCCTTGACTCACATCCTTTCCCTGACAACCCTTGTATCATGTTCTTCTTCCTTTCCACTCTACTCTCAAGCAGCCCTCTTCACACCAGTGTTCTCATCCTTCTCTTACCCACTCTCTCTAAATTGTTCCTCTTTCTCATCAGTCTCCTCTTAATGTCAATTGCCATCTCTTATCTTCTTGACTCGCATCCTTTCCCTGACAACCCTTGTATCATGTTCTTCTTCCTTTCCACTCTACTCTCAAGCAGCCCTCTTCACACCAGTGTTCTCATCCTTCTCTTACCCACTCTCTCTAAATTGTTCCTCTTTCTCATCAGTCTCCTCTTAATGTCAATTGCCATCTCTTATCTTCTTGACTCGCATCCTTTCCCTGACAACCCTTGTATCATGTCCTTCTTCCTTTCCACTCTACTCTCATGCAGCCCTCTTCACACCAGTGTTCTCATCCTTCTCTTACCCACTCTCTCTAACTTGTTCCTCTTTCTCATCACTCTCCTCTTAATATCAATTGCCATCTCTTATCTCCTTGACTCACATCCTTTCCCTGACAACCCTCGTATCATGGTCTTCTTCCTTTCCACTCAACTCTCATGCAGCTCTCTTCACACCAGTGTTCTCCTCCTTCTCTTACCCACTCTCTCTAACTTGTTCCTCTTTCTCATCACTCTCCTCTTAATGTCAATTGCCATCTCTTATCTCCTTGACTCGCATCCTTTCCCTGACAACCCTTGTATCATGTTCTTTTCCCTTTCCACTCTACTCTCATGCAGCCCTCTTCACACCAGTGTTCTCATCCTTCTCTTACCCACTCTCTCTAACTTCTTCCGCTTTCTCATCACTCTCCTCTTAATATCAATTGCCATCTCTTATCTCCTTGACTCACACCCTTTCCCTGACAACCCTTGTATCATGTTCTTTCTTCCTTTCCACTCTACTCTCATGCAGCCCTCTTCACACCAGTGTTCTCATCCTTCTCTTACCCACTCTCTCTAACTTGTTCCTCTTTCTCATCACTCTCCTCTTAATGTCAACTGCCATCTCTTATCTCCTTGACTCACATCCTTTCCCTGACAACCCTTGTATCATGTTCTTCTTCCTTTCCACTCTACTCTCAAGCAGCCCTCTTCACACCAGTGTTCTCATCCTTCTCTTACCCACTCTCTCTAAATTGTTCCTCTTTCTCATCAGTCTCCTCTTAATGTCAATTGCCATCTCTTATCTTCTTGACTCGCATCCTTTCCCTGACAACCCTTGTATCATGTTCTTCTTCCTTTCCACTCTACTCTCATGCAGCCCTCTTCACACCAGTGTTCTCATCCTTTTCCTACCCATTCTCTGACTTCACTGTAACTTGTTCCTCTTTCTCATCACTCACCTCTTCTGTAACCCCCTGAGCAGCAGTAGCAGTTCTGTTTTGCCTGGGGTGAAATGAAAAAAAAATAGATACATTTATATATATATATATATATATATATATATATATATATATATATATATACGAGAGAAAATAAAAAATGATCCACACACTTGTCTGAAGATATATTATGGCAAAAGTCATGCAATTAATATTTTACTTAACTTCATGTGTGTATATATATATATGAAGGAAAGTCAAAAATGATTTGCCCTCTTGTCTAAAGATGTGCTATAGCAAAATTGCTCATAATAGTTCACTTTTTCTCCTGTATATATATGGCAGACTTTGAAAAACAGTAGCTACTCTGGCATGTACGCATCGCTTGTTCAGTAATGAATTAGAGCACTCTGGCTATTGGGCATGTATAATGATAATATACATGCGAAAAAGTCTGCCTCCTTCTACCGAGCGCCCATAGCCCAAAGGTAGAATTGCTGACTGATGCCATTTCAGTTGGGTTTCAATCCTGGGTTAAAAAGCAATCAAAGTCTAACTGTACTGATGAGCTGTGATACAGCAAAACAGATCTGTCTGCGGATGTATATATATATAAATGTTTTTATAATTGTTTTACCTCAAGCAAAGCAGTACAGCCACAAGAGGAGAGCGAAGAGAAAGAGGAACCATTCACGGGGGTTGTCTTGTTATGGGTAAGATAAGGATTGGAATAATGGTTTTAAAGGAGTTACATGAGAGTAGAGTGAAAAAGGGAGAAGCACAAGCTACAGGGCATGTCAGAGAATGGGTAAGAGAAGGATGGCAATACTGGTGTGAAGAGAATTGCGAGAGAGAAGAAAGAAAAAGGGAGAAGAACAAAATACAGGGGTGCTGGGGAAATAAGGATGGGAGTCAAGGGGATAAGAGATGGTAACTGACATTGCATTTAAACTCTTGGAGATTGTAGCTATCAGCAAAGCAAGTAAATGGAAGGGAGTTCCATGAGTGAGAAGTATGTGAAAAGAAACTGATAGAGTAAAAGTAATGGCTGCATTTGGTTGCTAGATCTGTAAAACGGTGGGATTTTGATGCCGGTCTGGCTGCTCAAGCAAATTCTTGTAGAGAGGGCCCCAGGAAGCTAAGCTTGTTGAAGCAAAGGCTGTGAAAATATTTGTAGATGAGACAGAAAAGCCACATCCTGTCAGTGAGAAAGTGACTGGAGTCGAGCTGCCAGGTTCAGACTCACTACACTGCAGATTCCTTCTGGATCCTGTCATCAACCTCGAGATGAATGGCAGTGGCACCCAACCAGATATGACAACAGTATTCAATGCACAGGCAGATGGTTGAAGTGTAAGATGGAGTCAGGCAAGAAAAACTTCCTGGCCTGACACAGTGACCCAACCTTCCTAGCAGTGGATTTAGCTATTGATTCAATGTAGTTGTTCCATATATATATATATATATATATCCTAGCAGTATAGCCCGCTGTTGCTCGGGTGTAATGAAAGCTTTAAAACTAATCCATGGTCCTGGAGCTCAGACGTTTTGGATGTTGGCACAAAAGACTAAAAAGCAATAGTTGTTTCCAGTTAAAGCAAAACCATAGACTGAAAGAAAAATGAATGGATGCAAGTCAAATTTTGATTTCCTGCTATCGATATCAAATAAGTTTTTTTTGTTGTAAACTGAATTTTGAAGGCTAAATAAGTCCTCTGAGTAAATGGTATCATGGCTGAGACTAAGAACTACAATTAAACCTACTTAGAGCAAAACCCGAAGCAAAAACTAAAATAAAAGGGCTGAAAAATATACACAGATATACAGGTAGATAAACAGACACGCACACAAACATCTTGCCTTTTATATATATATATATATATATATATTATCAATTTTCTGCACTATTGTAAGAACTGCAACCTTGAAACTTCTGGATATCGTTTCTTATGCTTTTGTCTATGAGTGTATCAAATTTGATTAAAATCGAACCACTCCTTCTATAACTCGATTTTTTCGATTATCAATTTTCGATATTTATTGGGGGTACCTCAACACAAAACCTAGCTAAGAACACTCGCAGATGCTTATAATACAACTGTGTAAATTTTCAAGAAAATTGGTTCAGCTGTTTCGGAGTCTATAGGTAATGGACACACACACACACACACACACACACAGACAAAGTTCCATTTGTAATTAATTTAGATATATATATATATATATATATTAGATATTAATGAAAAAAATCTGTAACATAAATTGTCCTTATATATGGTTTGTTTTATTTCATAATTTTTTTTTTTTTTTTTTCAGATATTGCAGGAGAAATAAAAGTTCTAATCAGAAAATGGAAGAACTGGGATTGCTGTCTACTCGTTTCTCACGCTGTCTATCTCTTGATGGTTGGGAATTGCCACGCGATAATGTGGTATTAAACAGAAAGCTTGGTGCGGGGGCATTTGGGACTGTCTTCGGTGGTGAAGCATTTTTAGATGATCAAGGTTGGCAGGCAGTTGCAGTAAAAACTCTCAAAGTAGGATCAACAATTGAACAAAAGGTAATAAAATCTCACTTTGGATTCTTTGTGACTCATATTTCTGTAGTTACGTATTTATAAAAGAATTGAAGCACACCCGAGCGAGTTTCAGATTACTGTCACAATTTACGATATGGTCTCATCCATATCGTTAAATTTCAGGAAGAGTGTAAACAGAAATGTGCATTGTGATGCAGTGGATATCGTTTCAGAACAAAGAAATCGGGAAGCTGAGTTTGAATTTTAGTTGAATTCCTTGCAGTCACTTATGCGCAAATACACTTGGGAAAGGTATTAATCCATCCTCCAGTTATGGGTTAAATAATAGAACAGATTGAGTTCTAAAGGCCTTGGTCAGCAACCAGTCTTATGCAGAAAGCAATGGTAACCTACTGCGGGATAATCTTCTGCCCAGTGAGTCATATCTCTTTCAAGACATGATTGCCCAAGCATGTATCACGTATGGCACTTAAACGACTGACTGAATATAATAGTTGGAAACATAATTAAAACTTTTACTGGGCATAAAGTTGGGGATCGGTTTTTTATTGTTATGAAGTAATAAATTGATCCCCCACTAATTATACTACTATGGCAATGAACATTTAGATTTCCACATCTCATTTTTCCATCATCCTATATAACAGGATAATCTTCTTCCCAGTCAGTCATGTCTCAAAAGAGACATGATCGCCCAAGCGTGTTTCACGTATGGCACTTAAACGACTGACTGAATATAATAGTTGGAAACATAATTAAAACTTTTACTGGGCATAAAGTTGGGGATCGGTTTTTTATTGTTATGAAGTAATAAATTGATCCCCCACTAATTATACTACTATGGCAATGAACATTTAGATTTCCACATCTCATTTTTCCATCATCCTATATAACAGGATAATCTTCTTCCCAGTCAGTCATGTCTCAAAAGAGACATGATCGCTCCCAAGCGTGTTTCACGTATGGCACTTAAACGACTGACTGAATATAATAGTTGGAAACATAATTAAAACTTTTACTGGGCATAAAGTTGGGGATCGGTTTTTTATTGTTATGAAGTAATAAATTGATCCCCCACTAATTATACTACTATGGCAATGAACATTTAGATTTCCACATCTCATTTTTCCATCATCCTATATAACAGGATAATCTTCTTCCCAGTCAGTCATGTCTCAAAAGAGACATGATCGCCCAAGCGTGTTTCACGTATGGCACTTAAACGACTGACTGAATATAATAGTTGGAAACATAATTAAAACTTTTACTGGGCATAAAGTTGGGGATCGGTTTTTTATTGTTATGAAGTAATAAATTGATCCCCCACTAATTATACTACTATGGCAATGAACATTTAGATTTCCACATCTCATTTTTCCATCATCCTATATAACAGGATAATCTTCTTCCCAGTCAGTCATGTCTCAAAAGAGACATGATCGCCCAAGCGTGTTTCACGTATGGCACTTAAACGACTGACTGAATATAATAGTTGGAAACATAATTAAAACTTTTACTGGGCATAAAGTTGGGGATCGGTTTTTTATTGTTATGAAGTAATAAATTGATCCCCCACTAATTATACTACTATGGCAATGAACATTTAGATTTCCACATCTCATTTTTCCATCATCCTATATAACAGGATAATCTTCTTCCCAGTCAGTCATGTCTCAAAAGAGACATGATCGCCCAAGCGTGTTTCACGTATGGCACTTAAATGACTGACTGAATATAATAGTTGGAAACATAATTAAAACTTTTACTGGGCATAAAGTTGGGGATCGGTTTTTTATTGTTATGAAGTAATAAATTGATCCCCCACTAATTATACTACTATGGCAATGAACATTTAGATTTCCACATCTCATTTTTCCATCATCCTATGTAACGGGATAATCTTCCCAGTCAGTCATGTCTCAAAAGAGACATGATTGCCCAAGCATGTATCACGTATGGCACTTAAACGACTGACTGAATATAATAGTTGGAAACATAATTAAAACTTTTACTGGGCATAAAGTTGGGGATCGGTTTTTTATTGTTATGAAGTAATAAATTGATCCCCCACTAATTATACTACTATGGCAATGAACATTTAGATTTCCACATCTCATTTTTCCATCATCCTATATAACAGGATAATCTTCTTCCCAGTCAGTCATGTCTCAAAAGAGACATGATCGCCCAAGCGTGTTTCACGTATGGCACTTAAACGACTGACTGAATATAATAGTTGGAAACATAATTAAAACTTTTACTGGGCATAAAGTTGGGGATCGGTTTTTTATTGTTATGAAGTAATAAATTGATCCCCCACTAATTATACTACTATGGCAATGAACATTTAGATTTCCACATCTCATTTTTCCATCATCCTATGTAACGGGATAATCTTCCCAGTCAGTCATGTCTCAAAAGAGACATGATTGCCCAAGCATGTATCACGTATGGCACTTAAACGACTGACTGAATATAATAGTTGGAAACGTAATTAAAATTTCTACTGGGCATAAAGTTGGGGATCGATTTTCCATTGTTATGATGTAATAAACTGATCCCCACTAATTATACTTAATATCTATTTATACATAACTAAAGTGTATATAAAAGATTTGAAACACACGCAAGGTAGTTTCAGATTTTATATCTGCATTATAGCCACATTATAATTTCTTATAAACAGTTGGCATATATATTCTTCTTCTATGTGCCCTGTCCTTTCAGGACGTAGGCAATCATGGCTTTTCACATCTCCTTATCCTTGGTGGCTGTAGCATGCTTTCTCCTGTAACACCACGCAACCCTCATTCCATCATCCACCTGATCAGGTCCTTCAAATATGTTATCCGCTGCTTTCCTCTGTCTCTTTTTCCCTCTATCTGGCCTCTATCTGGCCTATAAGTAACAGGTTCTCCAAGCCTTCTTTCCTCATTGCATGTCCCAGGAACTTCAGCTGTCTCTTCCTGATGCTCAGTATTAATTTCCTTTTCGTTTCTATCCTTTCCGAAACCTCATCATTGCTCAATATTTGCAGCATCCTTCTGTAGAACCAAATTTCAGCTGCTTCAAGTTTTTCCTTCATCTTCGAAGATATTGTCCAGCATTCACTGCCATATTGAAGAACCGATATCACATAGAAATCCAGTACTCTCTTCTTTGTTGCTAGTGAAATTGTCCTGTTTCTTAATACTTTACTCAAATTTACTGTCAGAATTTACGATATGATCTCATTCATATCATTAAACTTTAGGAAGAGTATAAGTAGAAATGTGCATTGTTGTGCAGTGGATATCAGCTTGGAATGAGAAATCGGGGAGCCGAGTTCAAATTTCAGTTGAATTCTTCGCATTCACTTACGTGCAAATACCCGTTGGAAAGGTATTATTCTGTCTCTTCCCTCCAGTTATGGGTTAAATAATAGGACAGATTGGGTTCTATAGCCTTGGTCGGCAATCAGTCTACTGCAGAAGCAATGGCAACCTACTGCGGGATAATCTTCTACCCAGTCAATCATATATCTTTTGAGACATGATCACCCAAGTGTGTATCATGTATGGCACTTAACTGAATGACTGAATATAATAGTTGGAAACAATTAAAACTTCTACCGGGTATAAAGTGGGGGATCGGTTTTCTATTGTTATGAAGTAATAAACTGATCCCCTACTAATTATATTTAATATAATAATGTAATATAATCTATAACTTTTCCCTTCAGCTATGAGTCAAATAACAGGTCAGATTGGGTTCTATAGCCTTGGATGGCAACCAGTCTACTGCAGAAAAGCAATGGCAACCTACTGTGGGATAATCTTCAGCCAAGTCAGTCATGTCTTTTTTGAGACATGATTGCCAAAGCATGCATGTAGCACTTAATTGATTAACTGTGACCGGAAATAAACTTTTCTAAAATGCATTAATTGGTTTGTTTAGTTTTATGGCATATCAACCTCAATGGGTCATTTCATGCCAACAAAATTTTTACAATAGATTTGTATGAATAGAATATACTTTCTTTGTAAAATGGGTTTTATTGATGTATTGCTGGAAATAATTTTTTTCCTTCACTTATTTATGTTGGTAACATTTTTCCTTCAAAAATGTATTTTTGTTGGTAATATTTTTCCTTCAAAAACATTTTGCTAGTAATATTTTTCCTTCAAAAATCTTTCATTGGTTATATTTTTCATTTAAAAAAGTTTTGTTGGTAAATACTTTCATTGCATTTTAACCTCAGTTTGGTGGGGGGGTTAACTATTTACCCATAGCTGGGACCCTAACAGGTGCTACCATTCCGAGTCAGGGTGGACCTGGGAACAACAGCAATTAAGAGGTGGTTCCATGCTCCTCACAACCTCCTAATCAGAGACCTTGCTGCCGGCTGCAGTTTATTGCCATACCCAGATCCTCGAAAAATGTATTGAATAAATGCGTTACTAATCCTAAGGTTGCACGAAGAGTTTTAATGGAAATAACTTCCTCTAAATTACGTGTACATCATTAGGTTTAAAAAAAAAAAAAACTTCATAAAATAACTTCATCAAAACACTGTGTATATTATTAGGCTGCAAGGAGAATTTTTCTAGAAAGGTAAATTCCAAGAACCTGATCCTAATAAATATTAAAAATTTTAACATTAAAAAGTGATGCAGGCAGAGAGCTCAATGTATTAAGTATACAGAGCCAATATAAATTAGAGAAGACGACACCTTTGAATTTTGAAAATTTTCTCTAATTTATATATATATATATATTATTGATTTTCTGTACTACTGTAAGAACTGCAACCTTGAAATTTCTGAATATCGTTTCTTATGTCTTTGTCTATGAGTGTATCAAATTTGATTAAAATTGAACCACTCCTTCTATAACCCGATTTTTTCGATTTTCGATATTTATCGACAGTACCTCGACACAAAACTTAGCTAAGAACACTTGCAGACGCTTATAGTAAAACTGTGTAAATTTTCAAGAAAATCGGTTCAGTCATTTCGGAGTCTATAGGTAATGGACACAGACACAGACACAGAGATACACACACACACACACACACACACATACACAAAGTTTCATTTATAAATAAGTTTAGATTTCTCTATTTAACAACTACTTCATGAATTGAAACTTTTTTGTCATAACAAGTAAGACTTAATAGAATCTCTTACTATAACTTTTTATCCATTATTAATATTATTTTTATATATAAATGCCTCCTCGTAAGATTCGTGCAAAATCATAAGGTTCCAAGGAGTGTTATTAATAGAAAAAAACTTCCTCTAAACATTGTTTCACATAATGTTGAAAGAAGAATTTTACGAGAAATAACCTTTCCATGTCTCCCTATCTCTGGTGTCTCTTAACCCGCTTTTTCCTGTTACACCATCCAAACCCCACTCTGTCATCCACTAGCTCAAGATCATAAATCTAAAATATAAATGTATAGAAACTATCATGACCAAAAAATGAGGGATCAGTTTATATATTGATTATAATATAGAATTGATCCCCCATTTTAAAACCACATTATAATTTCTTATAAACAGTTGGCATATACATTCTTCTTCTATGTGCCCTGTCCTTTCAGGACGTAGGCGATCATGGCTTTCCACGTCTCCCTATCCCTGGTGTCTCTTAACCCGCTTTTTCCTGTTACACCACCCAAACCCCGCTCTGCCATCCACTAGCTCAAGACCATAAATCTAGAATATAAATGTATAGAAACTATCATGACCAAAAAATGAAGGATCAGTTTATACATTGATTATAATATAGAATTGATCCCCCATTTTATATCCACATTTTAATTTTTTATAAACAGCTCGCATATATATTCTTCTTCTATGTGTCCTGTCCTGAAAATAGTCTCATATTACTGCTTATCACTGCAAATGACCTTCTATGTGCCTTGTTTCTTCAGGATGTAGGCGATCATGGCTTTCCACGTTTCCCTATCCCTGGTGGCTCTGAGCACGCCTCCTCCTCTTACACCATGCAATCCTCATTCCGTCATCCACCTGAACAGGTCCTTCAAATATGTTATCCGTTGCTTTCCCCTGTCTCTCTTTCCCTTTATCTGGCCTGTTAGTATCAGATTCTCCAAGCCCTCTTTCCTCATTGCGTGTCCCAGGAACTTCAGCTGTCTCTTCCTGATGCTCAGTATTAATTTCCTTTTTGTTTCCATCATTTCCAAGACCTCATCATTGCTCACATGCTTGGTCCATGATATTCACAGCATCCTTCTATAGAACCACATTTCAGTTGCTTCAAGTTTTTCCTTCAGCTTTGATGGTATTGTCCAGCATTCACTGCTATATTGAAGGACAGACAGCACGTAGCAATCCAGTACTCCATTCCTAGTTTCTAGCGAAATTTTCCTGTCTCTTAATACCTTACTCAACTTCTGGAATGTTTCCTTCACCATGCCAATTCGCCTTTGGATCTCTGTATCGCACTTTCCGTCTTCTGTTATAACACTTCCCAGGTATTTAAATTTTTGTACCTGCTTGATTCTGGTATCCCCGACCTGTATTTGAACCTCCTCTCAACTGTATGTACATCATTTGGTTGCGAGGAAATTTTTAACAAATATAGCTTCCTCTTCTCTAAACACCATGTAAATCATTAAGTTGCAATGAGTGATTTTTCTAAATATATCTTACTTTCAATGCCTCAAAATCTACTTAGACCTGTCCTAATCATCTACACACAGACACACACAAACATATATATATATATATATATATATATACACACAGAAATACCCCCTCTCCCCACATATATATTTACATATATCGGTTTGGTGAGTTGCTTTTAGTGTATGGTAGCATTTAGTTTTTCTGTATATTTTGTCTTTGTTGTAATTTGCTACAATTATTCTGAAAAATAATTCCAAATTTGCCACTCGATTTTACTTTTCTCTTTCTTCCCCTTTTTTTAAAAAAAATGACGATATTTTACAATCTACTTACTCATGTATCTTAAATTCTGTACCTGACAATGCATTTATTTGATGCACTTAAATTGCTGTTCCATAATGTATTCTTTCACTAATAAACATTCTTAAATATATGCTTCACTGGACTACAGCAAAATAATGAATATAAAATTATATATATAACACATCACTCAATTATTCTCAGGCCTGACATATAAATGGCATCACTAACAAAAATTCATATCAAGTCCTAGCCTTCAAATGGGACGTGACAATATTTGGGCCCAATTGGATTATGAGTTTACAAATGATTATTATTTAAGTGAAGCTACTAAAACAAATTTTCAAAACAATAGAAAAATCTTAATTTTGTGTGTTGAAAAAGCATTGCTTTCTGATGGGAAAAAATACTGTTCAAGCAAAGCAATGTCTTCATATGTGTTACTCGGACTCTGCTCTGTTGGAAACAATGGTTAAGAGGTGGTATGCTGACTTTAAATGCGGTTGTACATATAACAAATGATGCTGATGGCTCAGGTTGTGCAAAATCGGCAGTTGTCCTGGAAAACACCAAAAAACTCATTTTGGCCAATCGTAAATTAAAGTTGCATGAAATAGCAGAGGAATTGAACACATTAGAAGGTAGTTTATTCACCATTTTGTATGAAAATTTATCAGTGAGAATGCTGTGTTCAAAGTGGGTGCCACGTTTCAATTCAACAAGAAGGAGTTTTTGTATAAATATGTGACAAGGGATGAAACATGGACCCACCACTTCCCTCCATAGCTGAGTGGACAGCAACAAATGGAAGCTGTCCCAACCAACCAAACATGCAAACATCAACAGGCAAGGTTTCGGCCTTCATATTTTGGGATGTGCAAGGTATTTTGTTCATGGTCAGTTCAGTGGTAAACTTCTCCATATTAATACTATTAACACATTATCTCTAACTTGATATTGAACATTTTATGACAAAGAAACTGCTTGACAAAATATCTTTTTATCAGTAAATCCCTGAAAAAATTATCTTGGCACTAAACATTATCACAACTTAACACTATATATATATATAGTACTGTGCAAAAGTATTAGGACAAGAACTATTTTATCTTTTATAAGGCATCAAAATAAAGTTAAAAATCAACCCTGTCCTAACACTTTTGCACACTACCGGTAGTATGCAAAAGTGTTAAGACAGGGGTGATTTTCCTAAAAACCTCACTGAAATTCAAATACAGGGTGAAAAGCCAAACCTTTACAAGAATTATTTATCTAAAAAAGAAGAGTAAGGAAGGCTTTGGAATTTGAATTGGCCCCCACAAAGCCCTGATCTCAATCCTATTGAACATCTATAGGATATTTTGGATAAAAAAAATTGATGAAACTAATGTTACTTTGCAAGACAAAGTTTGGGAACAAATACAAGCTGCTTGGCAGGAGATACCATTAGATACATTGAAGAAGCTTGTGATGTCAATGCCTGACAGAATGAAGGCTGTGATCAAAGCAAAAGGCTATTATACTAAATATTAAATTTATTTTGTAACAAGTACTTTTTTCTTGTTAAAGCATTTGTTGAGTAAATCAAATAAAATTACTTTAATTAAATTGTTTATTTTCTGTCAATATGCCTCATAAAAGATAAAATAGTTCTTGTCCTAATACTTTTGCACAGTATTACATATATATATATATATATATATAGTCATCTGCAGACAGATCAGTTTAGCTGTATCACAGCTCATCATATGGTTAGAAAGCTAACTGCTTTTACCCAGGATTGAAACCCAACCAAATTGACGTCACTTGACCATTCTACTTCTGAGCTATGGGTGCTCGGTAGAAGGAGGCAAACTTTTTAGCGTGTACATTATCATTATATATGCCCAATAGTTGAGAGAGTTCTAAGATATTGGTGAATGAACGACGCATATATGCTGGAGTAGCTACTGCTTTTCAAAGTCTACCATTCTTCCAGGGGTGCTCAATCAGGGTGTGAGAGCATAAATAGTCATCTGCAGACAGATCTGTTTTGCTGTATCACATCTCATCAGTACAGTTAGACAGCCGATTGCTTTTTACCCAGGATTGAAACCCGACCGAATTGGCGTCAGTTGGCAATTCTACCTCTGAGCTATGGGCACTCGGTAGAAGGAGGCAGACTTTTTAGCATGCATATTATCATTAAACATTATATGAGTGGATTTTCTGTTTTTAATTAAACAGTAGATTTATATATTTATATATATAACACTACCAGCCTAAATGTTTAGAGTTATATATAGAAATATACTGCTTAATTAAAAAGATAATATCTAGTGAAAAATGAATATCTACTAAAAATAGTTTAAATTAAATATGTTGATTGTAAATCCATTTTGTTAACCTCTGGAATTTTTATATATATATATATATATATATATATATAGTCATCTGCAGACAGATCTATTTTGTTGTATCACATCTCATCAGTCCGGTTAGACATCCAATTGCTTTTACTCAGGATTGAAACCCAACCTAATTGGCATCAGTTGGCGATTCTACCTCTGAGCTATGGGTGCTCGGTAGAAGAAGGCAGACTTTTAGTGTATGATGTATCATGCATCAGCAGTTAGAGTGTTCTAATTCATTACTGAATGAGCGATGCATAGATGCTAGAGTAGCTACTGTTTTTTCAAAGTCTACCATTCTTCTGGAGTGCTTAATTACAGTGTGAGAGCGTAAGTCGTAAATTAAAAAAGGATTAATTCAATGATGTTGGATGATCATTTCGATATGAAAATCCCCACGGGGGATAACACATCACCTCAGCAACAGAAAAATCCTTTCAGAAACTGGAGAAAAATCAGTCTAATTTTCCTTTTTAAATAGATTTGCAAAGAAATTAAAAAAGAAAAAGAAAAAGATAAAACAAAATAAAATCAAATAAACAAGAAAAGAAAAAATTGACATCGTCTGGGTTCGCAAAAAAAGGAAAGAGAATTGTAACTTAAAATTAACGGGCGGCCGTGTTGAATTGATGTAAGGTTAAGCAACACGGAAAAAAGGTGGGAGATAAGCGAGATAAAGGAAGGAAGGGAGGGAAAAAAGAAAAGAAAAGAAAAAAAAATTTTATATATTACAGACGCTGGACATATTCAAAAACCTAACTTCCCAAAAACGTTGAAGTATTAGAAAAAGGCCTTCACTTAAAAAGGCATAATTATTTTTAAAGGGAATAAAAAGATATAGGATTTAAAATAAAATTTTTTTCAAAAAATTAGGTCATTTGATTTAAACTAAATAAAGACATCGCTAGGTAAAAAAAAAAAAAATTTTTCATTTTCATACATATAGAAGTACACACATATAATACATACACACACACACACACACAATTCTTCGATTATGAATACATATATACATACATACATACACATACACACACACACATACATTCAATTCCATACACACTTATATACGTATATACACATACATGCACATACACACATATATATGTGTACATATATATATATATATATATATATATATATATACATTATTCAACTTTTACATTAAAACAAGCAAATAACCACTAAAAATGATACATTTTGTTTTGACATTAAGAAACAATGTCTCATCATTGGGAACTACATTCTTTTTTAATGTCGAAAAAAATTTGTAGTCGTTATTGTCATGTTCTAATGTAAAATGTTGAGTAATAAATATTTATTGGTCTATTTTTATATTTATCCCTGTTATAAATTAATATTTTGAATGTTGCATTTTTATTCTTTTAAATTTATATATATATATATATATAATATTATGCTGTTCCATAATGATAGATAGATAGATAGATAG
>JBBBDQ010001576.1:415000-532500 GCA_037127315.1 Ascarosepion bandense
TTAACACATATCAATTCAGCATTTAATCTCCTTTAAAGTAGTCCACTTCTGAAGCTGCACACTTTTCCATCATCATTTCGATTGATGGAAGCAAGCATTGATGGAACGTTTGGGATAGCATCCCTTGGATTCCCTTGACATTTTGAAATTTTTTCCTGAATATTTTATGTTGAAAAAGTATAAGGGGCAAAAGCCAAGGGTAATTTTGACAGTTTAGTTTTAAAAAATACAAAAACATTTCATTTTAAATTTTTTTTAAAGAAATTAAGTGTTTCTGCAAAATATTGCCTTTAGCAGAATTGAATAAAACATAACTGTAATTTATTTGTTGACGAATATATTTGATTAACAAAACATTAATTATTTCTGCCTAAACATATGTGAAATGATGAATAATGTTATATTAATTTGTGAGACCACAGCCAGACCAAAATGGAATAGATCAAACAATGACAATGCCTGAAACATTGAATAATGTTATATTAATTCCATCTTCTCTAAAACCTTATCATTGTTCATATCTTCAGTTCTTGGTATCCTCAGCATCCTACTGTAGAATCACATTTCTCTTGCTTTAAGTCTTTCCTTCATCTTTGAATAGATTGTCCAACATTCACCATCATTTTGAAGAACAGACTTCACATAACCATTATTGGTTTCCTTTTCATTTCCAAAACCTCACCATTGCTCACTTGTTCAGTCCATATTATCCCCCAGCATCCTACTGTAGAACCACATTTTGGTTGCTTCAAGTCTCTTTATATCTTTGGTAAGATTGTCCAGCATATTGAAGAACAGATATCACATTATAATAAAATTTTCCTGTCTCTTAATACTCTGCTTAGCTTTTGGAATTGTCCTTGCCCATGACAATACTCCTTCGGATCTCAGTATCACAATTTCCATCCACTGTTTGAACATTTCCCAGGTATTTATTTTAATGTAACTGCTTGATTTTAGAATCCCCTGACCTGTAGTTGACATTTTCGACTCCTCTTTTTACTGATGGTCTTGTAGTTTATGTTTAGTCCTTTCTTCTCAGTTTTCTTTGTTGACTCCTTTTTTCCAATAAAATTTTCCTGTCTCTTAATACCCTGCTTAGATTCCTACAGATTCCAGTGTTGCACTTTCCATGCTACTGCCTACCTATCATATTAGAGCTGAAATTTATAAATTCAAATGTCAGTGCATTTTAGGTTAAAGGATGGAGGCATGGTTCAACTAACACATACCAGCCAATATATATATATATATAGATATAGATTACCCTCTATTATCTAAGAAATTTCTTACTTAAAATATTGCATTTAAATTTTATTTTTAGATGCAATATTTTAAGTAAGAAATTTCTAAATTTTACTTCACTAGAATATCTTGTTCTTTACTTTTCCAGGTTTAATAACTTGTCCTGTTATTTTCCAGGTTTAATATCATCTTAAGAATATGACTTTTCATGTGTGCATTTTTCTATGTAATAACAATTTATTTTTCCAGGCATTTCTATTAATTTAATATAAATTTAATGCTGAAAACCGCAATCAAAAATATTAAAAAAGAAAAAAATTTATATGCAGTTGATTAAAAAAAACATTAAAAAAAGGATGATTTACAATTAATTCTGATAATCGGTTCTGATGAAATGATAAGTGATAAGCAAAGTTTGATTGACAAAAATGATAATATCGGAATTTAAATGTTGAAAACCGCATGCAAAAATGTTAAACAGAAAAAAGTTATAAAGGATAAGATTTATTATTAGAAGCAATAGTCACTCATTTAGGCTCCTTTTTCGGACTTAGCATATTTTGATGTAAACTTTTTTTGCTGAACCAAAATCCAAAATTCTTTTTTTTATACGTATCTAAGGAGGTGTCCTATTTAACTCTGTAAACTGTTTGAAATTTGGTTGTGAACAGAATTGGTGGTGAAGCTTGAAAGCTGCCTAGATTCACTCAATGTCGGACTTAAGAATAAATTCAACAACTGCATTTTAATTTTTTATATCTATTTTCTTTCTTTTTTCAGCTGGATTTTCTTAGCGAGGCAGAAATGATGAAACGTTTTAATCACCCAAACATTGTACAACTTTTGGGTGTGTGCACTCAAGGCGAGCCTATTTATACCATTATGGAGTTTATGTTACATGGTAAGACAATATTTATAAATTTATTTTTAACGTTCGATTATTTGAGTTATATTGATGTGCCGTCTTTGTGTATAATCCTGTGAATAGGAATCAGCTGAGGAGGCGAAGCCGAAATATTCTCTCACACACGGACATATTTTCTAAAAATACTTAACCTCTTTAATTCCTGAAAATCTAATAAATGGCATTTTTTTCTCCACAGGCACACACATATATATGCTGATATAAATCTTCAAAGATAAAATACTGCTTATATATATATATATATATATATATATATATATATATATATATATTGCTGTAAAAAGAAAAGACGTCATACTTATCCCAAACCCAAGGAACCTTTTGGCCAATACTTTTCAAGGGCTTTGTTGGCAAAATTATGAATAGGGCTAGAACGAAGACAATATCAAAAGGAGAAATTACTCACAGTACTGGGAGAAAGTGGAATTTGTTTAAAAATAAACTTTAATGAAAAACATTGAAATGTGAGGGGGGTTGTAAATTTAATTCCACAAGAGTGATTTAAAAAAGAAAAATGTTACACTCACAGACTCTCCAGTAACTGCAAGGAGCGAAAGAAATGCTCTTTCTGTCTGCACAGGCTAGGTTGATGGATTTTCAGGCAAATAGCCTCCAAGACCCATAGATGATATGATGAGCGAGCACTGTGCAAGACAGAAAACCAACTGTCCTCGTATGCAGAGGCACACGCTGAATTGTCCAACAAGTGTTGGCCGATCGTTGAATCCAGGACAGCTTGAGTTGTTCTTATAGTACTGATATATCACTATGCTATATATATATATATATAGCATAGTGAGGATCCACGTATGCTGTCTTAATAATATGTATAGAAAAAACTACTAAAAAGTTGTAAGTTTCAAAATGTATTTTTTGACAGTATTTATTTATTTCTATTATTATATCTGATATTTCAGACCGTCCTCGGCCTTTCATCAGAAACAAATGATTTTAAAATTTAAATTAGAAGCGTTTTCACGGGGAGCATTCATCAAGAGATTGTTTACATCACGTGACGCAGAAAGCGACAGATTTTTTTAATATTTGTAAACATAAACCTATTTTAATAATACTTATTAATATTGTTTTAAAAGAAATTTTTTAAGTGTATCTAAAAAATGTTTAACTATTGAAATATTTATAATGATTCAAAACACCTAAGTCCCTATTTAATCCTAGCATGTATGTATTTCTAATTTAAATTTTAAAATCATTTGTTTCTGATGAAAGGCCGAGGACGGTCTGAAATATCAAATATAATAATAGAAATAAATAAATACTGTCAAAAAAATACATTTTTAAATTTACAACTTTTTAGTAGTTTTTCCTATATATATATATATATATATATATATATATATATTCTAAAGGATATTAGATATTCAGATATATATGAAAAGGATATTAAAAGTCTCCACTTTAATAGAAATTTTGATTTTAGTAAATAATGCTAAAAATAATTAAAAAAAATTACACAGTTTAGCAACCCCTAGAATTCAAGAAACTAACTTGGTGATATTTTTGCAAAAAAGTATATTGAAGTTTTGACACTTTTACTATTGGAGGGCTACAAACAGAGCCATTAGTTTTTTCTGCATTAATCAAATTACTGATAATCTGATTTGCATAAATTTATAGTGGATATCTTATCTATTCTTTTTCTGTTAGTAGTGGGAGTCCCTTCTAGTGAAGGGTAATTGTATCCCGTTACAGGTTAATAGAATTTAGCCTTATGGTAGATAGCCCACTATAAGTCATAAAAATGATTATAAAATCAAGAAAGGCAATTTGAGTAGAAAATATCATTTTATACATACACATATCAATTCATGTTTTTACAGTTAAAGTAATAATTTGAAGTATAGGTCCAATGGAGATTAGAATGTTCATGACAAATAATAAACTGAGAGAGATTAAAGGCTTAGGAATTTGGGAGCGTTGTAAGTAAGGAATGACTTTGAAGTAGTAGCTCCTTAGGTCAGTAAGTACTTTTGAGACAGGGGAGAAGGAAAGAGGCAAGCATAGTAACCGCTTGACTTAAGTCAAGGAGATATTAATTACACTCTTCTCCTTGGTCTCTGCCTGGTCTGTCTGCTGGGTGCTTTTTGTCTCGGCTTTTTATATCTGCTTTTTGGATCAAAAGCAGCTCATTTGGAATTTCACACTTGTATTTGATTCTGGACTTCCTATTGGCTGGTAAATAAAATTCACTTAGGCTCGTGAAATGGAAATTTGATATTTGATTAATTTTTATTTTTCAACCGGAACATCTGCATGAACTTGGATGTGCAACAGCGACTTTTGTTCATTTGCTTTTTGGTCAGTATAGAACAAACATCCAGTCCCTCGCTTTTGCTCGGTTGGTATCAACACAAATTCACCATTCTTGGTAAAGATAATAGAATGGTTTCTCTTTTCTTCTCCTCAGTTTAAAATTCAATATAGTTTAGCACAAAAGTCCAAGAGCCTCTCAAGATAGAGAAGCATTAGAAGTATAGAGCTGAAGCAGATTTTAGAAGAAACCAGAAACCCAATCCTAAACAAGAAACAAAAGATAAACCTCTACTCCTGTTCAAAAGACCAAGGAGAAATTTTAACCGCATGAGAAACAAACATAGCTATTCCTAGAGTGCAGATCAGCCATGCTGACTTGCTATTAATGGGTGTACATAGAAAAAATGGATTCATCTCTTCCCAGAGTCTACACTGATAGTCTAGATACTTTATTATAAGAAAGTATTCGACATTTATTGACCAAACACTTTATTATAAGGAAACATTTAGCATTCATTGACCAAAAACTTCATTTTAAGGGAGCATTCAGTATTTGTTGACCAAACACTTCATTATAAGGAAACATTCATTGACCAAACACTTTATTATAAGGAAACATTTAGCATTCATTGACCAAAAACTTCATTTTAAGGAAGCGTTCAGTATTTGTGACCAAACACTTCATTATAAGGAAACATTCATTGACCAAACACTTTATTATAAGGAAACATTTAGCATTCATTGACCAAAAACTTCATTTTAAGGAAGCATTCAGTATTTGTTGACCAAACACTTCATTATAAGGACACATTCATTGACCAAACACTTTATTATAAGGAAACATTTAGCATTCATTGACCAAAAACTTCATTTTAAGGAAGCATTCAGTATTTGTTGACCAAACACTTCATTATAAGGTCACATTCATTGACCAAACACTTTATTATAAGGAAACATTTAGCATTCATTGACCAAAAACTTCATTTTAAGGAAGCATTCAGTATTTGTTAACCAAACACTTCATTATAATGAAACATTCATTGACCAAACACTTTATTATAAGGAAACATTTAGCATTCATCGACCAAAAACTTCATTTTAAGGAATCATTCAGTATTTGTTGACCAAACACTTCATTATAAGGACACATTCATTGACCAAACACTTTATTATAAGGAAACATTTAGCATTCATTGACCAAAAACTTCATTTTAAGGAAGCATTCAGTATTTGTTGACCAAACACTTCATTATAATGAAACATTCATTGACCAAACACTTTATTATAAGGAAACATTTAGCATTCATTGACCAAAAACTTCATTTTAAGGAAGCATTCAGTATTTGTTGACCAAACACTTCATTATAATGAAACATTCATTGACCAAACACTTTATATAACTTCATTTTAAGGAAGCATTCAGTATTTGTTGACCAAACACTTCATTATAAGGAAACATTCAGCATTCATTGGTCAAACACTTCATTACCGCAGAATTTGGAATGTTAGGGGGAGATGTGTGTGATTCAGTTCAATGGATATAGCAGGACATGTCTAAATGGTGTAAAAGCATAAAAAGTTGGAACTAAAAAATGGGTCATCAGAATATTTGCTATGAAAATAAAAATTAGACTTCTGAAATTCACTAAATGCTCCTTCTGATATTGATAAGATTTACTTTCCAAGCACTTGTTTAACTCTTCAGCATTCAATCTGCCCAAACCCACCTGTCAATTTCAGCACTCAGCATTCACCCTGTTCCGACCTTACCCTATGTATACTGTTGTGTTCTGGGTTGTCTCTAGGTCCCTACACTTCTTTTCTTTTTCTTCTTCTATGTACCCTGTCCTTTCAAGACGTAGGCGATCATGGCTTTCCACGTCTCCTTATCCCTGGTGGCTCTTAGCACGCTTTCTCCAGTTACACCATCCAAACCCCGCTCTGCCATCCACTAGCTCAAGACCATAAATCTAGAATATAAATGTATAGAAACTAGAATGGCCGCAAAATGAGGGATCGGTTTATATATTGATTATAATATAGAATTAATCCCCCATTTTATATTCATATTATAAGTTCTTATAAACAGTTGGCATATATATTCTTCTTCTATGTACCCTGTCCTTTCAAGACGTAGGAGATCATGGCTTTCCACGTCTCCCTATCTCTGGTGGCTCTTAGCACGCTTTCTCCTGTTACACCACCCAAACACCATTCTGCCATTCACTAGCTCAAGACCATAAATCTAGAATATAAATATATAGAAACTAGCATGGCCACAAATGAGGGATCAGTTTATATATTGATTATAATATAGATTTGATCCCCCATTTTATATCTCCATTATGATTTCATATAAACAGTTGGCATAAATATTCTTCTTCTATGTGGGTTGTACTTTCAATACATAGGCAATCATGGCTTTCTGCATCTCCCTGTCCCTGATGGCTTTTAGCATGCTTTCTCCTGTTGCACCATGCAACCCTCGTTTCATCATCCACCTGATCAGGTCCATCAAATATGTTATCCGCTGCTTTCCTCTGTCTCTTTTTCCCTCTACCTGGTCTGTTAGTAACAGGTTCTCCAAGCCCTCCTTCCTCATTGCATGTCCCAGGAACTACACTACTATATATAAACTGGTATCAACTTTAAGGAGGAATTCTTTTTCTTATCCATTTTCTGAGGAGAAAGTGGCGGAAGCTCAGATTTTAAGAGACAGCAGGGGAAATGATGTCACAGAAATGCATACTGCATGTTGGCTCAGAGTCTCTCTGTTGGTGGTATTGGCTGGCCTCTCAGCCTGGATGTGGCTGGTGAATCAACACTTCAGAATTCTTGCGACCCTCGGATAAATGCTTGCCATTTTGATGTCCATTTTATGTTCTAAAACAAAGTCAAAGGCATTCCATCACTGTCAGAATACTATGCCCAGGAGACACACTGACCAATCCCTGACCATTCTGGCCCTGGCTTTTACATTCTGTCACAATACTCGGTCATAACATATGACAACATTATCTAAACTTATTTATAAATGGAACTTTGTCTGTGTGTGTCTGTGTGTGTGTGTGTATCCGTTACCTATAGACTTCAAAATGGCTGAACCAATTTTCTTGAAAATTTACAGAGTTGTACTATAAGTATCTGTAAGTGTTCTTAGCTAGGTTTTGTGTTGCGGTACCCCCGATAAATATTGATACTTGAAAAAAAAAAGAAAAAAATCGGGTTATAGAAGGAGTGGTCCGATTTTAATCAAATTTGATAAACTCAAAGACAAAGACATAAGAAACGATATTCAGAAATTTCAAGGTTGCAGTTCTTACAAAAGTGCAGATAATTAATAACATATATATATTTATATATATATATATAAAATGCAAGATGTTTGTGTGTGTGTCTGTTTATCTGCCTGTATGTCTGTATTTTTTTCAGCCTTTTCATTTTAGTTTTTGCTTTGGGTTTGGCTCTAAATAGGTATAATTGTAGTTCTTAGTCTCAGCCAAGATACCATTTACTCAGAGGACTTAGTTAGCCTTCAAAATTCAGTTTACGATGAAAAAAAACTTATTTGATATGGATACCAGGAAATCAAAATTTGACTTACATCCATTCATTTTTCTTTCAGTCTATGGATTTGCTTTAACTGGAAACAACTATTGCTTTTTAGTCTTTCGTGCCAACGTCCAAAGAGTCTGAGCTCCAGGACCATGGATTAGTTTTAAAGCCTTCATTACAACCGAGCAACACCGGGCTATACTGCTAGTCACAAATAACGCAGGAAGTCACATAAATACTAAGACTTTGACCGCAAAGAGTGAGACCTTGAGGTTGGTTTAAGGATGTTGAATACTAAAGGTTTAAGGCATTGTGGAAAGTTAATATCTTGATTATATTATTTTTCCCCCTTCTAGTTATATCACCTATCCATTTTTTTTTTTTTTTGTTATTATTGTGGCTGCTGTTGGAAGTGTTCAAGGGATGTGCATTTGTGGTTCCATAAAGTTTATTGTTTGGAATTTTGCAGCACCCATCTTTAGGGAAGAATTTTCTTCTTTAAGATCAAAAAGATTATCTTGATTGCAGAAGAAGGCACAGGACCGGATTAAGGACCATAGGAGCCCTAAGAACTTAAAATATGTTGGTGCCACTATACATCTGCAATTTAAGCATGGGAACATCCGCCAATAACATAAATCATTCCTCAGAGAGTAAAACACGATGCCTCCTTGGTCTCACACTTTCAGCGGACCTCAAGTGGAATGACTATATCGAATCCATTGCTAAATCTGTTGCTATGAAAGTCGGTTCTCTGTGCAGGGCCCGGAGGATTTTTCCGTCTGAATCTATCCTGCACATTTATAAATCTACCATCCGCCCGTGCATTGAATACAGTTGCCATATCTGGTCGGGTGCCCCTGCTATTCTCCTTGGGCTTCTGGACAAGGTTCAGTGGAGGGTCTGTAATGTGATCGATACTGACTTAGCAGACCGCCTGCAGTCTCTCTCTCACCGGCGCGACGTGGCTTCCCTGTGTCTCTTCTATAAATACTTTCACGGCTTCTCAGTTAAATGGCAGGACAGATTGGGTTCTATAGCTTTGGCTGGCAACCAGTTTACCACAGAAAACAATGGCAACCTACTGCCATTATCTGTGGGATAATCTTCTGCCCAGTCTTTCAAGACATGATCTCCCAAAGTGTATATCATGTATGGCACTTAACTGACTGACTGAATATATTAGTTGGAAACATAATTAAAACTTCTACAGGGCATAAACGTAAGGACACATGGCTCAGTGGAGATAGACGTTGGTTAGTTTCTGACTTGACTCTTAAAGTTGTGAGTTCAATACCAGGCTACAGCAGTGGTGAACAAGTAACTTGCACGGTTAGGGGGAGGTAACTCATGACTTCCAAATTCTCATCAGTTTTCACATGTTATTATCCATTACACCACTCGCATATCTAAGTTTACAGCACCTGGTATCCCCAAGTGGTCACCCATCTAGATACTAAACAGACTCAATGTTGCTTAACTTCAGTAATTTTCTTGCCACCAGCACATACAAGCTTAGAGCACACAGACTTCCTAAGCTGCCACCCATCTAGATACTAAACACTCAATGCTGCTTAACTTCAGTAATTTTCTTGCCACCAGCACATACAAGCTTAGAGCACACAGACTTTCTAAGCTGTCACCCATCTAGATACTAAACACTCAATGCTGCTTAACTTCAGTAATTTTCTTGCCACCAGCATATACAAGCTTAGAGCACACAGACTTCCTAAGCTGTCACCCATCTAGATACTAAACACTCAATGCTGCTTAACTTCAGTAATTTTCTTGCCACCAGCACATACAAGCTTAGAGCACACAGACTTCCTAAGCTGTCACCCATCTAGATACTAAACACTCAATGCTGCTTAACTTCAGTAATTTTCTTGCCACCAGCACATACAAGCTTAGAGCACACAGACTTCCTAAGCTGCCACCCATCTAGATACTAAACACTCAATGCTGCTTAACTTCAGTAATTTTCTTGCCACCAGCACATACAAGCTTAGAGCACACAGACTTCCTAAGCTGCCACCCATCTAGATACTAAACACTCAATGCTGCTTAACTTCAGTAATTTTCTTGCCACCAGCACATACAAGCTTAGAGCACACAGACTTCCTAAGCTGCCACCCATCTAGATACTAAACACTCAATGCTGCTTAACTTCAGTAATTTTCTTGCCACCAGCACATACAAGCTTAGAGCACACAGACTTCCTAAGCTGCCACCCATCTAGATACTAAACACTCAATGCTGCTTAACTTCAGTAATTTTCTTGCCACCAGCACATACAAGCTTAGAGCACACAGACTTCCTAAGCTGTCACCCATCTAGATACTAAACACTCAATGCTGCTTAACTTCAGTAATTTTCTTGCCACCAGCACATACAAGCTTAGAGCACACAGACTTCCTAAGCTGTCACCCATCTAGGTGCTAACCAGGCTCAACATTACTTAACTTTGGTGATCATATGGCATCCAGTTTTAAGGGCAATCTCTTTGTCATGAAACACACAAATTTTTAATTGAATGATTAAGAAATACTAAATTTTTTTTTTTCCCAGTCTAAAAAATTCTCTAAGCCAATATTGGCAGTAATTGTGGTTTCTCTCATAAAAAATAAACTTGCCTGATTGTATCAAAGTAGGTATTGTCTTTTCTTTAACTCAATTACAGTCTTTGAAAACCAGAAAAAAAACCCAAAAAAACAGAGGATTATTTGATATTTATTGTTTTGGAGACTGCTAATACAAACTTTCTTTTAAATGATTCATTTTTTTCCTTATCCATGTCAATAAAAAATTAAAATATATTATAGAAGAGTTATCTCCTTCGAGATTATTTCAATTATTAATAATCTTCTATATATATAAAAATGAATATGTCTGTTTGTTTGTGTTTCTCCATTCTAACAAAACCTACTCCTCCGAAACCCTTTGTTCGATTTCAGCCAAAATAGAGTAACTGGTAGATTAAAGTCTGAACCTTTGATGTACACAAAAGTTTTTCAAATCAATGTACAGAGTTTGTCAAAAATCAATGGCAAACATAATTTTGGGTGGTATTTCGTGTACTTTTGTGCGTTTCTCCAGGACGCTTCACTCAAACTAAACCAAAAATTGATGCACTGGTAGATCAAGGTCTGATGCTTTGATATGCAAACAAAAATTTCAGTTGATGCGCAGGATGCGACAAAAATTAATGGAAAACTTTGCTTTTTTGTGATTGTTCATGATCATTTTCACAACTCACATCTAACATTGCCTGATGACAGGATAAAAATCTCAAAACATAGAAATTTTTGTGTTGCAATGTATTTTTAATTAATAATTATAGTTATATATATACAATTTTTTTTTTTTTTTTTTAATCATATCACCCCAAGCAAGGCGGTAATGCCACTGATGCGCAGGGGGCTACGTAAGGGTAAAAAGAATGGAAAAGAGAAAGCCGGAAACCGCATCCTAAACAGGAAACAAGGGATGAGCCTCTTCACCTGTTCAATAGATGTGGGTGGAGTGTGAACCAGGCGATAGTTTAGTCTATCTACTCCAATTGAAAAAAAAAAAAAAAAAAAAAAAAAAAGGGAAAAGATTGAAAAGATTGGAAAAGAGAAAATCGGAAACCGCATCCTAAACAGGAGACAAGGGGTGAGCCTCTTCACCTGTTCAATAGATGTGGGTGGAGTGTGAACCGGGCGATAGTTTAGTCTATCCACTCCAATTATATATATATATCTATATATAGATATATATATATATACGTCAACAATTATTATGATACAAAAAACATGGTAAATTACAATGCTCAAATAGATCGCATCAGGGACAAAGGAACTAATGCCAGCAAATATAATTGTAGAAATCCTAAAGATTTCCCTTTGCATAATAACTGTCTAGTTAGCTCCATAGTTTATCTTTGTACAATCTCCACAATTGAAAATCCTTATGCTATAATAGTTTATATTGGTTTAACTAAAAATCTGTTCAAAACTCGCTGGTATCAATACACATTGTCTTTCATTAATAGTTCTTATATATATATATATATATATATATATATATATATATATATAGTGTTTAATTACTTAGCTTTTGGTCATATTAAAATTAGACCAGTGCACATTTGTATTAAAAAGTGTTCAATACAATTATATTGTAGAACTTTTGAATATTTTCTATTTGTAAACGAGTTATTATGTGACTTACATTTCTACCATGAGTGGTGTCTTCAGGTGATTTTCAGTCATTGATTTTATAATTTACCATTTTTTTTAAATACACTCACATAAAGGTGTTTTTTTTTTGAATACTCACATGCATTTTAATTTCTTGTAATTTTAAAAATTGCACATTCAAAATTCCCTACCATGTGACGTTAAAAAAACATTGTAATGTGAGCTTTCTTAAAAAAAAAGGTAAATGGTAAAATCAGTTATTGAAAATCACCTGAATACACCACTTATGGTAGAAACCTAGGTCGTGTAATAACTCATTTACAAATGGAAAATAAATAAATATATATATATATATATATGTCTATGGCTATATCGTGTTGAATACACCGGTTCCCGTCCAATCACCGAAGTTAAGCAACATCAAGCCTGGTCAGAACTTAAATGGGTGACCATTTAGGAATACCATGTGCTGTAAACGTAAGGACCAAGAATGGTCCATCAGTCCTCCAGGTTTGGAGGTTGGGTTCAGGGCTAACTACCCTGTCTCCTAAAAAACAGTTGTTACAGAAACAGCAACAAGTTGCTGCCCTATGCACCATCTGGGTGTGATGAATAAATGATGATGATGATGATATATATATATATATTTAGTGTATCGAGGCAGCAAATAATTTTCTAAACTTATACTGTTAAATATAAGAGACAATGAATGTCTATTATGTTTAATCATGAGACGTTCTAAACGTCGTATTTTGGCTTTAATTTCAGTTGAAAATAAAGACAAAATTTCTCCAACATTTGGATAATTTTTTATTAGTTTGTTTCTAAGCTTTCGGCTCACATGAGCCATCTTCAGATGGTAATACAATAACATCCACCATCACCGACGATTTTATTTTGTGTTGACATAAAACTCCGCTTGGCAACGGCAATAGTTACCAAAAATAACAAATGCAGTTCTCAAATTTGCAATGCGGTTCTATGATGTCACACTGCGTGATAGCGCGAAATGACAACAAAACCATGTAATCAAATGCAATATAATGTGTTATGTCCGAATTTAAAGGTGATTTTATGAAGTGTTGGTTGTTTAGATTTGATGTACATGGCCTCCAATATCTGCAGGTTCCTCTTACTGTGTGTATGAGTAAGGATCACTGTATTGTTGACCAAAATCAGGAAGTTGGTTTGTGTGGAAACAGTCTTTGAAGTGGTCGTTCCTGAGATCAGTAAGTACTTTTGAGACAGGGAAGAAGTGATGATAGGTGAAGGGAGGCGAATGTAGTAGCCGCTCAACTTAAGTCAAGGGGATATTAATTACATTCTTCTCCTTGGTCTCTGCATCAGTCTGTCTGTCTATGCTTTGTGTCTCTGCTTTTTGGATCAGAAGTAGCTTGTTTGAGATTTTCATACTTGTATTTGATTCTGAGCTTCCCATTGGCTGGTAAATAAAATTTGCGTAGTCTCACGAAATGGAAATTTGATATTTGATTAATTTTTATTTTTCAACTGAAACATCTGCGTGAACTCGGATGCGCACGATGAGTTTTGTTCATTTGCTTTTTGATCGGTATAGAGCAAACATCCAGTTCATCGCTTTTGCTCGGTCGGTATCACCACAGTGTCCTTGACAAAATCCAATGGAGAATCTGTAATGTGATCAATCCCGACTTGGCAGCTGAGATACAGTCATTTTCTCACCAGCGCAATGTCACATCCCTGTGTCTTTTCTACAAGTACTTTCATGGCTTCTCCTCCGATGAACTTAGCTCACTGTCCCCTATATATGAATTTACTTGAGGCACAATATTAGCAACTAGGTCCCAACCTTTTACTATGAAACCAATAAAATGTAAACGCAAATTCTACTCCAGCAGCTTCTTTTCTTGCACTTCCCGCCTGTGAAATTCCCTTCCTTTTACTTGCTTTCCCGACAGCTACAATCTCCAAGAATGTAAATGTAAAGTCAATAGTCTTCTCTTATCTTACTAACCTTCATCCTCTCTCTCTCTTACTTCTTTCTCCATCCACTCCACTCTCATCAGTATTCTCATCCTTCTCTTACCCACTTCCTGGGATCAATTCTACATTACAATCAATATATAAACTGATCACTCACTTTATGGCCACAGTCATCCATCTCTTACCCACTTCCTGATACCCCATATAACCTGTCACTCTTTCTCATAAGTTTCCGCCTATGTAACACCCCTGCAAAACAGTGGCAGTAAAATGCCTTGCTTGGCACAATATGATTATAAAAAATTTTTATATTATTATAATGTGGATATAAAGTGGGAGATCAATTCTACATTACAATCAATATATAAACTGATCCCTCACTTTATGGCCACAGTCATCCGTCTCTTACCCAATTCCTGACACCCTCTATAACCTGTCACTCTTTCTTATAACTTTGCTCCTATGCAACCCCCTGCAAAAGAGTGGCAGTAAAATTCCTTGCTTGGGGCGATATGATTATAAAAAAAAATTTGTCATCCCAAATCTTCAACTGCTGGTAGTCATTCTGAGTTCAGTTATCTTAGCTGACGACACAGTCTGTTATCATCGATAATTGGGGATCTGGCCATCACCAAAATTGATTCACATGCACGTTCATTGCACACAAGTATAGAAATCATAATGCAAACCTAAAAACTGGTGAGACAAGAAGTAGGGCATTGTAATTTATTTTGAAAAAAGTTAGCTTGAGAAAGATTACCTTGCAATTTCAAGTGGATCAATGATTAGATCAATTAGATTTTCTTTTAGACTCATGAATAATAAAAATATAAAATTTGCATTTCTAATACTGTTCAAATTTGTTCATCAAAAAGAAAAAAAAGAAGCATTCTCTGCCTTCCATATTTTAAAATTTCAGCTATTTTAGTATGAATGTTTTAAAACAGAAATAATTATAATGACAGGAATTGAATTTGCCATTCTTTTAAGGATATTTTTCTTTGCTTGGAGAAAGGAAAAGAAAAAGTCGAGTAGAAATAAGAATCGTCACACAACGGCCGATTATGTTTTGAAGACGTCGCGAAAACTGTGTGAGCAATGACTGCTGATCCAAGAGCAGAACTCAGAAATGTAGAGAATTGTTCAGAAATCAGACACATTATTAGCTCTTCTGAAATAGATCAGAAGATATAATCACTAGCCGAGTCAAAGAGAAGATAGGTTCGGATAAAAAGAGATGAGTTGAGTGGCTATGGATAGAGTGTTTCTGAAGCAAAACTCACTTCGAATTGGCTTGATTGAAGTTTCTTTTATTCACAATCTCATTCATTTTTTTTTCCTGTTTCAGTTTTTGATTCAATTATTTCTCCTTTGATTTTTCAGAATATTTCTCTATTTTATTTTTCATTCATTCTTTGCTTATTCTTCATCTATTCCAAGTCTTTCAGTCATTTGAAATATTTTGCCTCCTTTTACTTTTTTATTTTTCGTTCTATTTTCGCTTATTCTGCATCTGCTTCATGTTTTTCATTCTTTTGAAATATATCAACACCTTTTTCTTTTTTTTTAATTTTCATTCTTTCTTTGCTTATTCTTCATCTATTCCAAGTCTTTTATTCTTTTGAAATATTTTGCCTCCTTTTACTTTTTTATTTTTCATTCTATTTTTGCTTATTCTTCATCTGCTTCACGTTTTTCATTCTTTTGAAATATTTCAACACCTTTTTCTTTTTTTTTAATTTTCATTCTTTCTTTGCTTATTCTTCATCTATTCCAAGTCTTTTATTCTTTTGAAATATTTTGCCTCCTTTTTCTGGTTTTATTTTTCATTCTTTTTTTGCTTATTCTTCATCTGCTTCATGTTTTTCATTCTTTTGAAATATTTCAACACCTTTTTCTGGTTTTATTTTTCATTCTTTTTTTGCTTATTCTTCATCTGCTTCACGTTTTTCATTCTTTTGAAATATTTCAACACCTTTTCCTTTTTTTTTTAATTTTCATTCTTTTTTTGCTTATTCTTCATCTGCTTCATGTTTTTCATTCTTTTGAAATATTTCAACACCTTTTTCTGGTTTTATTTTTCATTCTTTTTTTGCTTATTCTTCATCTGCTTCATGTTTTTCATTCTTTTGAAATATTTCAACACCTTTTTCTGGTTTTATTTTTCCTTCTTTTTTTGCTTATTCTTCATCTGCTTCATGTTTTTCATTCTTTTGAAATATTTCAACACCTTTTTCTGGTTTTATTTTTCCTTCTTTTTTTGCTTATTCTTCATCTGCTTCATGTTTTTCATTCTTTTGAAATATTTCAACACCTTTTTTCTGGTTTTATTTTTCATTCTTTTTTTGCTTATTCTTCATCTGCTTCATGTTTTTCATTCTTTTGAAATATTTCAACACCTTTTTCTGGTTTTGTTTTTCATTCTTTTTTTGCTTATTCTTCATCTGCTTCATGTTTTTCATTCTTTTGAAATATTTCAACACCTTTTTCTGGTTTTATTTTTCATTCTTTTTTTGCTTATTCTTCATCTGCTTCATGTTTTTCATTCTTTTGAAATATTTCAACACCTTTTTCTGGTTTTATTTTTCATTCTTTTGAAATGTTTTCACTTCCTTTCTTTTTTTACTTTCATTCTTTTATTATTTTTTCTTCCCAAGTCTGACACTTGGTTTCTTCTTCCTACTTTTATTTTAGTTTCATTTTATTTTTTTCATTATTTTATTCTGTTAATCTCATACAAAAGATGACACCATGATCAATGCTAAGTTACAACTGTCTGTTTCATGCCTGAGTGAAATCTTTAGCCCTGAAGATTGTGTTCAATCAAGAAAACTGTCACCATTCTGAAATGTACATACAGTCTATTCTAGATATTAAGTACATTTTGTTTTTTAATCCTCTCACCCCCAGTAAGGCATTCTACTGCCACTGTTGTGCAGGGGGTTACATAGGGGAAAGTGATGGGAAAGAGGGGTTAGTTATAGGAAATGTCAGGAGGAGGGTAAAAGACGGATGAAGATACCAAGGATGGGTGTGAAGTAGATGAAAAAAAGCTTGAGAGAATGGAGAATGCAAGTTAGTTTGATAAGAGATGACTATTGACCTTACATTTAAATTCCCGAAGATTGTAGCTGTCGGGAAAGCAAGTATATGAAAGGGAATTCCAGAGGTGGGAAGTGCATGAAAAGAAGCTGTGAGAGTAGAAATTGCGGTTACATTTTATTGGCTTCACTGTAAAAGGGTGGGACCTAGTTGCTAATCTAGTAGCTCTTGTAAAGTCATACCTAGAGGGCACCAGTGATCAAAGTTCATTGGAGCAGAAGCCATGAAATAACTTCTTTTTCTATGTGCCATGTCCCTTAAGGATGTAGGTGATCATGGACCTCCACATCTCTCTATCTCTTCACAGTACAGATGACCATCATACCCAAGGGCAGTCAGTGATCGAAATAAAGCAAAGGTAAGGGTTAGGGTTGATAGTTAGATTCATCAATTTCTAAGAAATAACAAGTTTTATTCTGTTCATTTTTTTTAACTGCATTTTTTTTTGTTTCAATAAGGAATGTAGAAAATATCCACTTGGATATATATATATATATGTATATATCCAAGTGAATAAGGAATGAAGAAAATATTAACAAAATTCAAAACATTAATTTAAAACAGTGCTCAGTATAGAAATAGAGCTATGAATCTTGTAGATTGTAATTTGTATCTGTTCTAAACTATAATTTATAATAAATATTATAGATATGGCAGCAATACTCAATGCATGAGCGGATGGTAGACTTGTATATGTGCAGGATTGTTTCGGACAGGAAAAACTTCTTGGCCCTGCACAGAGAACCGACCTTCTTAGCAGCGGATTTAGCTGCTCCTTCTCTCCTCTTAGGTGTACTCGATTGAATCCAACGAAGAATCTGTAATATGATCGATCCCGACTTGGCTGCTAGGATACAGTCGCTTTCTCACCAACGCAGTGTGGCTTCCCTGTGTCTCTTCTACAAATACTTTCATGGCTTCTGTTCTGATGAACTTAGCTCACTGGTACCCCCTATATACGAATTTCCTCGAGCCACAAGGTTAGCAACTAGGTTCCACCCTTTTACTGTGAAACCAATAAATTGTAAATGCAAATTCCATTCCAGAAGCTTCTTTTCTTGCACTTCCTGCCTGTTGAATTCTCTTCCACATACTTGCTTTCCTGACAGTTACAATCTCCAAGAATTTAAATGTAAAGTCAATAGTCATCTCCTGTCTCACTAGCTTACATCCTCTCTCTCATGCTTTTTCTCCGTCCACCCCACTCTCATTAGTACTCTTTTCCCTCTCCTACTCTCTTCCTGACACCCCTGCAACCTCTCACTCCTTATAACATTTCTCCTCATCCACCCCACTCTCATCAGTAATCTCTTTCCTCTCCTACTCTCTTTCTGACACCCACTGCAACTTCTCACTCCTCATAACATTCCTCCTATGTAAGCCTCTGCACAACAGTGGCAGTAAAATGCCTTGCTTGGGGTGACACGATTATAAAAAAATATGGATATCGGCTCAGAACGAGAAATTGGGGAGCCGAGTTCAAATTCCAGTTGAATTCCTTGCATTCACTTATGTACAAATACCCTTGGGAAAGGTATTAATCCGTCGCTTCCTTCCAGTTATGGGTTAAATAACAGGACATATTGGGTTCTGTAGCCTTAGCTGGCAACCAGTCTACCACAGAAAGCAATGGCAATCTACTGCAGGATAATCTTCTGCCCAGTCAGTCATGTCTCTTTTGAGACATGATCGCCCAAGCGTGTTTCACATATGGCACTTAACTGACTGATATATATATATATATATATATATATATATATAATTAAAAAGAACAAAGAGAGAAAGTATATTTTAGTTCATTCAGTAATGAATTAGCACACTCTCAGTTATTACATGATACATCACACGCTAAAAGTGCCTCGTTCTACCGAGTGTTCATAGCTCAGAGATAGAATCGCTGACTGACACTAATTCGGTCAGGTTTCAATCCTGGGTAAAAAGCAATCCGAGAATGAATTAAAGTCATACTGTGAGGTCCTCCTTTATTTAATTTTTTTCAACATATCTTATTCGTTTCTGATTATTTCCACATTTTTGTTAAGGTGATGCATTCCTTTTTTTTTTTCTTTTATTCTTTTTCCTTCTTTTATTATTTCTCCTTCATTTTTCTTTCTTTTATTTTTCTTCTTCTGTTTATGCATTCTGTTATTTTTCTTTATCCTTTTCTTCTTCTTTCATTCCTTTTGTTTCTCCTCTATTCTATTATTTATCACTGCCTTCCTTTCTATTTTCTCTTTCTCTCATTGTTCTTTTCATTGTCTTTGCAACCGACCCCCCCGGCCTGGTTCGGGTTTTTCCCTTCTGAATCTAAGTGCCATCCCATTTTCATTTTGCAAAAACATAAAGCGGATGGAAAGTTGCAGACATATTCACCGGCATTATAGATTTTTGAAAGTCAAACTCACAAAAAGAAAGACAAAAATAACATTTTCACTTGGAACAATCTATTTGACATGTTGCTTAGGTCAGACAGGAATCTGGAGCAAATACTCGAACAATCCACAAAAAATAAAATTCAATAAAAAAACAAAAGCAAACCTTCAGCCATAATTCAAGTTATTTTGTTTTATTTTACAATTCTACTTTTTTTTCTACCAACAAAATAGCAAACAAATGAAAACACAATCGCTTCAGTATCTCTCCTTGCATGTCAGACATGTTGGACTGCCAGAGCTCAGTAAGGAAAATAGCTAAGAGAAAACAAAGATGCAAGCTAAGAAACACGGTTTCAGACTCACAGTTCAATAGTTTCCATTTTGTAACATGGCCGCTGACATTGGTTTTGTTATTGCTGTTGTAGTTGCTACAGTTTGGTACAATTTAAACATTATGGTTACTCATCATCACTTGTTTATTTTTAATCGTGTTTTTCAAAAATATCTTTTCCAAAATTATAAATAATGTCCATAATTTTATTTGATGCAAGTAAACAAAGTCATTCCTTATGTTGCAATAGAAATTTAGAGAGCTGACAACATCTACAAAAACAGATATACACTACCAGCCATAATTATCAGGCAACTCCAGTTTTTTAAAAGAAATTATGTATTTCACACTATTTCTTAGTATTTATTACCAAGTGGAAAATTCTAATTGAAAATAGAATGGTTCTTACAAGGCAAGGAAGAAATGATGAACTTGTCTGAATCATCCTAAATTTTCTTCATTCTTTCATTGATGAAACTGCAATATGGGTAATTATTAAATATTGATAAATTCATTTGATGCACATGTTATTGTGCTGTATTAACAAAAGAACCATTCTATTTTCATTTTACAATTATTCACTAAGCAATAATTATGGTCGGTAGTGTATATATATATATATATATATATATATATAGTCATCCGCAGACATATGAATACATACATACATACATACATACATACATATATATATATATATACATATATATATATATATATATATATATATATATTTAGTGTATCGAGGCAGCAGATAATTTTATAAACATATATAGCGACAATTTAACCATCACACCCTGTAGATTTGCAATATATATATATATATATATATATATATATATATATATATATATACTTCAAACTATAATTATTAGGCCACCCCAGGTTTTTAAAAGAAATGACGTATTTCATACTATTTTTAATATTTGCCAAGTGGATAATTCTAAATGAAAATAGAATGGTTCTTTTCTTATTATTACTTTGCAAAATTTTACAAGGCAAGGAAGCAAAGATGAACTCGTTCGAATCACCCAAAATTTTCTTCATTCTTTCATTGATGAAACTGCAGTATAGCTAATTATTAAATATTTATAAATTCATTTGATGCACATGTTATTGTGCAGTATTAACAAAAGAACCATTCTATTTTCATTTACAATTATTCACTTGGCAATAAATACTAAAAAATAGTATGAAATACGTCATTTCTTTCGAAAAAATTGGGGTGGCTTAATAATTATGGCCGGTAGTGTATGTATACATATATATATATATAACAAATCTACAGGGTGCGATAGGTAAATTGTCGCTATTTGCCTTGTAAAATTTTACAAAGTAATAATAACAAAAGAACCATTCTATTTTCAATTACAATTATTCACTTGTCAATAAATTCTAAAAATAGTATAAAATACACCATTTTTTTAAACACTAGAGTGGCCCAATAATTTTGGCTGGTAGGGTATATATATAATCAAGAAATAAGTTTAGATATTTTACAAATCCATGGGTAATAAACATTTCGCTGCCAAAGCTGAAAGGATTAATAAAATATTGAAATAAGCCATTCAATTAAAAAATATTTGCCTTTGATTAAAACCAAAAAAGTAACATACTTCTAAAATTGTCTATCTACCAAATATTACAAAATAAGAGAGGCACGATGAAAGATCGAAATCTAAACTTATTTATAAATGGAACTTTGTCTGTGTGTGTGTGTGTGTATGTGTATGCATGTGTGTCTGTGTGTGTGTGTATGTGTATGCATGTGTGTCTGTGTGTGTGTGTATGTGTATGCATGTGTGTCTGTGTGTATGTATATGCATGTGTGTCTGTGTGTGTGTATGTGTATGCATGTGTGTCTGTGTGTTTGTGTATGTGTATGCATGTGTGTCTGTGTGTGTGTGTATGTGTATGCATGTGTGTCTGTGTGTGTCTATGTGTATGCATGTGTGTCTGTGTGTGTGTATGTGTATGCATGTGTGTCTGTGTGTGTGTATGTGTATGCATGTGTGTCTGTGTGTGTGTATGTGTATGCATGTGTGTCTGTGTGTGTGTGTATGTGTATGCATGTGTGTCTGTGTGTGTGTGTATGTGTATGCATGTGTGTCTGTGTGTGTGTGTGTGTATGTGTATGCATGTGTGTCTGTGTGTGTGTGTCCGTTACCTACAGACTCCGAAACGGCTGAACCGATTTTCTTGAAAATTTACACAGTTGTACTATAAGCATCTGTAAGTGTTCTTAGCTAGGTTTTGTGTTGAGGTACCCCCGATAAATATTGAAAATCAAGAATAAAAAAAATCGGGTTATATAAGAAGTGGTCCGATTTTAATCAAATTTGATACACTCATAGACAAAGACATAAGAAACGATATTCAGAAGTTTCAAGAAGTTCTTACAATAGTGCAGAAAATTGATAATATATATATATAAAAGGCAAGATGTTTGTGTGTGTGTCTGTTTATCTGCCTGTACATCTGTATTTTTTCAGCTCTTTTATTTTAGTTTTAGCTTCAGGTTTGGATCTAAGTAGGTATAATTGTAGTTCTTAGTCTCAGCCATGATACCATTTACTCAGAGGACTTATTTAGCCTTCAAAATTCAGTTTATGACAAAAAAAACTTATTTGATATCGATAGCAGGAAATCAAAATTTGACTTACATCCATTCATTTTCTTTTCAATCTACGGTTTTGTTTTAACTGGAAACAACTATTGCTTTTTTGTCTTTCATGCCAACATCCAAAGACCATGGATTAGTTTTAAAACTTTCATTACACCGAAGCAACACGGGCTATACTGCTAGTTTATATATAGGTTAGAGTATATTTAAGTGCTTGCCAGATAGAGAGGAGACCAAGTTTCAATGTTTTTTCTCATACATCCAAATTTGTGAAAAGACACATTTCAATTTCAGAAGATGAAATGATTTTCATTCATTTTAATCAGAGCTGACTTAGCTTTTGAAAAGTTTCCTATTGTCATTCAGAAAATGAACGACAGATTCACTTTACTCTTGGCCCATATATTCACACACATATATGCAAATATTATTTCTATAGTTCTGACTGAATATTTAATGTACTTACAAATCAAATACAAGAGTAAAATTTAATTACTGAATATCAGTGATGACTTGAAAACTAAATCTGATGCTAACTGAGGCAAGAAACAGCTTGTTAATTTTAATCCACTCCAAAATGAAACTGTTGTCTTTTAACCATCTGAGAGAAATATATTTGTCTCTGATCAGCATGGCTGATGCTAACCTCTAAATGAGGGTCCATTTGCACTTTTTTTATCTCTTTCCATTCTGAAAATGAGATTTTGATGTCGAAATATTAATGTATAAATAGGTAATGCCCAACAACTTCTTTACCTTCCTTTATTTTACTACTAAACGCATTTTGATAGGCGTCAAGACCTAACCATACACTATTTATATATATAAATAAAAGAAAATATATATATATATATATATATATATATATATATATATATATATATTTTGTTGAAAAGCACGGAACTCGAAAACAAACTCTCCTACCATTTTGAAGATAAGATTCTCATTTCGAAATATTCATGAATAATATATAGGTAATACCCAACACCTTCTTTACCTTCCTTTATTTTACTAAACGCATTGTGATAGCCTTCAAATGCCTCCTGATCTCGAAATATTAATGAATAATAAATAGGTAATACCCAACACCTTCTTTACCTTCCTTTATTTTACTAAACACATTGTGATAGCCTTCAAATGCCTCCTGATCTCGAAATATTAATGAATAATAAATAGGTAATACCCAACACCTTCTTTACCTTCCTTTATTTTACTAAACGCATTGTGATAGCCTTCAAATGCCTCCTGATCTCGAAATATTAATGAATAATAAATAGGTAATACCCAACACCTTCTTTACCTTCCTTTATTTTACTAAACGCATTGTGATAGCCTTCAAATGCCTCCTGATCTCGAAATATTAATGAATAATAAATAGGTAATACCCAACACCTTCTTTACCTTCCTTTATTTTACTAAATGCATTGTGATAGCACTCACAACCTATCCATACACTTTAGTAATAGCTAAAATGGATAGCATGTGTAAATCAAGAAAGATATCATGATATAAGCAACAGGTCGAGTTTTAATGCTACTTGAAACAGTAGGGGCCTCGGTCAGGCTTGATTAATTGGCCTTGTGTAAAACATGCCGGAAGTCCCCACCATCTAAATATCAGAACGTTGAAGGTTGGATGTTGTAAGGATAAAATACATTGTGTGTACATTGAAGCAAAGATTTATTTACAGAATGACAAAAATGTAAGTGAAATGTTGTTAACTGAACACGATAACATATTTGTGAAAAGAAAAATGTTCATTGAGAAAATGCATGCTGTAGGAATATAGGTATTCAAAATGTCCGCATGAGTGTAGAGTTCATCCTTGTGTAGCAACGAATTGTAAAGGCTTTGTTCCTTCCTCTTTTTAGTAGGCCGCGACAGGTTGAGATAAAGAGAAGGAAAACAAATAAAGGAATGGTCCTTAACGTGTGTGTCCATTTGGTTGTGTGTTGTCCTCTTTAGTGGCGTGGTATGAACAATGAAGAAGAGGGCATTAAAAGTGAGGGTGAATGAAACTGTGATGTACCCTGTGTTGAAAAGAAATTGATGTACCCTGTGTTGAAAAGAAATTGTGATGTACCCTGTGTTAAAAAGAAATTGATGTACCCTGTGTTGAAAAGAAATTGTGATGTACCCTGTGTTGAAAAGAAACTGTGATGTACCCTGTGTTGAAAAGAAATTGATGTACCCTGTGTTGAAAAGAAATTGTGATGTACCCTGTGTTGAAAAGAAACTGTGATGTACCCTGTGTTGAAAAGAAATTGATATACCCTGTGTTGAAAAGAAATTGTGATGTACCCTGTGTTGAAAAGAAACTGTGATGTACCCTGTGTTGAAAAGAAATTGATGTACGCTGTGTTGAAAAGAAATTGTGATGTACCCTGTGTTGAAAAGAAACTGATGTACCCTGTGTTGAAAAGAAACTGTGATGTACCCTGTGTTGAAAAGAAAATTGGCAGTGAGGGCGAGTCAGCTTGAAGTTTCTTCTTTACATGGTGAGATGCTGTCAGCTACTGCTTTCACTTGACTGACTGACCATGACTGGTCAGGGGACCTCCTTAAATATAGAATTCTGGTCACATGGGGAGGCTTCCAGAAAGAATTTTTTTTAGCTGTGAAAGAAACCGTTTTGCTGACGGAATTTTGAATTTCTTGATTTGTTAAGCAATCGGGATTCAGAATATAATTTTTCATACTGACTTGTGAATTTTCTTAGTTGGGTTTTTCCAAAGTCGTTTAAATGCGATTTTGCGGGTGTGCAATTTATTTTGTTTTTTTAGTCAGTTGATGGATTATATATGATTTGTATCCGTTGTAATCCTGTTTAAGGGGTCACAAATAAAAACAGGAACACGGGATTCGTGTAAACAATTGTATTAACAAAATAACGAGTAAAGGTACAATATACCAGCTTGTTCGTCTAGCTGACGAGCAAGCGGTGTTGAATATCAAAGTCTCTGTTCAGTAAGTCACTCTACGAGTATTTGACTCATACCAGACGGTGCTCTCTCTGTAACTACTAGTCACATGGTATTTATGCAAATTGAGTTAGTCTATTACTATGTTAACGGGTAGGTCCACCACAACAGTATCCTATAAAACAAAGAGCAAGAGCAATAATGATGAACTTAAGAATTCTAATTCCTCATCATCATTTTAATACTCTAGCGAGAGTGATTCCTGGAGTTTGTATTGGGTGAACATTAATATGTAGCCTTTCAGTTTTTCTCCAATACTGCTACTTTTTGGAACAGACTCCTGTGAAAGTGCTTTCCTGAACACCACAAATTTAACCTCTTCGAATCAATAGCTAATTGTTATCTATCCCTCTTGTCCTTATAATTTTTAATTCTTACAACCTCTAGTTCCATTCATGTCACATACTTCATTCCCCATTATCAACAATTTAATGCTCTGATCTGAGTGGATCTCAAGGCTTGTGTTGTTTTATTATTAGTATAAAATTATCTCTAAGGTAAATTGAAATATTTTATTTTGGCAACACTGACTCCATACATCTCATCCATTAACATGTGACTCTTCTCAGGTCTCAGCTTCAAGTCAAGAGATAATCATTATACATCCTTCTTATCCTCATAGTCCTCAAAAAAGTACTGGCCAAGATGGGATCAAATACAGCAGGGAATAATGCAAAAAATCTGTATAATCTTCTTTTAATCATTTCACTCCAAGCAAGGCTGTACCGCCACTGATGTGCATAAGAGAGTTGAAGTATTAGGCAGGAGGAGAATGAAGACAAAGACGAACCATCTACAGGGGATGAAAGAGAAAGGGCAAGAGAAGGATATGAAACCCAGGAGTGAAGACATTTACGAAGGTAAAGAGAAAGGAAAAGAACAAGATACACGAGGTGATGTGGAAAGGGCTGGAGTTAAGTGGATAAGAGATGGGAATTGACATTGCATTTAAATTCTTGCAGGTTATAGCCGTTAGGAAAGCAAGTATATGGAAAGGAGTTCCATAGGCGGGAAGCATGAGAAAAGAAGCTGCTTGAGTAGAATTGTCACCTGCATTTGGTTGATCTAACTGTAAAAGGGTGAGACCTGGATGCCAGTCTGGTTACCTGAGTAAATTCTTGTGAAGTGGGTACCAGTAACCTAAGTTCTTTGGCGCAGGAGCAATGAAAATATTTGTAGAATAGACAGAGCCTTCCCTCCAGTTAGAATAGACTCTTCCCTCCAGTTATGGGTTAAATAACAGGGTAAGACTTCGGGACTCTGCCCTTAAAAACAAATCCGAATGAATCTTGATACTCGAAAAGAAAAAGTATAACTAGACACTAAAATTTATATAAAAACAACAATAAATTGTTGAAAGAAAAATGTATTACCAGCAATAAATAAATAAAATTTAGTTGGCAATAAATGACTCGTTAAAGTTGATATGCCATAAAACAAAAACAACCAACCAAATTTTCTGGAAAGAATTAGTTTTCAGAGCTTTGTCTTGGATATTATGATTCCCAGGAACAATCAAATCAAGGAGGAGGCATTTTTTTCTTTTTTTTTCTTTTTCAGCGATGATGGTGTCTAGTTTGGTTACTGTGGTGATGAATTTGTTGCTTCCCCTTCATGCACAAATACATTTGTGTTGGTAATAATCAATGTCTTCTCCCCTCCAGCTATGGGTTTAAAAGCAGGATACTTTAGATTGTATAGCCTTGGTTGGCTACCAGTCTATTGCAGGAACATCTATTATCATGACAATTTATAAATCAAACTATTTTTTACAAATCTTGTTAGAATAGATGAGACTAGTCTTCCAGAAATCAAAATACTGCACCTCCCCGATCTAACTCTCACAGAAGACCTCAAGTGGAATGGCTACATTGAATCGACAGCTAAATCTGCTGCTAAGAATGTTGGTTCCCTATGTAGGGCCAGGAAGTTTTTCTCATCTGAATCCATCTTGCACATATATAAATACACCATCCGCCCATGCATTGAATACTGCTGTCACATTTGGTCGGGTTCCCCTGCAATTCATCTCTGGCTTCTCTCAGTGGAGAATCTGCAATGGAATTGATCCTGACCTGGTAGCTCTACTCCAGTCACTTTCTTGCCAACGTAATATGGTTTCCCTCTCTCACTTCTACAAATACTTTCACGGCTTCTGCTCACATGAGCTGAGCTCCCTGATGCCCCTTCTGCATGAATTTAGTTGATTTATGTGCGCTGTGATGTAGGGATATGTGTTGTGGTGCAGTGGATATCTGCTCGGATTGAGAACTCGGGGAGCCGAGTGCAAATTTCAGTTGAATTCCTTGCATTCACTCACGCAAATACCCTTGGGAAAGGTATTAATCCATCTCTTCGCTCCAGTTATGGGTTAAAAAATAGGACAGATTGGATTCTATAGCCTTGGCTGGCAGCCAGTCTACCACAGAAAGTAATGGCAACCTACTGCGGGATAATCTTCTGCCAAGTCAGTCATGTCTCTTTCGAGACATGATCACCCAAGTGTGTATCATGTATGGCACTTAACTGAATGACTGAATATAATAGTTGGAAACAATTAAAACTTCTACCGGGTATAAAGTGGGGGATCGGTTTTCTATTGTTATGAAGTAATAAACTGATAACCCACTAATTATACTCAATATAATAATGTAATATAATCTATCTTTTCTCCCTCCAGCTATGAGTTAAATGGCAGGACTGATTGGGTTCTATAGCCTTGGCTGGCAACCAGTCTACTGCAGAAAGTAATGACAACTTACTGTTGGATAATCTTCTGCCCAGTCAGTCATGTCTCTTTCAAGACATGATCGCCCAAGCATGTATCATGTATTGTACTTAACTGACTGACTGACTAGAGTAGCAGCTAGGTCCCACCCTTTTACAGTGAAACCAATCAAATATAAAAAACGCTTTTTTATTAGTTTCTTTGCTTGCACTTCCCGCCTGGTCAGTCATGTCTCTTTCAAGACATGATCACCCAAGTGTGTATCATGTATAGCACTTAACTGACTGACTGACTGAATATATTAGTTGGAAACATAATTAAAACTTCTACTGGGTATAAAGTGGGGGATCGGTTTTCTATTGCTATGAAGTAATAAACTGATCCCCCACTAATTGACTCCCATCCTTTCCCTGACAACCCTTGTATCAGTTTCTCTTTCCTTTCCACTCTACTCTCATGCAGCCCTCTTCAAACCAGTGTTCTCAACCTTCTCTTACTCATTCTCTGAAACTCCTGTAACTTGTTCCTCTTTCTAATCACTCTCCTTTTATGTAACCCCCTGCATACCAGTGGCAGTACTGCCTTCTTTGGGGTGAAATGATTAGAAAGAAAAAAATTCAGTTTCATTTATATTATTTTAACTGAGTCTTTTTTATCAGTTCCCTCATCTCTCCTGTTCATAAATTTTGATTAGATTAGCATATAAAAATTATTTTTATATTCTTCTCTGTAAAGTCGGTCCAAACCATCAACTTGCTTTATGTTATCAATGAACTGTGCCATAAATATATCATTTTTATCTTTGCATATTCTCTGTGTTTCAATGTTCATAATTCAGTTCCTGTTAATATTCACTTCTTGACATGTGTTTTTTTTTGTGGACTTTACCACACGAATGCCGCCTTTAGACATATCTAGTCATATCCACTCTATTTTATTATATATAATTTTCTCTTCATAGATGGATTTTCTTTTGTTACATTTTTTTTTTTAATTCTTTTATCTTCTTTTTTTCTTGTGTTCTTGTCCCTTGTAAAGTACAGAAAAACTCTAGTTTTTGGCAAACGTCCAAACTGTAACTTTTGACAGTCAAGTATAAAAGGATTATGAATACTTCATCTGTTTCTATCGATTTGTCAGCCATCTTATAATCTATGGTGCTGCTGAATATATCATTATGAATTTCATTTATGAAGTATTGCTTTCCAAATATAGAAAGAATGAAAGAAAATAGTTTAGTCTTTCGTATGAAATTTTGCTCTGTCTCACCAGTGATTTTCACAAACAACAAATTCAAACTCCTCTTCTTAAGAGTCAGTAGTTTATAGAATTTGTTTTTGATTTCTCTTTTGGAAATTAGTATTTTTCAGAGAAAATATCTTAGGTAAAATTAAATGCTTGAGTTTTTGGCAAGATATCTGTTAATATTACTAGCGTTTTACTAAGATTCGTATTGAACAATGTCATCAATTGAGTTTGCAATAATCAACCATATTTTATTAAATTTAAATTTTGAAATTGTCTTGCAAAGATTTTTAATTTGAAACATTTTCAAACAACATTATGACATTTTGCACTAAAAGAAAGATATATAAATCAGTAATTCCATAGCTTTTCATATTTAAGAATAACATTATTTTTTTGACAATGAATATAGTTTCAAACTTTTCTCTCCCATTACATCAAAAAGACATAATACACTGAAACTTTCAGATCAAAATGTTGGTTGTTTTTGTTTTATGGCATATCAACCTCGGTGAGTCATTTATTTCCAACTAAATTTTATTTATTTATTGCTGGTGATGTGGTGATACGGAACAAAAGCGGTGGACCGGATGTTTGCACTTTAACGACCAGAAAGCAAATGACCAAAACTCGTCGGTGCGCATCTGTGTCCGCGCAGATATTCCGGTTGAAAAATAAAAATTAATCAAATATTAAATTTCCATTTTGCGAGCATATGCGAATTTTATTCATCAGCCAATGGAAAGCCCAGAATCAAATACAAGTGTGAAATTCCAGACAAGCTGCTGCGATCCAAAAAGCCGAAATAAAAAGCTGAGACAGAAAGCACCCAACAGACAGACCGACGGAGACAGACAAGAATGATTAGTATCTCCCTTGACCAAGTCAAGCGGCTACTATGTTCGCCTCCCTTCACCTCTCCTAACCTTCTTTCCTGTCTCAAAACTACTTACTTACCTAAGGATCCAATACTTCAAAGACATTCCTCAGTTACATGCTCCTCACATTCCTAAGCCTTAAATCTCTTTCAGTTTATTATTTGCCATGAACATTTTAACCTCCGTTGGACCTATATTCAAGTATTACTTTAATTGTAAAAACATTAATTGATATGTGTATATATAAAATGTTATTTTCAACTCAAATTGCATTTTTTGATTTTATAATCATTTTATGACTTATAGTGAGCTAACTACCACAAGGCCAAATTCCGTTAACCTGCAACAGTATACAATTACCCTTCACTAGAACGGACTCCCACTGCAACTACAAAAGGAATAGATAAGCAACCCACTATAGTAATACCTTTTTCTTTCAACAATTAATTGTTGTTTTTATATAAGTTTTGTGTCTAGTAATACTTTTTTCTTTTCGAGTATCAAAATTCGTTGGGATTTGTTTTCTTAAAGGCAGGGTCCCCAAGTCCTACCCTTGTTATTTAACCCATAAAAGGGGAAGGGACAGATTAATACCTTTCCCAAGGTTACCAGTTCTTAAGTGAATGCAGGGTATTCAACTGGAATTCGAACTCGGCTCACCGATTTCTCTTTCCGAGCTGATATCCACTGCACCACAACGCACATCCGTCACTAAATGCTTACAGCATCTGGTATTCCCAAGTGGTTACTCATCTAAGTACTGACCAGGATCAATGTTGCTTAACTTCAGTGGTCGAGCGAGAACCGGTGTATTCAACATGATATGGTCGTAAGCCATAGATCAAAATGTAACCTAGAGCTATATCTCAAGCTACGGACTTACTGATCCATGTTTATAAAATATTATTTTACACTTAAGATTTATTCAGGTGTGAAAAGTAGGCAGTGTGCTGTATTCTTCTTCCTTATACTGTATCCTTCCAGGAATTGGGCGATCATGGTTCTCCACAACTTCCTGCCCTTTGTAGCTCATAGTAGTGCTTGTCTTTTTACTATCTCTCTTAATCCCTGTTGTGCCAACCATTTATACAAACTTGTTAGGTAGGTTATTTACTGCTTTCCTCTGTCTCTTTTGGTTTTAAATGCCCTGTGTGTGTCAAATTCTCCAAGTCTTTTTTCCTTATTATGTGCTCTGGAAAATGTGGCTCTTTTTTATTCTAAATATGTTTCCTTTTTATTTCTATTTTGTTTAAAATCGTTCTTACATGTCTCGTTCATGGTTTAGTCCTCGGCATCCTTCTGTACAACAATAATTATGCTGCCTCAAGTCTGTTTTCATTTGTCACGGTATTGCTTATCATTCACTGGCATATAGGAGGAACTTCCATAAAAAGTTAGTACTCTTTTATTTGTTACTAATTAAATTTTTCTTGTATTTTTATTATTCGGACTATTGTCCTCACCTTTGTTGCCATTTGTTCGATGTTTCTGTTGTTCTACACTTCTTCAAGTGCTAGGAATTTTAAACTGATCCCTTTATTACAGTAACTGGGGTATATCATCCTCATTACTTGCATAAAGCCTCGATTGGAAGTCATGAGTTATCTCTCTCTAACCCTACAAGTTACTTGTTCACTACTGCAGTAGCCTGGTATTGAACTCACAAATCTAAGAATTAAGTCAGGAACTAACCAACGTCTATATCCACTGTGGATATAGACTTTGGTTGGTTTCTGAGTTGACTCTTAGAGTTGTGAGTTCAATACCAGGCTACAGTATTGATCTCAGAATAAGATCAAAAGTACTTGGAAACATTGAGAAATGAATAATAAAATCACCTATCAATGTTACATCTCATTTCTGACATCTTTCAATTATAATATGCGAAAGATTATCTGTGAGTATGAATGGAATTTATTAAAAATAAGCAGACACAATGTTTGCAATTTATTTAATCTGACATGTCTAAAAAAAATTTGCTGCCTAAATGCACAAATATATATATATATATATATATATATATATATATTTTAATTCAGATACTTCAATCCAAGGGAAAAAAGCAGGAAGGTAAATTCCAAAAAACCGGATCCTAATTAATATTAAAATTTTATTTTAATATTAAAAAATGATACAGGAAGAGAGCTCCATGTAATAAAATATTACAGAGCAAATATATATTAAATACCAGACGATGTCAATTTTTTCTTTTCTTATTTATTTGATTTTATTCTATCTTTTTCTTTTTCATTTTCTTTTTCTTTTTCTTTCCCTTTATTTTTCTTTTTATTTTATTTTATTATTTATTTTTTAATTTCTTTGCAATCTATTTAAAAAGGAAAAGTAGACTAATTTTTCTCCAGTTTCTGAAAGGTTTTTTCTGTTGCTGAGGTGATGTGTTGTCCCCCGTGGGGATCTTCATATTGAAATGGCCATTCAGCATCTTTTAATATATATATATATATATATATATATATATATATATATATATGATACCAAACCAAGACTTTGAAAGTGTAACTACAAGAAGTTATTCTTCCAAGAGTTTCTGGTGAAATTAATCGATGCAATTCCTGGGTGGCTCAAGAAGCTAGCAATAAAATTTGGTTTAAGCAATTTTTCCTTATGCTGCAACCACATGAATTTAAGTATGCTACTAGATTGGCATTTAGGTCCTACACTTTTACTGTTGAAATAATTAAATGTAACCGCCTCTTCTACACTACCAGATTTTTTTCTCTCATACTTTCCACCTGTAAAACTCCCTTCCATCTATTTACTTCCCTGATGGCTACAATCTTCGGAAATTTAAATGTAATGTCATTCGCTATTTTCTGTCTTCTTGAATTGCATCCAATTTTTATTCTTTTTACAATATCTCCTTTGTGTCGAGTCTTTTCTCTCAAGTGGTAGTTCCGCCTTTGCTTGGGGTGAAATGATTAAAAGAAAACAAATTTTAAATCAAACCTTATGCTCAATACTTTTGTCTCGTATTCATTTCTTATAAAAGTTATAAATAAATAAATTATAAATATTTTAAAATGTGGTTTACTTTACAATCACCCTGTATATCTGCTGGATTTAGTTTTTCACCCGAAATAAATCAACTGCAATCATTAAATGTATTTTTTTTTTTGTCTTTATTTCTTATTAGAATAAACGTTATCCACTAAGAATAATCTTTATCGTGCTGGATAAAAAAAATTAATTCAAAAATTCCTGTTGAAGGTTATAAAGTGTCAAGGAACTAATATTAATTTGTAAAATAATATACACAGTGTATCGTGTAAAACCAATATGTTTTTTTTTTTTTTTTTTTAATCATTTCACCCCGAGCAAGGCAGAAACGCCACTGATGTGCAGGGGGTTACATAAATGTAAAAAGATTAATTAGAAAAGAGTGAGGAGTACAAGCTAGTTAGAAAGGAACAATAGAAAGCTGAGAAAGCAGGTGCAATGACAGGTACATGGGCGGAGAGAAAGGGAAGGTTATACAGGGGAGGGGAGAGAGCTAGAGGCCAGTGGTTAGTAGGTGAGTATTAACTTTGCTTTTAAATTTCTGGAGGTCGTAGCCGTCAGGAAAGCAAGAATACGGGAGTGAGTTCCACAGGCGGGAAGTGCGAGAGAGGAAGCTGCAGGAGTAGAATTGTCGTCTGCGTTTGGCTAACCTGACTGTGAATGGGTGGGACCCAGTTGCCAGTCTGGTTGAACGGGTAAACACCTGTTGAGGAGGCATCAGTGACTTAAGCTCATCCGAGCAGAAGCCATGAAAGTATTTATAGAAGAGACAGAGGGAGGCCACATTTCGACGATGGGAAAGTGGCTGCAGACGAGTCGCCAGATCAGTACCTATCACATTACAGACTCTCCTTTGGAGCTTGTCAAGAAAATCTGACAAGTTTTATCAATATTATTATTAAGATGATTGTTATAATTGAAATTGTATATCATAAAAAATAAATGGGTGAGCAGATAAAAAGATGAGGGTAATATTAATATTAATGATGAAAAGAAAGACAAGAAAGAAAGAAGAAAGTAAGGAAGGAAGAAATGAAAAAGGTGGAAAGAAAGAAAGAAAGAAAGAAAGAAAGAAAGAAAGAACGAAGAAAAGAAAAGAAAGAACAAAGAAAAGAAAGAACGAAGAAAAGAAAGGAAAGGAAAAGAAAAGAAAAGAAAAAGAATGAAGGAAAGAAAGAAAAGGAAGGATAGGAGAAAAAAGAAGGAAAAGAAAGAAAAAGAAAGAAAGGGAATGAAAATGAAGAAAGGCATTGGAAGGAAGGAAGGAAGGAAAAGGAAAAAAGAAAAGAAATGAAAACGAAGGAAGGAAAGAAATAAGGAAGAAAGAAAAGGAAGAAACGAAAAAAGAAAAAGAATGAAAAGGAAGGAAGGAAGGAAAAGAAGAAAGGAAAAAAGAAAGGGAATGAAAAGGAAAGAAGGAAGGAAAGAAAAAAGAAAGAAAGAAAAAGAAGAAAGGAAAAAAGAAAGAGAATGGAAAAGGAAGGAAGGAAGGAAGGAAGGAAGGAAGGAAGGAAGGAAGGAAGGAAGGAAGGAAAAGAAGAAAGGAAAAAGAAAGGGAATGAAAAGGAAGGAAGGAAGGAAGGAAGGAAGGAAGGAAGGAAAAGAAGAAAGGAAAAAAGAAAGGGAATGAAAAGGAAGGAAGGAAGGAAGGAAGGAAAGAAAAAAGAAAGAAAGAAAAAGAAGAAAGGAAAAAAGAAAGAGAATGAAAAGGAAGGAAGGAAAAGGAACAAAGGAAAAAAGAAAAGAAATGAAAAGAAAGAAAGAGAAAGGAAGAAAGAAAAAAGTAAAGGAATGAAAAGGAAGGAAAGAAGGAAGAAAGGAAAAAGAAGAAAGAAAAAAGAAAAGGAAGGAAGGAAGAAAAAGAGTTGGAATGAAAGAAAGAAGGAAGAAAAAAGAAGAGAGAAAGGAGGAAAGAAAAGAAGGAAAGAAATATAATAAAGGAAGGAATGTAAGAAAAAAAAGAAAAAAAAAGCTGATAGTAGCAATGAAATGTTTCGAGATCTTTTACGTGGCATGTCACTTCAGCACATGATGATAATGGTTCTCCACAATTTCCTAATCTTTGTAGCTCTTAGTACCATCTCTCTAGCTGATAGCAAAAAAAATATTAAAAAGAAAAGAAGAATTGGAAAATAGAGAAGAAGAAGAAGAAAACGACAACAACAAGTATATCCAGAAATTTTTCCCAACGTAGTTTGTTCAATACCAAATTTTGGGGCAAAAATATCGACTATGTAGCAGAAAGCATTACCTGAAAGCTGTATAAATGTCACCTCGTGTTAAACACGAAGCAGAAGAATTATTTTTATTTTATTAAAACACAGTATCAAAAAAATTTACTTACATCACCTAAATTTTTTACATCAGCTTAAAAATACTTTCAAGGCAAGTGAAAAAAGTGATATAAATACTAAGTGAGTGAATTTAACTTATGGAAAGATCCAGTGATTCAATTAGCATTTGCTGATTTGTTGGAAAGAAAAATTAGAAGGTTTTTTTTTTAAAGGTGACCTAATAAGTTCCGACTGCAAATTTAAAAAAAATATTCCATGTTAAACAAAACTGTCTCAATGGAACGAAGGATCTGCCATTTTAAAGTTAGTTTTCTCTCAAAAGATTTTAACATTGCTTTTTACTTATTTCAACAGTTTGTCTTCTTTTCTTACGACGTCTGCTTCAGTTTTTGTTCAATTTCACTTTAAGAGAGAATATGAAGTGTAGGGAGCTGGTTAATTTTTCTTTGATTTGGCCTTGTGTCAGACATAACCGAACGCCCTACAGCCTACAGGATTTATGCTGAATTATCATCATCGGAAGGTTTTCATTATTAGAATTATTATCAGAAGGTCGGTTGTCATAAATTGTAGGAGTCAATGTACGATTAGAAACATTAAGAAGTTAAGGGTAGAGTTCGTACAAAATGTTCTTGTAATAATTGTTGAAATAGGTAAGGAGAAAGAGAAAGATGACAATGTCCGGGTCTCTTGAAGTTTGAAGTTACATTTTTGATGTGTGTCTCTCCTGCTCCCATCTCTCTGACTCTTGACTGACGCCGAGATCATTTATATAGTCTTTTTGAATTTCGCACTGGATCGCCAAGCTGAGTTGTCCCTTCTCGTACACAGTATATTAAATTTTAAAAAAAAATTTCCAGTTCCCGCCTTTGTACTGAAAATATATTTTGTGTAATATTTGCTTGATGTTTTACCAAAGACTTCAAATTAATTATCATATTTTAACATTGCGAATTCAGATCAATTGACAGAGATCAAGCCATCAAGGTTTTGCAAAATCAACCTCCACCGTACAACCCCCCCCAAAAAACAACAACAACAACAAAAAAACAAAAAACAAAAAAAAACAAACAAACTAGGAATCAAGCACCATTGTAACTCTAAACAGAGACAGTACCAACGGAACCCTGTTCAGTTCTTTAACCGATTCACGTTCATCTCAATCCGTTTTGTCTTGGCTTCGCAAAAGCATCTTCATTTCAGATACAGTAAGTTCGTAGCATAACGATGATAAAACATTTATTTTGAATAACAATTATTTTATTGCCTTCCTCGTCAAATTATTTAATTTGTAGCGTAAGGAACCTGGTTAATGTTTCTTTAATTTGGCCTTGTGTCAGACTTAACCGAACTCCCTACAGCTTACAAGTTTCATGCAGATTTATAATCATCAGAAGGTTTTTCATCATCAGAAAGTTTTTCATCATCAGAAGGTTGGTTGTCGTCAGGTTGGAATATGTGGAATTGTGTGGAATAGCATTTTAAAATAGAAATTCATTAAAGAGAAAGACTAACATAAATTGTAGGAGTTAATGTACGATTACAAACATTAAGAGGTTAAGGGTAGAGTTCGTACAAAATGATCATAGTAGTAATTGTTGAAAGAGATTTTTTTTTTTAATCATCTCACCCCAAGCAAGGCATTCCACTGCCACTATTGCGCATGGGGCTACATAGGGGAAGGTAAAGAGAAGGAGTGGTTAGACATAAGGAATGTCAGGAGGAAGGTGACAGATGAGTAAGGATAGCAAGGATGAGGGTTGGGAAGAGTGCTTGATAGAATGGGAGCAGGTTAGTGTGTTAGGAGGTGTCTATTGACCTTACATTTAAACTCCTGGAGATTGTAGCTGTTGGGGAAGCAATCGTTTGGAAGAGAATTCCACAGTCGGGAAGTGCGAGGAAAGAAACTGTTGGAGTAGAAGTTACGGTTGCATTTTATTGGTTTCACTGTAAAAGGGTGGGATCTAGTTGCTAATCTAGTATCTCGTGCAAATTCGTATTTAGGGGGCACTAGTGATCTAAGTTCATCGGAGCAGAAGATAAGGAGAAAGAGAACAAGGCACGACCTGACCTTATCTCCGGGTTGATTTGAAGTTGGTTAGATTTTAGATGTGCGTCAGCAAACTGATTTCCCTGACTGACCACTGTGACTAGTTAGAGGCCATCTTTAAATATTGAATCCAGTCACGTGGGGTGGCTTCAGAACGATTTTTTTTTAGATGTGGGAAAACCATTTCTCTGACGTATTTTGAATTTCTCAATTTGCTAACCAGTCAGGATTAAGAATATGATTTTTCACACGTCATTGTGAATTTTTGTAAAAGTGAAGAAGAAGGTTGATTTTAATTAATTTCTTATTCACTACAAATATTCTTCTTTCTAGAATTTTAGGAAAACTTTGTTTTTGTTTTCAACTGTGACAGTGAGGAGGAAAGACAAGCATAAATAAAAGAGAGAATGCAATTTATTACCAGCAAATATTGCACAGAAAGTTCCTGAATTCTTCTACCAGGTTCTTTCTTTTAGTCAGTTAAGTGCCACGCATGATACTTAAACTCTCATGTCTAAAAAGAGACATGACCGACTTGGCAGAAGATTCTCTTGCAGTAGCTTGCCATTATTTTCTGCAGTAGAATAGTTGCCAACCAAGGTTATAGAACCCAATCTGTCTTGCTATTTAACCCCTAGCAGGAGGAAGAAGAGATGGATTAATACTTTTTCCAAGGTGAAATGCAACGAACTCAACTGGAATTCAAATTCAGCTTACTGACTTTTCGTTCTGAACTGATATCTACTGCACCACAATGCATAAGAATCCATCTTTCCAAGAACCTGAATGAAGACGGAAAGTGCAACACAGAGATCGGAAGGCGAATTGGCGTTGGCGAAGGATGCATTCCAGAAGCTGAGTAAAGTATTAAGACACAGGAAAATTTCACTAAAAACAAAGAAGAGAGTGCTAGATTGCTATGTGATGTCAGTTTTTCAATATGGCAGTGAATGTGAGACAAAATCTACAAAGATGAAGAAAAAACTTGAAGCAACTGAAATGTGGTTCTACAGAAGGATGCTGCGAATATCATAGATCGAGCATGTGAGCACTGATGAGGTTTTGGAAAGAATGGAAACGAAAAGGAAATTAATACTGAGCATCAGGAAGAGACAGCTAAAGTTCCTGGGACATGCAATGAGGAAGGAGGGCTTGGAGAACCTGATACTAACAGGCTAGATAGAGGAAAAAAAGAGACAGGGGAAAGCAGCGGATAACATATTTGAAGGTCCTGATCAGGTGAATGACAGAACAGGGGATGCAAGATGTTACTGAAGAAAGCGTGCTAAGAGCCACCAGAGATACAGAGATGTGCAAAGCCATGATCGCCTACGTCCTGAAAGGACAGGGCACATAGAAGAAGAATATTTATGCCAAATGTTTATAAGAAATTATAATGTGGATGTAAAGTGGGATATCAAATCTATATTATAATCAATATATAAACTGATCCCTCATTTTGTGGCCATGCTAGTTTCTATACATTTATATTCTAGATTTATGGTCTTGAGCTAGTGGATGGCAGAGCTGGGTTTGGGTGGTGTAACCGGAGAAAGGGTGCTAAGAACCACCTGGGATAGGGAGATATGGAAAGCCATGATCGCCTATATCCTGAAGGGACAAGGCACATAGAAGGGGAATATATATGCCAAATGTTTATAAGAAATTATAATGTAAATATAAAATGGGGGATCAATTCTATATTATAATCAATATATAAACTGATCCCTTATTTTGTGGCCATGCTAGTTTCTATACATGTATATTCTAGATTTATGGTCTTGAGCTAGTGGATGGCAGAGCGGGGTTTGGGTAGTGTAACAGGAGAAGGCGTGCTAAGAGTCATCAGGGATAGGGAGACATGGAAGGCCATGATCGCCTACGTCCTGAAGGGACAGGGCACATAGAAGAATAAGAATGATACCAAAAGGAAAGTATTGTTATCAAATATGGTCTGGAGTTTCCAAATCCTCACTTTCAAGCCTTGACAAAAAGGAAATAAAAAGCAAAAGTCCGTTTGTCCCAGTTTGTATATATTTATTATAAAACATAAGTCATTATAATCTGAAATATACAAAGTATATTTATTACTTAATATGAGGACACAGACTTGCATAATACAATGTGACTTAATGTTGGATGGTTGGTTGGTTGTTTTGTTTTCATGGCATATCAACCTCGGTGGGTCATTTATTGCCAACTAAATTTTATTAATTTATTGCTGGTAATACCTTTCTCTTTCAACAATTTATTGCTGTTTTTTTTATATAATTTTTTGTGTTTAGTAATACATTTTTCTTTTTTGAGTATCAAGATTCATTGGGATTTGTTTTTAAGGGCAGGGTCCCCAAGTCCTACCCTGTTATTTAACCCATAACTGGAGGGAAAGGACGGATTAATACCTTTCCCAAGGGTACCACTGCTTAAGTGAATGCAGGGTATTCAACTGGAATTCGAACTCGGCTCACCGATTTCTCTTTCCAAGCCAATATCCACTGCACCACCATGCACATCCATCACTAAACGCTTATGGCACCTGGTATTCGCAAGCGGTCACCCATCTAAGTAGTGACCAGGCTCAATTTTGCTTAACTTCGGTGATCGAGCGAGAACTGGTGTATTCAACGTGGTATGGCCATAAACACGCACATCCGGCACTAAACGCTTACAGCACCTGGTATTCCCAAGCGGTCACCCATCTAAGTACTGACCAGGCTCAATGTTGCTTAACTTCAGTGATCGACCGAGAACCGGTGTATTCAGCATGATATGGCCGTAAGCCATGACTTAATGTAAAATGGATATTTTGTTGAGCAGCTTTAATACTGACCGGGAAATAATACATTCCCAACAGCTGTTCCAATGTTCTAGCTCTCTCACTGTTTGACTCATTCTTCGACCCATTCTTCGACCATGTCTCCTCGCATGAAAAATTGTATTAAAACAATTTGTCCTTCATCAGCCAGGCAATTAACTTCCTGTCAAAAAACCCAGACCAGTTGGCAACAAGTGTTTCTAGGCTCATCTCATTGGGATTTAAAGGATTCTTTACTGAATTTGGCAACAGAAATATTTTGACTATTCGCTATGCAAATGTCAGTCTTGGACAAAAGTTTTGAGTGTTTAAAGTTTGATGATCAAATAAGTTGGCCCAATTTGGCAGTGATTAGACAGCATTATTTACCAAATTGATACGTTCGCCTTTTATCATATATGGCTTCACCTATCAATTTGTTTAGCTACAAAGCACAAATGAAGTAACTCTACACTGCGTGCCAGAATTATATGCAAATCGATTTTTTCGTTCTAACCCCGGAGTTAGAATGAAAAAATCGATTTGCATATAATTCTGGCACGCAGTGTAATTATAAACATGAAGCAGAATGATCTCAAGTTATAGACGATAAAACATCTTTCATCATCTCCAGTGATACTCCTACTTAGATTCTATCATCCTGTCGACATGACTCTTTAGAAATTTGACCTTTAACTGTTGCATTCTATAAGAGATGGATATGGCATTCCCTGATGTCTATGGTTAATTCAAAATCCCAGTTATTTTAGTAGCTTTCTGTAAATGAAGAAATATGGATAAACACCTTTTTACATTATTTATTGCCATAGAGACCATTCTCGAAACATTTCTTGCCAGAATCTATTTTGCATATCTTTTAAGTCTACCCTTCATCCATGCTTTGAATATTGCTTCCTGACTTGGCATCTTGATATCAGTCACTTTCTTACTCTCTCTTTTTTCTGCAAATATTTTCTGGTGCCCATCCATGTGAATTAAAGTGAACAACTAGATTGGCATTTAGGTCCCACTGTTTTACCATTGAAATAGTTAAATATAACCACCACTTCTACTCAAATTCCTTTTCATTCATTTGCTTCCTTGATAACTACAATCTCCAAACATTTAAAAGCAATGTCAGTTGCCATCTTCTATCTTCTTGAATCCTATTAATCTTTCGTACATTCTTCAGTACCCCTGTACGCACTCTTTTTTCTTACTGCACCTCCCTGCACTCTAGTGGCAGTCCCGCCTTGTTTGGGGTGAAATAATTCAAAAAATAAAAGGACATATGGTCTGGGGCACTTTCTATATATTTAGAGATCCTTGATGTTGTAACCCTAAAATGTTACTGTGTGAGTAATTACCAAAATAGAGGTTGGGAATAATAGTATATCAACAAATACAAGACTCGCATGTTGAGTGAAGAAGATACACAGCTAGTGAACTGCTAGTCAATATAATCGGTTGGTATTTACCACCTCCCCAGTAGGGTGGAAGCCCAAGGTGGATGTGACACAAAGCCAATTAAAGTAGGGATTCTGAGCTCTTAATCTCCGCTAAAAATATTCCATGGGCCCTGCTTAAGGGTGGGTTGGGCTCTTGTTTGTTCATTCCACATAAAATGCTATCCTTTAGCAGAGCCTTGTCTGGGTACTTAGCCATAGCTAAAAAGAGGTGAGATAGATTCATACATTTCACTAGGGTATCAGTGCAAAGGAGAACATAATTGGTTTAACCCTAAAAGGTTACTGCATGAGTAATCACCAAAATGGAGGTCGGGAATAGTAGTATATCAACAAGTACAAGACTCACACGCTGCATGAAGCAGATACACTGTTAGAGAACTGCTAGTCAATATAATCACTCTCTTCTTCTCCAATAGTGTCCGTGTATTTAAAAGGATAAAAACATACTATCACTGTATATAGGTAGGTACACAACACTTGATAAAATCCAAAGAAGAATCCGCAATGTTATTAGTCCAGGTCTGGCATCTTTGCTTTAGTCATTTTTCCACTATTGTCCTGTAGCTTTCATGTTATTTTTCGATAAATACTCTAAATATATACCACAAGCACCAGACCACATGTGCACCAATATTCAAAGCAAGGATAAATGGTAGACTTATAGATATGTAAAACAGATTCTGGCAAGAAAAAGTGTCCAGCACAATTTCTATGGAAAAAAAATGCCTATGAACTTTTATGAATGCACATGAACTTTCCTCTGTGGTACCTAGACTTCATGAATTTAAGAGCAGTTGGAGACCTGAGTTCCAGTTAAATTTGTTGCATTCACTTAAGTGCAAATACCCTTGGAAAAGGTATTAATCAGTCTCTTCCCTCCAGTTATAGGTCAAATAACAGGACAGATTGGGGTCTATAGTCTTAGTTGGCAACCAGTCTACCGCAGAAAGTAATGACAACCTGCTGTGGGATAATCTTTTGCCCAGTCAGTCATGTCTCTGAGCATAAAGTGGGAGATCGGTTTTCTATTGTTATGAAGTAATAAACTGATCCCCCACTAATTATACTTAACATAATAATGCAATATAGTCTATCTCTTTTCCCTCCAGCTATGAGTTAAATATCAGGACAGATTGGGTTCTATAGTTTTGTTGGCAACCAGTTTACTGCAGAAAGTAATGACAACCTATTGTGGGATAATCTTTTGCCCAGTCAGTCATGTCTCTTTTGAGACATGATCGCCCAAAGTGCATATAACATATAGCACTTAATTAACTAACTGAATATAATAGTTGGAAACATAATTAAAGCTTCTACTGTGCATAAAGTAGGGGATCGGTTTTGTATTTTTATTAAGTAATAAACTGATCTCCCATAATTATACTTAATATAATAATATAATTTATCTCTTCTCCCTCCTGCTATGAATTAAATGGTAGGACGAATTGGGTTTTATAGTCTTGGCTGGCAACCGGTCTATTGCAGAAAGCAATGGCAATTTACAGTGGAATAATATTCTGCCCAGTCAGTCATGTCTCTTTCGAGACATGATCGCCCAAGCGTGTTTCACGTATGGCACTTAACTGACTGACTGAATATAATAGTTGGAAACATAATTAAAACTTCTACTGGGCACAAAGTGGGGGACTGGTTTTCTATTGTTATGAAGTAATAAACTGATCCCCCTTTAATTATACTTAATATAATAATGTAATATAATCTATCTCTTTTCCCTCCAGGTATGAGTTAAATGGCAGAATAGATTGGGTTCTACAGCCTTAGTTAGCAACCAGTCTCCCGCAGAAAATAATGGCAACCTACTGTGGATAATCTTCTGTCCAGTCAGTCATGTCTCTTTCGAGACATGATCACCCAAAACATGTATCATATATGGCACTTAACTGACTGACTAGTTCAGTGGCAAGGCCTCATCATGTTACACTTAAGATAGTTAAGATGTAAATGGAAGTTCTATACTAACATTTGTAATGCTGTTTGTTTAAGTTCTTTTATTGTTCTTGCTCTGTAATATAGATTTTTTTCTCACATTCTCTAACACTCAGTAACCCTTTGTGTCTTAGTGGTTTCATTGCCTTGCTTGGAGTGAAATGATAAAAATAAAATTAATCAAGAAGCAGTTGAATTAAATTTTGCTCCGATCATATTACAACTTAAAAGAACAAACCGATAAAATCTTTTAATTATTCTGCTTAATTCATATCTAACGGCAATCATTACATGCTGTTAATTAAACAATAACCTCAGATCCTGTCATCAAACAAGTCATTGAAATTAGTATTTCCACAATTATTTTCAGGAGTACCCTTGTAAAATTAATATCAATTATTTTGTTCTTACAAATATGAAATAAAATTTTTGCAAAGTACTCTACACTCTTTGCATAATTTATTCAAATGTTGCAGGTTTATTAAACTATCTTCATTTTTTTTTCAGTGCCGTTAGAAGTCAATCTTTTATTTTTATAAACTTTAACTATATGTCAGATGATCAAATGCAACTTTTTTTCTCTTATTCAAATCTAGGTTTTAATGCTTCTGGCTAGAGTTGCGGGCCTTAGTAAGTTATGAGAATCACTGAGGATCTTATTCTTGAAAAATGCAAGTTGTTAAAACGTTAGCTTATCGAGGAAAATTGTTTTATTAGCGCACTAGCAGTATAGCCTGGCGTTGTTCAGGTGTAATGAAAACTTTAAAACTAATCCATGGTTCTGGAGCTCAGACTCTTTGGACGTTGGCACAAAAGACTAAAAAGCAATAGTTGTTTCCAGTTAAAGCAAAACCGTAGACCGAAAGAAAAATGAATGGATGCAAGTCAAATTTTGATTTCCTGGTATCGATATCAAATGTTTTTTCATCGTAAACTGACTTTTGAAGGCTAAATAAGTCCTCTGAGTAAATGGTATCATGGCTGAGACTAAGAACTACAATGATACCTACATAGAGCCAAATCCGAAGCAAAAACTAAAATAAAAGGGCTGAAAAAAAATAGACATACAGGCAGATAAACAGACACGCACACAAACATCTTGCCTTTTATATATATATATATTATCAATTTTCTGCACTATTGTAAGAAGTGCAACCTTGAAATTTCTGAATATTGTTTCTTATGTCTTTGTCTATGAGTATCAAATTTGATTAAAATCAGACCACTCATTCTATAACCCAATTTTTTCGATTATCAATATTTATCAGGGGTACCTTGACACAAAACCTAGCTAAGAACACTCGCAGATGCTTATAGTACAACTGTCTAAATTTTTAAGAAAATCGGTTCAGCCGTTTCGGAGTCTATAGGTAATGGACACACACACAGAGGCACACACACAGAGACAAAGTTCCATTTATAAATAAGTTTAGATTTAGATAGATGCTGAACAATCTCATCATAGATGGGGGCTGGAATCTTAATACAACTGAGCATATTGTTCTTCTGAAGGATAGTGAGAATACCATAGACTGGGCACGTGAGTAATGGGGAAGTTTTAAGGAGAATGACAAATAAAAGTACACTTAAACTTAGAATCAGAATAAAAACAAATTTTATCATAAATGTACTTAAACATTGTTTTTGATTTGAGTCAGATTATAAGATGGCTGTCATTTAGATATCGGCGTCTTCTAATCTGTCCTTGTAACTGTTGGTCAGTTCAGATATTTACATGCAATCTGCAGAAGACCAGTCATCATGAACAAAGAGGAAAAATTTAAAATTGCATATTTAAAAATTTTTCTGCAATCCCACAGAGGCACAAATATTTAGTTGTCTTCATTTATTTTACAATGTATTTGTTTTGTTTTTTATCGCTGTGACGACAGAAAATTAGTTAAAAAAGGGAAATTTTGCAAGACTCAGAAAATACTTTTTCTATATATTTTTAGCTATAGTTTTAGCCATTATCAAAAATTAATTTTGTTTTTATTTTTAAATAAATATGTGTAAAGTTTATGAATGTAGAGTCATGTGCAAAGGCGATTATACTAAATATTAAATTTATTTTCTAACAAGTATTTTTTCTTGTTAAAGTATTTGTTGAGTAAATCAAATAAAATTACTTTAATTAAATTGTTTATTTTCTGTCAATATGCCTCATAAAAGATTAAATAGTTCTTGTCCTAATACTTTTGCACAATACTGTATATATATATATATATATATATATATATATATATATATATATATACTAGGTGCGATTGGTAAATTGTCGCAATTATTTTATTATTTCAAAGCAAAAGGCTATTATACTAAATATTAAATTTATTTTCTAACAAGTATTTTTTTCTTGTTGAAGCATTTGTTGAGTAAATCAAATGAAATTACTTTAATTAAATTGTTTATTTTCTGTCAATATTCTACATAAAAGATAAAATAATTCTTGTCCTAATACTTTTGCACAGTACTGTCCATATATTTTTCTATATATAAAGAGAGGGAGAGAAAGAGTCAAAGAGAGAGAGAGAAAGAGTCAAAGAGAGAGAGAGAAAGATAGGTAGGTCGCTAGATAGAGGTAGATAGATAAATAGAAACTTCAACAGATAAGTCTATACTAAAAAGGTAGGTAGATACAGAAAGCTAGAAATATTCGGCGACAAAAAGCATGCTATATAAGCTTATGACAGCAATCTCTTCTCCTTCAATTAAGACCGCATTTTTTTAAATTAAAATCTCAATCAGATACATTATTATGAATGCCTAATGCTCTGAGTATGTTGTTTTGTGAATTTTTAGTGTTGTTATTCCTTTAGTGAATTTGACTTTGATATCCGGAAATATATCTATCATATTCCCTTATATATAGTGAGTACAATGGAGTATTAGTTGGGTATTGTGAAATGGTACGGCTTCAACAACAGTTGCCGAGAATTAAAATAATTATGTTTAGTTGTAAAAACATTAACACACACACACATACACACACATATATTCATTGAAAAAAAAGATATATATATATATATATTGAAAATTAAAAATATGGAGTGAGAGAGAAAGATTGAGAATTCAGTCAGTCAGTTAAGTGCCATATGTTATACATGCTTGGGTGATCATGTCTTGAGAAAGACATGACTGACTGGGCAGAAGATTATCCCACAGTAGGTTGCCATTGCTTTCTTTGGTAGACATTGCCAGCCAAGGCTATAGAACCCAATCTGTCCTATTATTTAACCCATAACTGGAGGGAAGAGATGGATTAATACCTTTCCCAAGGGTATTTGCGCATAAGTGAATGCAATGAATTCAACTGGAATTCGAACACAGCTCTCCGATTTCTCATTTCAAGCCAATATCCAATGTACCATAACGGACATCCAGATTGAGAATTACAAATACTAAAAGAGAGAAAGAGATTGAGAGAAAAGAGAAAAGAAAGCGAGAGAGAAGGAATTACTAATAATGAGAGAGAGAGAGAAAGCTTAAGAATTACAAATAAAAGAGAGAGGGAGACAGATTGAGAATTCCGAATACTGAAAGAGAGAGAGAGAGAGAGAGAGAGAATTACAAGGAAGACAGAGATTGAAAATTATATTTACTGAAAAAGAAAGACTAAGAATTTCAAATACCAAAAGAGAGAGAAAGATTGAGAATTACAAATACCGAAAGAGAGAGAGAGTGGGAATTAGAAATACTGACAGAGAGAGAGAGAGTGAGAGAGAGAATTGCAAATGCTGAGAGAGTCTAAGAGTGATAGAGAATTACAAACACTGTAAGAGAGAGAGAGAAACAGAGAAAGAAAGATTTAAAGAAGAGACAGATATTTTTGTTTTTTCAGATTATCCGTTCCAAAGATGTGTGAAGAGGGCAGTTCTACTATTTATGCTTCTAAAATAACTGTTCTAATCCTGTGAGTGTTATAGGAGTGAGGCACCTTTGTTTACGGCATTTCTCAGAACGAAAGCTCTTGATGACCTTGGTGGACGGCTAGTTCTTGGGATTAAGAGATAATCTGTTCCAAGTTTGTTCCTCTAAATCTGTGGTTGCCTGACAGACAGATTACATTCTTATGTACCATTTCTCGTTTTGGCTCTGCAAGAATATTTAAGGTTCATTTCAATCAGCAGGAACTCTGATTTCAGAGAAGAAATATAATCTGTAACTCAATGCAACCTGAGGCAGTGTTCATTTGTCCGTCTGTCTTACTCAAGCTACAAAGATAATATTGAGAGATCCCTGCTCATTAAGCTCAATTCTATTAAACTACATATTTATTCAGACTTAAACATATCTCATAAGGCATTGTTAGTGTATTCATTTCTGACTGAATGTTCCAAGTATTCTTCACTATTTCAAAGTTGGTTTAATTTATCAATCCTGAAACTATCCTGCACATATATAAATCTACCATCCGTCTGTGTATTGAATACTGCTGCCATATCTGGTCGGGTGCTCCTGCTATCCACCTAGGAGTCCTTGACAAAATCAAATGAAGAATCTGTAATGTGATAGATCCCGACTTGGCAGCTTGGATACAGTCACTTTCTCACCGGCACAATGTGTTTTTTCCCGTGTCTCTTCTACAAATACTTTCACGGCTTCTGCTTCGATGAACTTAGCTCACTGGTGTCTGCTATATATGAATTTACTCGAGCCACAAGATTAGCAACTAGGTCCCACCCTTTTACTGTGAAACCAATAAACTGTAACTGCAAATTCTACTCTAACAGTTTCTTTTCTCACACTTCCCACCTCTGGAATTCCCTTCTATTTACTTGCTTCCCTGACAGCTACAATCTCCAAGAATTTAAATGTAAAGTCAATAGTCATCTCCTATCTCACTAACCTGCATCCTCTCTCTCTCTTGCTCTTTTCTCCGTCCACTCCACTCACATCAGTATTCTCATCCTTACCCACTTCCTGACACCCCCTATAACCTGTCACTCTCTCTCATAACATTCCTCTTATGTAACCCCCCCCCCCCGGATAATTATGGCCGGGATTATTGGAGGGACAAACAGAATGAAAATTAGAGTAAGGTTAGGATTTTGATTGGCATGTGGTTAGTCAGACCGGATAAGTTTCACATCTTAAAGAATGTGGTAGGGATTTACACTTATATTTTATCAAATATGATTTTAATTTGGTTGACGTGCTCTAAAAAATTGTTGCATGAAATAAGATTCAAGATAAACCTTTTCAATACTGTAACTTTTATCTTTTTAAACTCAGAATGTGAAATTAGTAAATACTTGACACTTCAAATACTTGACACTTCAAATACTTGACACTTCAAATACCTCAGCAAAAAGGAAACATGTAAGAATACCAGAAAAATTAAATAAAAAATTGGTAAAATCTTCAATCAATCATTTTTAATGAAACATATTGAAAAGAAAGATTGCTGCCATAATATATATATATTTATTTGAGTCGTGTTCTTAAATTAGTAAATACTAAACACTTCAAATACCTCAGTGTATGGATCAGTTATAACAAATTTAGTATAAGAGATAATGACATTGAACAAAGAATGGTCTGTGCAAGAGATAGTTTTAACCCAACACCACAAATGACTACAAAACCAACATATTAACCATAAAATTTGAGTTGCGTTCTTAAATTAGTAAATACTAAACACTTCAAATACCTCAGTGTATGGATCAGTTATAACAAATTTAGTATAAGAGATAATGACATTAAACAAAGAATAAACAGTGCAAGAGATAGTTTCAACTCAACACCACAAATGACCACAAAACTGAAATGTTAACCTGAAAATTTGAGTTGTGTTCTTAAATTAGTAAATACTAAACCCTTCAAATACTTCAGTGTATGAACCGGTTATCATAAATCTAACATCAGAGATAAAGAAATTAAACATATACAGGGTGTCCATAAAGTCCGTCTGCACTTTAAAAAATCTATAACTTTATTTGTATTTGTGATAGAAATAATCTGTAAAAAATAAGCTTGAACAATTAATCTTGAAAGATAATCCAGTGTTTCAACAAGATGCCCCTATAATACTCTAACTGATGAAGCCTGAAGATAACCGAAACATAACAATAGCTTGTCATTTTGCTCTGTTTGTTAGACAGTTTTTAAATCAGTAATTTCCTAACAGATGGATCGGAAAATGTGGACCATTTTATTGGCCTTCACCATTGCTAGATTTAACTTCATTAGATTTTTTTTTATGGGGACATGTGAAAACAATTGCGTATGCAACCAAACGTAGTTCACTCAAACATTTGAAAGCTAAATTAACTAATGTGATTTTGGGTATGACTGTAAATCAGTTGGCAAATGTTTTCTGTGAACTGCAAAATCGTATTACCCTTTGTATTGCTAATGATGGAAGACATGCGGAAAGTTAAATAATATTTCAATAAATCCTTAAAAAAGATAGATTTACTTATTTCTTACCTTTTTTTACAAATGATTTCTGTCATTGGTCAATGACGGCCCTGCCTCGTTTCCACTTTGCTTGACAATTTAAAAACTCTGCCTTATTTTAATATCTACTGTCAGTGGTTAAAATGTACTGAGTTGTCTTCTGATCTATAATCACATGAAAAACATCAATAAACATGTATATACTATTTGAATAAATATCTCTTTTTAATAGAAAGATATACATACTTGATATTTATATTTCTATTTAGTACTGGACCCACATTTTGTGTAATTTTAATCATTGTGCACAACATAATGGTGACCATTATGTTAGCCTTGCAGGACTGTGTAAAGAATTAGTAAATAAATGCATCTTTTTTTTTTTTTTTTTTTTTTTTAATCATTTCACCCCGAGCAAGGCAGAAACGCCACTGATGTGCAGGGGGTTACATAAATGTAGAAAGATTAATTAGAAAAGAGTGAGGAGTACAAGCTAGTTAGAAAGGAACAATAGAAAGCTGAGAAAGCAGGTGCAATGACAGATACATGGGCGGAGAGAAAGTGAAGATTATACAGGGGAGGGGAGAGAGCTAGAGTCCAGTGGTTAGTAGGTGAGTATTAACTTTGCTTTTAAATTTCTGGAGGTCCCAATGTTGGTTCTTGGTAGATATAATCAATCCAATAACAGATAAGTTTTCATTTTATGTCACAAACTCTACTTTATGGAAACAATTAGAGATTCTTCTGTTCAGCATTGACATTGTGAACCCGTTTACCAAACTTTCCACAGATTGAAGTCCTATCAGTGACTTGAGATGATCTGGAACACGACCTTTCTTTGACAAAATATACCAGTCTTGATGGACTTATAGCGAGTTATCCATTCTTTTCCAGTTTATAGTGGAGAGTCCATTCTAGTGAAGGGTCTTAGCATATTGTTGCAGAATAACGGAATTTAGCAGGTGAAGTAGAATAATTAAAAGACAATCAAAAATTTAGAAACAGTTTCAAAAAATTGATATGCCAAAAATAAATATGAACTTTTTTAAAAAAACTTTTTGCTATTGTTATGTTTCGGTTATCTTCAGGCTTCATCAGTTAGAGTATTATAGGGGCTGTTTATCTGTCCTTTTTCTGTTAGTAGTGGGTGTCCGTTCTAGTGAAGGGTAGTTGTATATTGCTGCAGAATAACGGAATTTGGCTTTGTTGTAGATAGCCCACTATAAGTCATAAAAAGATTATAAATCAAGAAAAGCAAATTGAGTTGAAAAACAACATTTTATATATACACTTATCAATTGAGGTTTTTACAATTAAAGTAATACTTGAAGTATAGGTCCAACGGATGTTAAAATGTTCATGGCAATAAAATGCTGAAAAGAGAATTAATGCTTAGGAATATGGGAGTGCCGTAAGTAAGGAATGTCTTTGATGTATGCGTTCCTTAGGTCAGTAAGTAGTTTAGAGACAGAGAAGAAGGTAAGGAGAGGTGAAGGGAGGCGAGCATAGTAGCCACTTGACTTGGTCAAGAGAAATACTAATTACATTCATCTCTCTCAAGTCTGTCTGTCTTTCTGTCTGGCGATGCTTTCTGTATCGGCTTTTTATATCTTCTTTTTGGATTGCAGCAGATCATTTGGGATTTCACACTTGTATTTGATTCTGGGCTTCCCATTGGCCAATAAATAAAGTTTGCGTAGGCTTGCGAACTGGAAATTTAATATTTAATTCTTAGTTTCCAACTGGAACATCTGCTCGAACCCGGATGCGCACTGTCGAGTTTTGGTCATTTGCTTTTTGGTTGTGAGAGTGCAATGCTATGCTTGGTCAGTATTGTGGTGATACCAAGCAAAAGCAATGGACTGGATGTTTGCGCTTTCACGACCAAAAAGCAAATGACCAAAAGTCGTCACTGCGCCACCAGCTCTGTGCAGATGTTCTGGTTGAAAACTAAAAATTAATTAAATATTAAATTTACAGTTTGCAAGCCTACGTGAATTTTATTTATCAGCCAATGGGAAGCCCAGAACCAAATATAAGTGTGAAATCCCAAAGGAGCTGCTGTAATCCAAAAAGAAGATATAAAAAGTGGATACAGAAAGCATCGACAGGCAGACCGACTCGAGGAGAAGAGAGTAATTAGTGTCTCCCTTGACCCAAGTCAAGCGGCTTACTATGCTTACCTCCCTTACCTCTTTCCTTCTTCCCTGCCTCAAAAACTACTTACTGACCTAAGGAGTGAATACATCATAGACATTCTTTACTTACATGCTCCCAAATTCCTAAGCATTTATTCTCTTTCAGCATTTTATTGCCATGAACATTTTAACCACTGTTGGAAATATACTTCATGTATTACTTCAATTGTAAAAACCTTAATTGATATGTGGATATATAAAATGTTATTTTTCAACTCAATTTGCTTTTCTTGGTTTATAACCATTTTTTTATGACTTATAGTGGGCCATCTACAACAAGGCCAAATTCCATTAACCTGCAACAGTATACATTTACCCTTCACTAGAACGGACTCTCCACTACTAAAAGAAAGAGAATAGATAAGCAACCCACTATAGTATCACCACAGACTAACAGAGATATTGACATTCTGTGCATGAGCAACATAATTCTCATTGAAGTATGAGCTATATAAGGAGAGAGAAGACATCTTCAGTGATAGAAAATATACATATATACAATTCCAAGGCAATTGTTTTATGAATAACACTGAAAGCAGTCATCTAGTTGAGATATATGCATAACACCATCATCTTTTGGGATCTGTCTACCAGGTTTTAGTTGCTATGTGAGTGATGGGATTTCAAACAATTAATAGCAACAACACATCTTTTAAATGAAATATAAAAAAAATGGTTACTTTCTGAAAGAAAAGTAGAATCAGATTGTCACTTGAAATGATATTTATATATTTACTTCAGAAATATACAACAGCAATAAAATGTTCAATTTTCCATGCTGTGAAGTTTGTTTTATGAAACAATTAAGGCTTGTTAATGTAAATGTGAGATGTGCAGACAAACATAATTCATGACAGTCATCCCTGTGGGTTTGTGAGTTTGCAGGCTTAGTTGGTGGCTGCTGATTTATTCCTTTCATCATGTGCATGAACAAAGTCATAGTTGGCAGTTGCTGGCTCATTACTTCCACCGAGTGCATGTGCATAGATGTGTATGAACATGTATGTTGAAAAGGCTTTTAAAATTGTTTTGAGCCCCAAGAAGAAATATGCTTCTATTTTTATATCTATAAGAGGGATTCAAATTCTAATTTCACATAAAAGCTTTTAACTTTTTGAATACAGATTTTCTTTAGTTAGAAATTTTACACTGGCTAGCAAAAATCTTTTTCTCAAATTTGCAGGCAAGATGAAGGGAGTTATTATTGTTATTTTCTAAATGATTAAAAAATAACATGTGGTAGGTGTACAACTATATCCACCAAGTATTTTAGCAGTATTTGCTCCAGTACTATTTGTTTAACCAACAAACCTTTCAGTAGGAGTTTATTTTATTAGTTGAAAAAATTAATAAATAAAATATATACATACAAACATATATATATATATATATATATATATAATTATTGCTAATCTCTTTTTTGGTTATAATTGAATTATGACCCAAAAATTATATTAAAAGTAGCCATATATATATATATATATCCAAGTGAATAAGGAACAAAGAAAAAATTATTTTTACAATGTCCAAAACATTATTTTAAAACAGTGCTCAATATATAGTATATAGAGCTTGGAATATATATTATAAATCATATTTTAGAACATATACAAATTTTTTATATATAAATTTTTTAATATTTTTTATATTTTTTATATATGAAAATTTATACATAAAAAATTTGTACATGTTCTAAAATATAATTTATAATATATATATATATATATATATATATATATATATATATATATATATATGTGGTATACTAAAAAACAAAACGGATTGTCAGGGCCAGGCTAACAATTTAGTTAAAAAAATAAATAGAGCTCAAAAGAAGAAACCAAATTAAATCAGGGTTAAACAACCTTTATTACAAACCAAAAAAAAAAAAAATACTGTATTTTTGCTCAACTTTCGTACTTTCGTACAGAGCACTTTTCTGTTAAGGTTTTCGTCTTGGTTTTTTTTTTTCTTTCAAACAAGCACTTGATACATTGTTCTTGTGCTTGGTTTGTTTCTTTTTTTTCTTCCCCTTTAATTATGTCTATTAATATATATATATATATATATCCTTAAAGAGAGTGGACGTCATTTTAACCTAAACCCGAGGAATCTTTCAGCCAACACTTGTCAAGGGTTAAGTTGGCAAAATTATAAATGGGTATAGAAGAGGACACAACCAAAAGGGAATATTTACAATACTGGGAGAAGATGGAATTCGTTTAAAAATAAATTTATTGAGAAAATATTAAGAAGTGAGGGGGGTGTAAACATATAAATCCCACAAGAGTGAAATAAAAAAGAAAAATGTTACACTCACAAACTCGCCAATATATATATATATATATATATATTGTAGAGTTTTTTTAATATTTTTCATTTGGAAGCAAGTTATTTCCACAATCAAGATTTCAACCTATCAGTATTTTCAGGTGATTTATAATATCTTATTTTTCCAACATTTTCAAATTTACAAAAGGGATTTTTATGAATGTATGACTTGAACTTTTAAACAACTAAAGATATTTCATCCAGGTTTGTATGATCCTAGGACATTACTTCTGATCTTTTATTTAGTAATTTTTAAAGAGAAAAAAAAGGTAGCATTAAACACACCTCTGATAGACATAACATCAGCTCATAAAACGGCGCCTACTACCATTCTGACAGAGATGGGAAAATAATAAACCCTTCTATGGGTCAACACACACATATTAAACCATAAATTAAGCAGACAGATATATCATCAAATTGTAGTGCCTGCTATCATTTTAAAAAAGAGGCGAAAAAGCCAAATCCTACTACTGCCCACACTTATATAGACCATAAACACACACACACACACAGACATGAACTAACCCACTTACAAGTACACACACACATACTCACAGTTCAATTAATGACAGCTGTTGGACATGTGAACTCAAAACAATCACAAAAAAAATTCATGAAAGTAAAAAACATGATAAACAAACTTTCTTTGAAGCTAATAATAAGCATAATGAGTACATATGGCACCCATACATCATAATCCAATATTCTTGTTGTTAATACAAGAATTTCAGAGTACATAGTTTTATACAGAATCAAAAAATTATTGAAAATATAACCAAGAATTCCATGTATAGCAATATTTTTATCTATGATATAACGATGAAAATGATGACTATGAAATCATGTATAGCTGATCATGTATAGCGGTTGTCTTACCAACATCTATGGAACAAAGTTAGAATAATGAGAAGATCGTATCAGTGGAGAGAAAAGTGGACATCAAGAAAATATTTAAACACATTTCAGAGATCCCTAACTGCAGCCAAACTGTCAATCAAATGAAAATATAACCAAGAAACGTGTGCATAAACATATTTGCTGCTATGATTGTGAATATCAAGGTGAAACTGATGACTATGAAATCATGTATAGCTGATCATATATGGAATTTGGGTTACCAGCCTACATAGAGCAAAGTCAGAACAATGGAAAGATATTAACAAGTGTAGAGTGATTAAAAAAATCAGTACATATATTAGATTCACAGAATTTGTTCAGTTGGTCTATCATAGAATTTACTACCAGATAAGAGGATTTAACCAGAACAACTTTGAGTATTTTTAATCTTTAAAATGAGGCAACAGAGACTGACCTTGCTTAACAAGTATATCAGCAGCAAAGTTAATCATAGTCTAAACCAGTTTATGAATCGCCATGCTAGTGAATTTTGTAAATGCCAAATATATGTCATAAACAATGTTCTTGATCTATTTTTAGACACCATGGCCTTTTTTAAAGGTTTTGTTATGGATTTGGAAGAGGCGAAAAAATTTCCGACTAGATTTATATAATGGTCGTAATTCTGGATTTATGACGTGAAGTATTATTTATTCATTTTGATTTCGGAGAAAATAGATTTCTTGATCTTTGTCCTCTCCATTGATTTTTTTCTATATTTACGAGCTTAAGAATTGTCATCGAAGTTGCGCTCTGGGATGGCCACATCATTCTCACCAGGTTTGTTTCAACTCTGACACTATTTTCCACTCATGTTTTTTCTCTTTTTTGGCTTGATTTTACGTTTTCTCTTACTAAAAAAAAATTAGTCTTTGTAATTATTATCCTTCACTTTTCCATTTCCATTCCAGACCTTGGTGGTCGTGGCTCTCCAAAATTTCTTTTGTAGCACCCAGTAAATGTTTATATTTCTGAGATGAGATAGTATTTACACTATTTACAATAATCGGACTATTGTCCTTATCTTTGTCGCCATTTGTACGACGTTGAGTAATAGATCATTCTATTTGTCTATATTCCTGAGATGAGGTAGTATTTACAATATTTACATTCATCGGACTGTTGTCCTCATCTTTGTTGCCATTTTGGCCATTGTATGCTCTTGGCTTTTTCAGGTGCTAGAAATTTTGAACCGAACCCTTTATTACAATCACTGGGGATCCTTCTCATTCCTTGTGCAAAGGGTTTAGTTCAAAATTCCTAGCACCTGAAGAAGGCAAGAGCATACAATGACCAAAATGTTGTACAAATGGCAACCAATATGAGGACAATAGTAACACTAAATGCACCTCTTTTTGTTAAACTCTTCCCACCATCACATCATATCTTCTTCTTTTATGTGCCACATCTCTACATAACGTAGGTGATCATGGCCTTCCACATCTTCCTATCCATTTGTAGCTCTTAACACCCTTTCTCTTGTTCTTCTTCTTCTTATATGTGCCATGTCCCTTCAGGACGTAGGCGATCATGGCCTTCCACATCTCCTTATCCCTTGTAGCTCTTAACACCCTTTCTCTTGTTCATCTTCTTCTTCTATGTGCCATGTCCCTTCAGGACGTAGACGATCATGGCCTTCCACATCTCCCTATCCCTTGTAGCTCTTAACACCCTTTCTCTTGTTCTTCTTCTTCTATGTGCCATGTCCCTTCAGGACGTAGACGATCATGGCCTTCCACATCTCCCTATCCCTTGTAGCTCTTAACAACCTTTCTCTGGTTCTTCTTCTTTTATGTGCCTTGTCCCTTCAGGACGTAGGCGATCATGGCCTTTCAGATCTCCCTATCTCTTGTTGCTCTTAACACCCTTTCTCTTGTTCTTCTTCTTCTATGTGCCCTGTCCCTTCAGGATATAGGTGATCATGGCCCTCCACATCTCCCTATCTTTGTAGCTCTTAACACCCTCCCTATTGTTACTCCTCCCAATCTCTGCTCTACCATCCACTTGCTCAAGCCCATCATGTACGTTATGTTTTGCTTTGCCTGTCTCTCTTTCCATTCCCATGAGTATCAGATTCATCAAGCATTCCTTCCTCATTACATGTCTCAGGAATTTCAGATGTCTTTTCCTGATGTTAAGTATTAGTTTCCTTTTCATTTCCATCCGCTATCTGACCTGTGAGTATCAGATTCTCCAAGCCTTCCTTCCTCATTACATGTTCCAGGAACTTCAGCTGTCTTTTCCTGATGTTAAGTCTTAGTTTCCTTTTCATTTCCCTCCGCTACCTGACCTGTGAGTATCAGATTCTTCAAGCCCTCTTTCCTCATTACATGTCCCAGGAACTTCAGATGTCTTTTCCTGATGTTAAGTATTAGTTTCCTTTTCATTTCCATCCTCTCTCTAACCTGTGAGTATCAGATTCTCCAAGCCTTCCTTCCTCATTACATGTTCCAGGAACTTCAGCTGTCTTTTCCTGGTGTTAAGTATTAGTTTCCTTTTCATTTCCATCCTCTATCTGACTTGTGAGTATCAGATTCTCCAAGCCCTCCTTCCTCATTACATGTCCCAGGAACTTCAGCTGATAAGTATGAGTTTCCTTTTCATTTCCATCCTCATCGTTGCTCCCATGTTTGTTCCATGGTATCCTCAGCATCCACCTGTAGAACCCTTTTTCGGTTATACAATGTTTGTTCTTCAATATGGTGTGGTGATACCGAGCAAAAGCTATGGACCAGATGTTCGCTCTTTCATGAAGAAAAAGCAAATGACCAAAAGTCTTTGGTGCGCATCCAGGTTCGCGCCGATGTTCCGGTTGAAAAATAAAAATTAATTAAATGTTAAATTTTCAGTTCGTGAGCCTACGTGAATTTTAGTTATCAGCCAATGGGAAGTCCTGAACAAAATACAAGTGTGAAATCCCAAATGAGCTGCTGTGATCCAAAATGACGATATAAAAAGTGGATACAGAAAGCTTCGACAGGCAGACCGACTCGAGGAGAAGAGAGTAATTAGTATCTCCCTTGACCTAAGTCAAGTGGCTACTATGCTCACCTCCCCTCAACTCTCTTTCCTTCTTCCCTGCCTCAAAAACTACTTACTGACCTAAGGAGCGAATACATCAAAGACATTCCTTACTTACACGCTCCCAAATTACTAAGCATTAATTCTCTTTCAGCATTTTATAGCCATAAACAAATTTTAACGTCAGTTGTACTCATATTCAAAGATAACCATAATTCAAAAAACACCAAATCTGCCGAGGGTATTTATATTTTGGGGAAAGTTCAAAATGAACATTCCTTACATACAAGATGCCTCTACACATTGTCGGCCTTCTATTGCCCCCATAATGGCAGTCAATCTGAATTCTTTCATACGTAAATAAAAATAATAAATATTTGGAGAAAGACGAACAAATTCTGCCAAATAAGAAAATTATTTTTATTCTTATGTCTTCCATTTTTATTATTCTTGTTATTTATTTTTAGTTTTTAAGGATGCAGAAAAATGATTGGATTAGTCATATCTAAATTAAATGAAACCAAAAACGTCTCTTTGGTCTTCTATTATTTTTTTTTAGTTTACAAATTGGGTTTAAATGTCAACTGGGAAATCAAAAATTGTTAAGAGTATATTTGTAATATTGAAATACAAAGTTTTTCCTTCTTGAATATATTTATGCAATGTTCGAAGAAAGATATGTGCAACAATGGAGAACCCAAAATTGAGAAAAACTTTAAAAAAAAGAATTGAATGATTGTTTAAAAAGATTGAAAAGAAAAGCCAGAAGCATTAAAGAAGGAAAATTTAAAAAAAACAAGAGAAAATCTGGTGAATAATAAAGAAACCCACTAAAGATTAAAAGACAAGGGTTAAAGAAGCAACTGAAAATAAGAAAATCAATTTCCAATGAATACCTGAAGAAAATAAGTCAAACAAAAAAGAATTGAAATTGTCACTAGAAAAGGCAACAGAAGGGGAACGTTATTAACTTTAAAAATAATACAAACAGTAAATAAAATGCAAACACATCAGTAAAGAAACTGAAAGATAATTTAAGTTGCTGAGATGGATGGTAAAATAAATTTAAATGAAAGAAGGAAAATGAAAAGATAAAATTATTTAAATGTTTTTGTTCTCTGCCTGTATACATTGCACCACGCCATAAAAATAAAACTAAAATTTCATTTACATTTTACAAACCTGGGAGCCATGATGCAGAAATTTTCTGACCTCAGCTATTTCCCATCATGCTTTGCAACATGTTTATGGCAATATTCAGTAGGCAGATATAATTAAATGAGTTAAGCATGATGACCTCTGTTTTTTCATTCTTATCATAATTCATGGTATATATTTTTTTCCTATTGAAAATACATTTGCTTTCAAATGAATTTTATCCTGCTTAGAGGAAGCAAAATTTTTTTAAGCTGTACACGATTGTGAGTGAAATTATTGGAACTGTTCTAGCATTTATCAGTATCATTAGTTTTTATCTTCCTACAATAAAAAGAAATTAAAAAGTAAAACAGATTACATTTATATCTATATTATACCTATTGATTGTTTAATACTTAGTTTTTGGTCATAATAGTCAGTCAGTATAGGTGCCATACATGATACACGCTTGGGCGATCATGTCTCTAAAGAGACATGACTGACTGGGCAGAAGATTATCCCGCAGTAGGTTGCCATTGCTTTCTGCGATAGACTGGTTGCCGACCAAGGCTATAGAACCCAATCTGTCCTGCTATTTAACCCATAACTGGAAGGAAGAGATGGATTAATACCTTTCCCAAGGGTATTTGCGCGTAAGTGAATACAATGGATTCAACTGGAATTCGAACTCGGCTCCGCGGTTTCTCGTTCCGAGCCGATATCCACTGTACCACAACGCACATCCGGTCATAATAGAGTTAGACTAAACTGGAACTCTGGATCCTGATTAATCATCAAATCGCAAAATTCAAAATAAGTTAGAGAAACGGTTTTTCCACAACTAAAGAAAAAATAATTCTGAATCCAGCCTATATGACTGGATTGAATATTTAAGGATGGTCTCTAACCAGTCATGGCAGTCAGTCAGACACACTTCTAAAATGTAACTCTCAACTTCAAGTGACCCGGACATTGTCCTCTTTCTCTTTCTCCTTATCTCTCTAAACAATTACTGCTACAAACATTTTGTACAAACTCTTGATACCTTAGCTTTCTCAGTGAACATTAATTTCTACGAATTCTTGTTATTCCTCCTTTTAATAAATTTCTATTTTAAATTGCAAAATGTATATTTTATTCTTCTTACGCTATTCCACACAAGTCCACATATTCCTCCTGACAACCAACCTTCTGATGATAATTCTGCATAAAAACTTGTAAGTTGTAGGGAGTTTGATTAAGTCTGACACAAGGCCGAATCAAAGAAACATTAACCAGCTCCCTACATTTCAAGGCCAGTACATATTTGTAGTAAAAAGTGTTCAATACAATTATATTGCAGAACTTTTGAATATTTTTTTCATTTTTATACAAGTTATTTTGCTACCGAGGTTTCTACCATGAGTGGTGTCTTCAGGTGATTTTTAATAACTGATTTTACCGTTTACCACATTTCTTTTTAAGAACGCTCTTGTAACTACCAGATGGCCAAAACAAAATATATTTGGGCTCAACCAAAGACACCTATAAGATTAGGTGGTTTAATCATAGGTCTACATTTAAAATAGAAAAATTAAAAAACAATACAAAATTGGCTAGCCACGTCTGGAAATTGAAATCAAAATATGGAAAAGACCCAGACATAAGTTGGAGCATTGTAAAAACAGCCAAGCCTTACAACGGTGGACAAATATGTAGACTGTGCTAAGAAGAAAAATTAGAAATGACGATATCCCCAAATAAAAACGAACTGTTAAATGAAAGAACGGAAATTATGACTAAATGCATCCACACTAAGAAATACTTCTTAGGTTCATACAACCATGGATGAAAACGTCATAATCCATTTTAATTTAAGCATTGCGCATTCATAAATTCCTTGCTATGTCAAAATAAATACTGTTACAAGAGTGTTCTTGAAAAGAAAAATGGTAAACGATAAAATCCCTTATTAAAAATCGCCTGAAGACACCACTCATGGTAGACACCTAGAATAACTCTTTTAAAAATGGAAAATATAATTTCATTATATATATTTCATTTATAGGTATATAAGTATTATTGCATTTATACTTTCCTCAACAGACTTATAGGTATAAGTAATGGGAGATTAGCATTACCCCCCACCCCATTAGCATGGATCAGGCAAAACATTGTGCCTCCTCAGGTTAACTCTCACAATAGGCCTCAAGTGGAATAACTATGTAGAATCCAGAGCTAATCTGCTGTTAAGAAAGTCTGTTCTCTGTATAAGGCCAGGAAGTTTTTCCCATCTGAAACAATCCTGCACATATATAAATCTACCATCCACCCGTGCACTGAATACTGCTGCCATATCTGGTCGGATGCTCCTGTTATCAACCTAGGAGTCCTTGACAAAATCCAACAGAAAATCTGTAAAGTGATCAATCCCGACTTGGCAGCTCAGATACAGTCACTTTCTCACCAGCGCATTGTGGCTTCCCTGTGTCTCTTTTACAAATATTTTCATGGCTTCTGCTCCAATGAACTTAGCTCACTGGTGCTCCTATATATGAATTTACTCGAGCCACAAGATTAGCAACTATGTCCCACCCTTTTACTGTGAAACCAATAAAATGTAAACACAAATTCTTTATTCTCCAGAATTAGTTTCATTTTTGTTTCCATCCTCTATCTGACCTGTGAGTATCAGATTCTCCATCATGTACGTCATGTTTTGCTTTGCCTGTCTCTCTTTCCATTCCCATGAGTATCAGATTCATCAAGCATTCCTTCCTCATTACATGTCTCAGGAATTTCAGATGTCTTTTCCTGATGTTAAGTATTAGTTTCCTTTTCATTTCCATCTGCTATCTGACCTGTGAGTATCAGATTCTCCAAGCCTTCCTTCCTCATTACATGTCCCAGGAACTTCAGCTGTCTTTTCCTGATGTTAAGTATTAGTTTCCTTTTCATTTCCATCCTCTATCTGACTTGTGAGTATCAGATTCTCCAAGCCCATCTTCCTCGTTACATGTCCCAGGAACTTCAGCTGTCTCTTCCTGATGAGTTTCCTTTTCATGTCATCACATCTTAAACTTCAAAGTTACTCACATGTTCAGTCCTTGGTATCCTCAGCATCCTTCTGTAGAACCACATTTCAGTTGCTTCAAGTTTCTTCTTCATTTTTGAGAAGATTGTCCAGCATTTACTGTTATATTGAAGGACAGGCATTACATAGCGATCCAGTACTCTCTTCTTTGCTTCTAGTAAAATTTTCCTGTCTCTCAATACTCTACTCAGCTTCTGGAATGCATCCTTGACCATTCTAATTCCTTTTATATAAAGGTATTCCATAACATTTGACATGTCAGCATTTATATATATTTATGGGATATGTTGTTTATTTTGAATCTTTATTAGGTTTTTAGGTGAGGATACATCTTTTTGAGTAGTTTTAGTTAAAAGTCAGTCAGTTAAGTGCCATACGTGATACACGCTTGGGCGATCATGTCTCAAAAGAGACATGACTGACTGGGCAGAAGATTATCCCGCAGTAGGTTGCCATTGCTTTCTGCGGTAGACTGGTTGCCGACCAAGGCTATAGAACCCAATCTGTCCTGCTATTTAACCCATAACTGGAAGGAAGAGACGGATTAATACCTTTCCCAAGGGTATTTGTGTGTAAGTGAATACAATGGATTCAACTGGAATTCGAACTCGGCTCCCGGGTTTCTCGTTCCGAGCCGATATCCACTGTTCCACAATGTAAAAGTACATATTAAAATAAAAATTTGGTTTTAAATTGCCTAAATAATTTTAATCTGCTTTTGTTTTGATTTTTTTTCTTTTCTTCTCGACTCACCATCATTACCAACAAATCATTTTTCAATTGTGTTTTTCTTGAAATATAAAAGGAAATCACTAAGTTTTCATCAATCATGTAAAATGTGTATTTACGAAATTAATACTTTTTTTCATGCTTCATGCATACTTTATTTTCAAGATCTTTATGGAAGAGATTCTACCTTGTGAAAATGTTCTTGTTTTTCTGTTTTATCATTTCTTTCTGCGTTATTCCTTTTGCAATAACTTGACAATGTAGCATAAATTTGAATTCAGCTAATTTCTCCTCACACCAAATATATTTGCGCATTCTGATTTATTTCCAACTCGCATATTCTTTTGCAGAAATTTAAGGAAAGCAAACATTTGACCTTGTAAAAATATTCAAAAAGAAAAAACAAGCCAAAATGAAAGCAGATGTTGGGGGATTATTTTATAATGGCTCCATACATCAAGAATCACCCAAACAAGAATAAATATGCAGTATTAAAAACGGAAAATCAAAAGAGGGGTGCCAAACGACGCTTTACCATTTATATTACATGCAATAATTGTAAACAACAACACAACATAACAAACATGGAATTACAATAACCCTACACAGAGGCGGTTGTGGTGATATTCAAAAATTGTTTACCTATTTTATCTCTGGGTTCTTCTTCAGATATTTTTATGATCATATAACCCCAAGCAAGGCATTTTACTGCCAGTTTTGCAGGGGGTTACATAGAAGGAAAATTATAAGAAAGAGTGACAGGTTATAGGGGGTGTCAGGAAGTGGTTAAGAGAAGGATGACAGTGGCCAGAAAGTGAGGGATCAATTTATATATTGATTTTAATGTAGAATTGATCCCCCACTTTATATACACATTATAATAGTATTTGAAATTTTTTTTATAATCATATCACCCCAAGCAAGGCATTTTAGTGCCACAGTTTTGCAAGGGGTTACATAGAAGGAAAATTATAAGAAAGAGTGACAGGTTATAGGGGGTGTCAGGAAGTGGTTAAGAGAAGGATGAGAATACTGATAAGAGTGGAGTGGACGGAGAAAGGAGCATGAGAGAGAGGGTAAAAAAAGAAAAAGAAAGAAAGAAATAAACAAACAAACAAACAAAGAGAGAAAAAGAAAGCAAGAAAGAAAGAAAAAGAATCGTAGGATTTTTTATAATCATATTGCCCCAAGCAAAGGCATTTTACTGCCACTGTTTTGCAGGGGGTTACATAGGAGGAAAGTTATGAGAAAGAGTGACAAATTGTAGGGAGTGTCAGGAAGTGGGTAAGAGAAGGAAAAGAATACTGATGAGAGTGGAGGGGATGGAGAAAGGAGCATGGGAGAGAAGATAAAAAAGAAAGAATGAAAATGAAAGAAAGAAAAAATTAGAATCATAAGATTTTTTTTAATAATCATATCACCCCAAGCAAGGCATTTTACTGCCACTGTTTTGCAGGGGGTTACATAGGAGGAAAGTTATGAGAAAGAGTGACAAATTGTAGGGAGTGTCAGGAAGTGGGTAAGAAAAGGATGAGAGTACTGATGAGAATGGAGTGGAGGGAGAAAGAAGCATGTGAGAGAAGACGCAGGTTAGTGAGATAGGAGATGACGATTGACTTTACATTTAAATTCTTGAAAATTATAGCTGTCGGGGAAGCAAGTAAACGGAAAGGAATTCCACAGGCGGGAAGTGCAAGAAAAGAAGCTGCTGGAGTAGAATTTGCTTTTATAATTTATTGATTTCACAGTCAAAGAGTGGGACCTAGTTATTAATATAACGGGGAATATGCCTTAATGATTTCAACATGGATTGTTTCATCTGGTGTGATGCTATGCACACCCTCTTAGAAACGAAAGATGTGATTTTATTTTCATCTAAAGAATTTCTGTTTGATAGACAATCAAATAGTTCCTTTTGGTCTTCAAAGCAACATCCACTTTAAGTGAAATTAATAGATTTTTAAGGATCAAGTGGCAATGAAACCAGAATTAGGGTCTGTCCAGGTGCTGGTTTATATTAACAGTCATTCTAGATGAGCAGGTAATGGTAGGTTGGGGAACAACTGAGTTGCTAGACTGACATAGAAGATTTTGTTACCAATATCACCTACCCACCCATCCAGATGAGCAGGTGAATCCATGAACGAAACATATATTAGGCTATCCTTCTTGCTAACAATGCCCTTCCTGTCATTAATGCTTAGTCTTTTTTTCTTACTTTCTTTTACTCCATTGCCTCAGGGTTTTATCTCCATCTCAAGTGTTACTGTTCAATTAACGGCACCTTTTGAAGTTTAGTTTTCTAAGTGGTATACACTTTGACTTTAGGGGAATGGAGAAGTAAAGGAGTGGATGTAGGGATTTTAGGGATCAAGTGACAGAAAAACAGGAAGTAGGTTGTCCCCAGGTGCTGGTCTGTATTAACAGACATGCTTGGAATTGGAGGATGTGTAGATAGGCCAGGAGGGGATAAAATGAAAGTGCTGTGCTGTTTGCCTAACATAGCAGACTTCAATTCAAGTATCACCTACCCAGCCATCCAGATGAACAGGTGAATCCATGAATAAAAAATCTATGGGAAATATGTTTTTAGTTCCTGACATGTATGTTTCTTTTTCATCTTGTTACATTGTGGGTCAGCATTGTGGGTCAGCATTGTGGGTCAGCATTGTGGGTCAGCTTTTGGTGCAAATGTAAAAGATCAAGAATTATAGTGCAACACAGGTAATCATTGTATAGTTCCTTCTGAAATATGTGATCTTAGTTAGAAAAAAACAAACCCAAAAATGCTGTGGAAAATGTCAAGTTGTCATTTCTGATTTAAAGACTTTGGTTGGGAACCGGAAATTACTGAGTCAGTCAGTTAAGTGCCATACGTGACACACGCTTGGGCAATCCTGTCTTGAAAGAGACATGACTGACTGGGCAGAAGATTATCCCACAGTAGGTTGCCATTGCTTTCTGCGGTAGACTGGTTGCCGACCAAGGCTATAGAACCCAATCTGTTCTGCTATTTAACCCATAGCTTGAGGGAGAAAAGATAGATTATATTACATTATTATATTAAGTATAATTAGTGGGGGATCAGTTTATTACTTCATAACAATAGAAAACCGATTCCCCACTTTATGCCCAGTAGAAGTTTTAATTATGTTTCCAACTATTATATTCAGTCAGTTAAGTGCCATACGTGATAAACGCTTGGGCAGTCATGTCTCGAAATAGACATGATTGACTGGGCAGAAGATTATCCCGCAGTAGTTTGTCATTGCTTTCTGCAGTAGACTGGTTGTCGACCAAGGCTATAGAACCCAATCTGTCCTGCTATTTAACCCATAACTGGAAGGAAGAGACGGATTAATACAACAGAAATCAAAGGAAAGAAAATAATAATAAAAATGCAGATCGTTAGCACCTATCAAAATAGGTAAAATTACTTGAATTTAATGGATTTTAAGAACAGGAAAATTTGTGCCAATAAAGTAATCAATAGCGGACTAGAGCAACGATTGCCTGAAAATTATTAAATTAATAAAAGTCTAATAGACTCATATCTTGACCAACTTCAAAGTTTCGTAGACTACCGCCCGCTCATTGTTTTCAGAGGGTCTGATAAATCTACTAAATTATCACCAGTTATATTTATACTCGACATATTAAACATTAATCATGGACTCCATAAACCTTTATTAATTTACTGACTCTCCCTTTTTCTTTATATATATATATATATATATATATATGCACTCTCACACCCTGATTGAGCACTCTGGAAGAATGGTAGACTTTGAAAAACAGTAGCTACTCTGGCATCTACGCATTGTTCATTCAGCAATGAATTAGAACACTCTCAGCTATTGGGCATGTATAATGATAATATACATGCTAAAAAGTCTGCCTCCTTCTACCGAGCACCCATAGCTCAGAGGTAGAATTGCCAACTGATGCCAGTTTGATCGGGTTTCAATCCTGGGTAAAAAGCAATTGGCTGTCTAATCGTACTGATGAGCTGTGATACAGCAAAACAGATTCTGTCTGCAGATGACTATATATATATATATATATATATATTGGTTTAAGTTAGGATGTATTGATGAATTAAAGTGCTCAATATCAGGGATAGAGCCTACATAAATATAAACATGGATATTGGTTTTCTAAGCAGTATACACTTCGATTTAAGGGGAATGGTTAAGTAAAAGAGTGGATGTGGGGTTTTTAGGGATCAAGTGACAACAAAACAGGAAATTGGTTGTATCCAGGTGCTGGTCAATACTAACAGACATGCTTGAGATCCGAGCATATGATTCTTCTAAGGAACAACCACTTTAACTGAAATTTTGGGATTCTTGAGTATTAAATGCCAACTGAACCAGAAATAGGCTATATCTAGATGCTGGTCTATATTAACACTCATACTTGGGATCAAGGCATGCCCTTTTCCATCTATTGTGGTTCCAACTACTTCATTTCTTTAATGACATCCACGACATCAGGATGGTTAAGTGGGGGAGAAATTGGTAGGTTGAACAGTTGACATAGCAGAAATCATCCACAGTATCACCTACCTGAACAAGTAAGTGAAGCCCTGAATAAATTACCATATATAATATGGGAAACAAGAAATGCCCTTATATCTCGACATACTCTTCACTGGCTTCCATTGCACTCCAACAAGATTGAGAATTGGAATGTGGCTGTTTGATGAAACGTTGGGGGAAAGGTTGTGTTGTATGTTTACACGAACTAGTACACAGACCCTCACATGGATTCTCTCAGATTGCAGTATATGTTGTCATTTTATTTATACGTTACATATCCAGATGTTAAAATACTCAAGAGAAAGAAGAATATAAAAATTTGTAATAATTTTTTTTATTAAAGCTGAACATTTCTGGTTTTTTATTTCTGAGATGAGGTATTGTCACTAATTATACTATTTACATTGTTTGGACTCTTGTCCTCATCTTTATTGCCATATTCACTCCTTCAACATCTGTCTATATTTCTGGGATGAGGTATTGTAACTATTTACACTATTTACATTGTTTGGCCTGTTGTCCTCATCTTTATTGCCATATTCACTCCTTCAACATCTGACTATATTTCTGAGATGAGGTATTGTAACTATTTACACTATTTACATTGTTCAAGACTATTTGTCCTCATCTTTATTACCATATTCACTCCTTCAACATCTGTCTATATTTCTGGGATGGTATTGTAACTATTTACACTATTTACAATGTTTGGACTGTTGTCCTCATCTTTATTGTGCCATATTCCACTCCTTTGTATCTGTCTATATTTCTGAGATGAGGTATTTGTAACTATTTACACTATTTACATTGTTTGGACTGTTGTCTTCATCTTTATTGCCATATTCACTCCTTCAACATCTGTCTATATTTCTGAGATAAAGTATTGTAACTATTTACTATTTACATTGTTCAGACTGTTGTCCTCATCTTTATTGCCATATTCATTCCTTCAACATCTGTCTATATTTCTGAGATGAGGTATTGTAACTATTTTACTATTTACATTGTTCAGACTAGTGTCCTCATCATCTTTATTGCCATATTATCCTTCAACATCTGTCTATATTTCTGGGGGATGAGACATTGTAACTATTTACACTATTTACATTGTTCAGACTGTTGTCCTCATGTCTTTATTGCCATATTCATTCCTTCAACATCTGTCTATATTTCTGAGATGAGGTATTGCCAACTATTTACACTATTTACATTGTTTGGCCTGTTGTCCTCATCTTTATTGCCATATTCACTCATACTAACATCTGTCTATATTTCTGGGATGAGGTATTGTAACTATTTACACTATTTACATTGTTTGGCCTGTTGTCCTCATCTTTATTGCCATATTCATTCCTTCAACATCTGTCTATTTCTGGGATGAGGTATTGTAACTATTTACCACTATTTACATTTATTTGGCCTGTTGTCCTCATCTTTATTGCCATATTCACTCCTTCAACATCTGACTATATTTCTGAGATGAAATTATTGTAACTATTTACACTATTTACATTATTCTAATTCTTCATCCTCATCTTTATTGCCATATTCACTCTTCCAACATCTGTCTATATTTCTGGATGAGGTATTGTAACTATTTACACTATTTACAATGTTTGGCCTATTGTACTCATCTTTATTGCCATATTCACTCCTTCAACATCTGTCTATATTTCTGAGATGAGGTATTGTAACTATTTACACTATTTACATTGTTTGGACTGTTGTCCTCATCTTTGGCCACCATATTCCACACTCCCTTCAACATCTGTCTATATTTCTGAGATGAGGTATTGTAGCTATTTACTATTTACATTGTTCAGACTGTTGTCCTCATCTTTATTGCCATATTCATTCCTTCAACATCTGTCTATATTTCTGAGATGAAGTATTGTAACCTTTTACATCTGTTACATTGTTCAGACTGTTGTCCTCATCTTTATTGCCATATTCATTCCTTCAACATCTGTCTATGTTTTCCTGAATGAGGTATTGTAACTATTTACACCATTTACATTGTTCAGACTGTTGTCCTCATCTTTATTGCCATATTCACTCCTTCAACATCTGTCTATAATTTCTAGGATGAGTATTGTAACTATTTACACTATTTTCATTGTTCAGACTGTTGTCCTCATCTTTATTGCCATATTCATTCCTTCAACATCTGTCTATATTTCTGGGATGAGGTATTGTAACTATTTACACTATTTACATTGTTTGGCCTGTTGTCCTCATCTTTATTGCCATATTCACTCCTTCAACATCTGTCTATATTTCTGGGATGAGGTATTGTAACTATTTACACTATTTACATTGTTTGGCCTGTTGTCCTCATCTTTCTTGCCATATTCATTCCTTCAACATCTGTCTATATTTCTGGGATGAGGTATTGTAACTATTTACACTATTTACATTGTTTGGCCTGTTGTCCTCATCTTTATTGCCATATTCACTCCTTCAACATCTGACTATATTTCTGAGATGAGGTATTGTAACTATTTACATATTTACATTGTTCAGACTGTTGTCCTCATCTTTATTGCCATATTCACTCCTTCAACATCTATGTCTATATTTCTGGGATGAGGTATTGCAACTATTTTCTTTACAATGTTTGGACTGTTTGTCCTCATCTTTATTACCATATTCACTCCTTCAACATCTGTCTATATTTCTGAGATGAGGTATTGTAGCTATTTGCCTATTTACATTGTTTGGACTATTTGTCTCATCTTTTATTGCCATATTCACTCCTTCAACATCTGTCTATGTTCTGAGATGAGGTATTGTAACTATTTACACTATTTACATTGTTCAGACTGTTGTCCTCATCTTCATGCCATATTCATTCCTTCAGCCTGTCTATTTCTGAGATGAGGTATTGTAACCTTTTTCTTCATTGTTTGGCCTGTTGTCCTCATCTTTATTGTGTATTCACTCATCATCTCTATATTTCTGGATGAGGTATTTAACTATTTACACTATTTACATTGTTCAGACTGTTGTCCTCATCTTTATTGCCATATTCATTCCTTCAGCATCTGTCTATATTTCTGGGATGAGGTATTGCAACTATTTTACACTATTTACATTGTTCAGACTGTGTCCTCATCTTTATTTGTATTCCTCCTTCAACATCTGTCTATATTTCTGGGATGAGGTATTGTAACTATTTTCTTTACATTCTGTTCAGACTGTTGTCCTCATCTTTATTGCCATATTCATTCCCTTCAGCATCTGTCTATGTTTCTGGGATAGAGGTATTGTAACTATTTACACTATTTACATTGTTCAATTGTGCTCATCTTCTTTCTTCATCCTTCAACATCTGTCTATTTCTGGGATGAAGTGTGTAACTATTTACACTATTTACATTGTTTGGACTGTTGTCCTCATCTTTATTGCCATATTCACCTCTTCAACATCTGTCTATATTTCTGGGATGAGGTATTGTAACTATTTACACTATTTTACATTGTTTGGACTGTTGTCCTCATCTTTATTACCATATTCACCTCTTCAACATCTGTCTATATTTCTGGGATGAGGTATTGTAACTATTTACACTATTTACATTGTTTGGACTGTTGTCCTCCTGTCTTTATTGCCATAATCACCTCTTCAACATCTGTCTATATTTCTGGGATGAGGTATTGTAACTATTTACACTATTTACATTGTTTGGCCTGTTGTCCTCATCTTTATTGCCATATTCACTCCTTCAACATCTGACTATATTTCTGAGATGAGGTATTGTAACTATTTACACTATTTACATTGTTCAGACTGTTGTCCTCATCTTTATTGCCATATTCACTCCTTCAACATCTGACTATATTTCTGAGATGAGGTATTGTAACTATTTACACTATTTACATTGTTCAGACTGTTGTCCTCATCTTTATTGCCATATTCACTCCTTCAACATCTATCTATATTTCTGGGATGAGGTATTGTAACTATTTACACTATTTACATTGTTTGGACTGTTGTCCTCATCTTTATTGCCATATTCATTCCTTCAACATCTGACTATATTTCTGGGATGAGGTATTGTAACTATTTACACTATTTACATTGTTTGGACTGTTGTCCTCATCTTTATTGCCATATTCACTCCTTCAATATCTGTCTATATTTCTGGGATGAGGTATTGTAACTATTTACACTATTTACATTGTTTGGACTGTTGTCCTCATCTTTATTGCCATATTCACCTCTTCAACATCTGTCTATATTTCTGGGATGAGGTATTGTAACTATTTACACTATTTACATTGTTTGGACTGTTGTCCTCATCTTTATTGCCATATTTACTCCTTCAATATCTGTCTATATTTCTGGGATGAGGTATTGTAACTATTTACACTATTTACATTGTTTGGACTGTTGTCCTCATCTTTATTTCCATATTCACTCCTTCAACATCTGCCTATATTTATGAGATGATGTATTGTAACTGTTTACACTATTTACATTGCTCAGGCTGTTGTCTTCATCTTTATTCTCATCTTCTGAACATTTCGGCTGTTGTATGGCTGGCCTTCTTCAGGTGATTATAATTTCAAAACTAGCTATCTAAGTTTTTGTTATTTCCCTTCAGTAACTCAAAAATCAAATTTTTGTTCATCTCTGCTGTAGCCAGTTATTAAACTCACAACATTTTGGGTCAAGATCCTGGATTACTTGAGGACACATTGCCCAGTGGTTAAAAGCGTTTGTTGAAGTAATCTAGTAACTTAGTCCAAAGAATTGTGATTTTAATATTTATACAGTTGAAATAACTGAAACTTAGTTATCTGGGAGAGTTATGGCATGTGGAAGTAGAACATTTTACCCTGTTGTATGAAATAAAGGGATTCGTCTGAAATTTTTATCACTTGAATAAGACTTGTGCGTACAACTGTCAAAATGTTGGGAATATTATAATAATGATGAGGACAAGAGTCCGAACAATTTAGATACAATGCAACTTTATATTTCTCTGTAAATTATAAGTTGATCAAATTTTATTTTAAATTGATATTCTCTTAGTAGATATAGTGTATCTAATAAGTAAATTTCAATAAAAAGAAACTTTATCTTGCTTGAAACTGATTAATTAACAGAAGTGGTTTTAAGAATTTGCCAGCGATAGTTTATACATTTTGTCATATCTTCACATGTATAAATTTTTAACGCTTTTCTACTTAAACACTACACTTCCTTCTCACATACTGGGTTTTTGTCAAAACCTGCAAGTCATTCTTAAACCATTAAGTGGCCCGGATCAGAAGTAAAGAGATGTTACGATATGAATGTGTGTTCTTACTGTTAAACGCATGATGGCAGAACAAAGAAGACACAATGAAATTTTAGTGAAATAAACAATTGTTTTAATGTTAAATGCAAGAAATGATAAATCAGGGTAGATGTTTCTTGTTCAAAAAGCGATAAGTGGAGTTTTAAAGGCATCTGGTGGAGTATATGGGAGGAGAATGACTGGGGTACACAACATTTGGGGAGCTTGGTTGAATCTAATAGCAGCAGTATTCGATGCACAGACAAAATGGTAGATTTGAAAATATGCAAGATGGCGTAAGTAGCCATGGTTAAATGTAATTAAATGACAGAACTGTCTAACAAACAGAATCGACAAAGTTTTCAATAAGCAATGACAAGAAAAAGCAAATAAAAGAACAGGTTAAAAAAAGAAGGCAAAGCAAGCAAACAATATATGCAAGGCAAATTAACAGTCATAAGACAAAGCAACAGTAACGAGGCAAAAAAATTCAAAAACTAAAAATTGGGTTTGACACACAAGACCAATCTCAGCATTCTGACTTCAAGACAAGACAGAGTGGGATAGCGTCAAATGAAACTCAGTGGCCTAATATTATTGGTTAGAAAGAAATCCCAGAATGCATTTGTGTCTTTTTGTCTATTAATTAGAGAGAGAGGCAATTGTTTTGTAGTCATTGCTTAAATGATTGAAACAGCACAGTGCAAGCATTTAAGTTGAAAAATCTATCAGTATTTTTTATTGCTAGAAAATTTGTAAAGTCCTTCTAGAAAAATAATCCATATAAATATATACAACCTTGTGCAAATTAATTGAAACACCTATTTTAGTTTTCTTTCTTTTAATACACGGTTAATTTTAGACCCAGGAGAGTGACAGAGGGTAATGGATTTTTATTTTTACCTCAGATTAAATCATTTGGAGTGTTTTGCAGTAATATGAATCTATTTTGTGAAAAATATTGTTATCTTCTCAGGATTGCATCAGATTTTTACAACACCGAGGCACTATTAACTTGACTATTGGTCTATGGCCATTATTCATTTTGTTTCAATTAATTTGAAAAAAGGTGTATATGGAAGGTTCCAGAGATTTACGAAATGGATTAACAACCAACATATTTAAATTTGATTGTTTGAACATTATTTTTAATAGATACTCATATTTGAGCAGATATTCTGTTTTTAATTAAGCAGTAATATTTATTTATATATATCTATCAGCCTAAATATTTTGAAGAAATTTTGTTTGGAAAATATGTGTCATTTGGCAAGATTCAAACCTGGGACCCCTAACAACACAAGAAAAGCCATCAATTGATCTGATACTTCTTAGATTGCTCAAATACAAAATATTTCACTGTCTAAACAAAGCCAAACCAAGCCTTATAAACACAAATTTTTAATTTTTTTGTCATATTCATCTCTGCTCTAAAAGTGTGTCTTAATGTAATCAAATGTAAACGTAGAAAATGTTCACGTAGTAATTGCTGAAAGGGATAAAGGAAAAAGAGAGAGAGAGAGGACAATGTTTGAAGTTGAAAGTTACATTTTAGATGTGTGTCAGCAAAACGCCTCCTCTGACTGACCAACATGACCAGTTAGAGACCATGCTTAAATACTAAATCCAGTCACATGGGGTGGCTCACAGAATGATTTTTTCTTTAGTTGTGGAAAAACCGTTTCTCTGAGGTATTTTGAATTTTGTGATTTGATGACCAATCAGGACAAAGAGTTCCGCTACAGATACAATTTCGATTACATTATATACAGCAGGTCTTAAAAGTATCTTCTGGGATTAAATAGATAGGGATGGGTGAACAAAATATTTATATTAATAATATATATCAATTGCTCTCGTCATCTGACTAGTATGAATTGCAAGATATACAAACTTGTTCTAGCCATGGAATGTTCAGTGTCATTCTAAAGCACTTTTCTCTAGTCTTTAATTTCTACTCATTCATGGGGATATCAGTTAAATGCCATACATGATACATGCTTGGGCAGTCATGTCTCTTTCGAGACATGACTGACAAGGCAGAAGATTATCCTGCAGAAGGTTGCTATTGCTTTCTGTCGTAGACTGGTTACCAGCCAAGGCTATAAACCCCAATCTGTTCTGTCATTTAACTTATAGCTGAAGGAAGAAGAGATAGATTATATTACATTATTATATTTAGTGTAATTAGTGGGGGTTCAGTTTATTACTTCATAACAGTAGAAAACCGATCCCCCACTTTATGCCCAGTAGAAGTTTTAATTATGTTTCTAACTATTATATTCAGTCAGTCAGTTAAGATTAAGAAAATGAAACAAACAAGTGGATATGTAGTGTAGGGAGCTGGTTAATGTTTCTTTTGTTTGGCCTTGTGTCAGACTTAATTGAACTCCCTACAGCTTACAAGTTTTATGTTGAATAATATTCATCAGAAGGGGTTTCATTTGAAGGTTGATTGTCGGCAGTTGGAATGTCTGGATTAGTGTAGAAGAGTGGAATAATAAAATAAACACTTTAAATGTTTAAATAGAAATTTATTAAAAGGAAAGACTAACAAGAATTCGTAGAAATGTTCACTGAGGAAGTTAAGGTATCAAGAGTTCATAGAAAATGTTCTAGTAGTAATTGCTGAAAGGGATAAAGCAAAAAGAAAGAAAGAGAGAGAGAGAGAGAGAGAGGACAATGTCCTAGTCATTTGAAGTAGAAAGTTACATTTTAGATGTGTGTCAGCAAAACGCCTCCTCTGACTGACCACCGTAACCAGTTGGAGACTATGCTTAAATATTCAATCCAGTCACATGGAGTGGCTCACAGAATGATTTTTTCTTTAGCTGTGGAAAAACCGTTTCTCTGAGGTATTTTGAATTTTGCGATTTGATGACCAATCAGGATCCAGAGTTCTAGTCTGTAAAAGGAATTTGATATTTATTTATTTTTGGTTTACCACTGGAACTTCTGTGTGGAGCTATCTGGACCTCTGAGGGCAAAAATCCGGTCCCTCACTTGTTTGGTATCACCATAGATTTTTTCCGTCTCACATGTGGGATTCTTTTCTAGTTTCTTTTTAGTGTCCTCAAGCCTGTTCTTTTATTGTCATTTTTCCTCTCAGTATCTATCCAAACTCTTTTATTCCCCATTAACACAAGGCCTTAACAACATAATTGCCTTACTAGGGGTGAAATGATTGAAAATATTTTCTTCCTTTTATCTGAACAAACATAATTATTTCAGAGATGAGGTCGTATTTACAGTATTTACATTATTCGGACTATTGTCCTCATCTTTGTTGCCATTTGTAATGACGTTTAATAATAGATCATTCTATTTGTCTATATTTCTCAGATGAGGTAGTATTTACAGTATTTACATTACTCAGACTATTGTCCTCGTCTTTGTTGCCATTTCTATGATGTTTAATAATAGATCATTCTATTTGTCTATATTTCTCAGATGAGGTAGTATTTACAGTATTTACATTATTCGGACTATTGTCCTCATCTTTGTTGCCATTTGTATGACGTTTAATAATAGATCATTCTATTTGTCTATATTTCTGAGATGAGGTAGTATTTACAGTAGTTATATTATTCGGACTATTGTCCTTTCCTTTCTTGCTATTTGTATGACATTTCAGCTGTTGTACGCTCCGGCCTTCTTCAGGTGCTAGGAAAAAGAAAAAAAAAGGGTTACTGGACATTAGTCTCAAAAATTCAGTTGTTCTTGTCTTCCTTAAAGACTCATGACCCAGTGGAGATAGACATTGGTTAGTTCCTGTGACTTGACTCAAAGAACTATGAGTTCAATACCAGGCTTCAGCAGTGGTGAACAAGTAACTTACAGGGTTAGAGGGAGATAACTCATGGCTTCCAGAAGAATCATTAGGCAAGGGATGGAGTTCATATACTTCAGTGATTGCAATAAAGAGTTCGGTCTGAAATTCCTAGTACCTGAAGAAGGCTGGAGCATACAACAGCCAAAACGTTGTACAAATGGCAACAAAGATGAGGGCAATAGTCCAAATAATGTAAATACTATAATTATTTCAATTTTCTTTCTTTTTATAATTTTGTCCTTTGAAACAAACTCTAGTAGATTTGACTAAACTTATAAAAACTGCTCAAAATTTGTCTTTCATATATGATCTTATTACCTTATAAAAGACTGCACCCTTTGCACAAAGTACCTGCGCAAACCATACTTCTACAGACATTTACTTCTAAATTTAATAATGCTTGATTGGCATAATCTGATATCTTCTTGTTACAATAGTTTTCATTTACCAAGGTTTTGACGACGTTTATCTCTGAATCTATTGCTATTTTGTCAGGGTTTGGACACGCAAAACCGATACATTGCATTCTCTTGTTGAGTAGAGAAAGTTTGAAAGTAATCATTTTTGGTGGGGGTTATTTTGTAATGAAAACCTTCATTAGAATTTCTGAAACAAACAGTTCATTCAGTGAGAAAATGTTTATTCTATTAAAAGAAAAGTTTATTTATATTTATTTAAAGAAAATTAAAAAAAAAAATCTCCATTCTACCCAGCGGTAAGTAGCTGAAAAATCATTTCCATTGAAGCCAATCAAACTATTTTTATAATAGGTTTTCGAGTTAAGAACATTGTGTTTTTATTTTTTGCTCTCTCTCTCTCTCTCTCTCCCCCTCTCCCTCTCCCCCTCTCTCTCTTTTGTTAATGCATTTTTTAGATAGTTTTTTCTTATGTATTCAAATGTTACTGACAGTATTTTCAAAATACCTCTAAAATCCCGTCATGAGATGGACATTCAGTTCATTACCTGTTCTAATGGTTGATATTGGGTCATTAAAAGTCAGCAAATTTACCAGTTTTTCCTTTGATTTCCAGTGAAAATGATTTATGTGTAATGAAAATGCTCACTCTTTTCTACTCTTTTTGTTGGGCCTATAAATAAGCAAAATAAGCACAAAATAAGCAAAATAAGCACAAAATAAGTATAAAATAAGCAAAATAAGCACAAAATAAGTACAAAATAGGTAAAACAAGTACAAAATAAGCAAAATAAGCACAAAACAAGCAGAATAAGCATAAAATAAGCAAAAAATAAACAAAATAGGCACAAAATAAGCAAAATAAGCATAAAATTAGCAAAATAAGCACAAAATAAGTAGAACAAGTGCAAAATAAGCAAAATGAGCACAAAACAAGCAGAATAAGCACAAAATAAGCAAAATAAACACAAAACAAAATAAGCATAAAATAAGCAAAATAATCAGAAAATACAAAATAAGTACAAAATAAGTAAAATAAATACAAAATAAGCAAAATAAGCACAAAATAAGTAAAATAAATACAAAATAAGCAAAATAAGCACAAAATAAGCAAAGTAAGCACAAAATAAGCAAAATAAGAAGAAAATAAGAAAAAATTAGCCAAATAAACAAAGGGCAACAGTTATGTTAGCCGTTTTGCTACAAGAAAAACACTTGTCATTCATTGATCAAGAAGCTGGTACTAGATTTGGTTGAAATTTATCAAATCTGTGTAACATTCATCATTTGTTTTATTAGTTCGAGTACTTTAGACCAACTCAGTCATTCTCAAGAACTTCAACAATTTTGTCAGCCACATCTTAGAATCAGTTCAAAGTGCCATCATGTGCAATTTGGCTTCCTCTTTTTTATTAATAATGTTTCTATTATTTTTAGCAATTTTAACACTTTTAAAAATCAATTTCCATTCTACTGCCAACACTTCTCAATAAACAACTTTATATCCTGCTCTAAAATGTAAAAAAGCTCTTTGGATTTCTTCTGTTTTAGATTCGATAAGTATGAATACATATATATATATATAAATTATGTAACAATATCGCAATTTTCTTTCTTGATTTAATGATAATGCTATTAAGCTTATCAGAGAATATGAACAAAAATTAGATAAAATAAATAGACAAAACTTGTCTATATTATTTAATGAAACATGCATTAATATATATATATCTTAATTCAAATGATTGATTGCTCTGCTTTTTACAGCTTATCAAATCCATTATTAAATAGAGAACATATTTTTGATTTTAAAAATGATTCTTCTTTTTCTTTTTTTTTTGAGAATAACAATATTATTTCCAGATGCAAGTCATACTGTTTAACCCATAGTTGGGGGACTAGGAAATGCATTCATACTTTCCCAAGGGTGTCTGCATGTAAGTGGACATAACAGCCCCAACTGTAATTTGAACTAGGCTCTCTAATTTTTCATCAAATGCTATTATACACCACCCACACACCCTAATGCATATGAACAAGAACAAATATGCACCTATGCATTATCATATATATATATATATATATATATATATATATATATCTTAATTCAAATGATTGATTGCTTTGCTTTTAACAGCTTATCAAATCCATTATTAAATACAGAACATATTTTTGATTTTAAAAATGATTCTTCTTTTTCTTTTTTTTTTGAGAATAACAATATTATTTCCAGATGCAAGTCATACTGTTTAACCCATAGTTGGGGGACTAGGACATGCATTCATACTTTCCCAAGGGTGTCTGCATGTAAGTGGACATAACAGCCCCAACTGTAATTTGAACTAGGTTCTCTAATTTTCATCCCATGCTATTATACACCGCCCACACACCCTAATGCATATGAACAAGCACAAATATGCACCTAATAATTCTAGTAGAAATGCAACGAAAATGGTGTATTGATGTTGCAAAATTCCCAGCATTACAAGAACTGTGTACAAAGAAAATAAGCATAAGTATCACTTTCAAAGATATCTGAATGTTGCAATTTTCCTCCAAGAACAGAGGATTACTCGAAAGCTATGAAAACATTGGTCATTTTCTTTTCGGTAATACCAGTTAATAATAGTATGATTTTGGAAAATAGGTTCGGTTAAAAGTCCAGTCGCAGTCAAAATTCACTTTTCTGATTACGATGCAGAACATGAAAATGCAGGAAAAGCTGAGCGAAAAGTAATGGAATTTTTAGATATAATCTTTAATCTTAGAAAGCCTGATTCTCAACAAAGATCATTACACTTGGATTTATTTTGATCTTGGAGAAACAAATAGGTCGTCTGCTCTTGTAATAAACAATGAAAGCCGTGTTAACGGAAAGGTGGAACAAGGTATAAATATCCCAATTTTCACATTCCAATCATATTGCATTGAATTCTGTTGCCATATCTGGTCGGTTGCCCCTGATATTCATTCGTGGTTCTCCACAAAGTCCAAAAAAAGATCTGCAATGTAATTGGTCCTGACTTGGCATCTCAACTTCAGTCTGAGACTGAGTTTGAGTGTTGTTTAATGGCACATCAAAAACCCTGTAGGTTATTTAATTTTTTTGTGGGGGGTCAGTTATCAAAGGGCAGCCAAAAATGCCAAATACAGGTGGGGGATACTAAAATCAAGCAGGTACAAAAATTTAAATACTTGGGAAGTGTTATAACAGAAGACGAAAAGTGTTTCACAGAGATTCGAAGGCAAATTGTCATGGTGATGGAAGCATTCCAGAAGATGAGTAGATTATTAAAAAACAGGACAATTTCGCTAGAAACTAGAAAGAGAGTACTGGATTGCTATGTGTTGTCAGTTCTTCAATATGGCAGTGAATGCTGGACAATATCATCGAAGATGAAGGAAAGACTTGAATCAACCGAAATAGGGTTCTATGGAAGCATACTGGATATGAAGTGGGAGATCAATTCCATATAACAATCAATATATAAACTGACCTCTCACTTCGTGGTCACAGCAGTTTCTATACATTTATATTCCTGAGATCCAAAAGCACAAGGATGCATTCCATAAACTGAGTAGAGTATTAAAAAACAGGACAATTTCGCTAGAAACTAAAAGGAGAGTACTGGTTTGCTATATAAAGTCAATTCTTCAATATGGCAGTGAATGCTGGACAATATCATCGAAGATGATGGAAAAACTTGAAGCAGCTGAAATGTGGTTCTACAGAAGGATGCTGTGGATATCATGGATCGAGCATGTGCGCAATGATGAGGTTTTGGATAGGATGGAAACGAAAAGAAAATTAATACTGAGTATCAGGAAAAAGTTCCTGGGACATGCAATGAGGAAGGAGAGCTTGGAAAATTTGATACAAATAGACCAGACAGAGGGGAAAAAGAGGCAGGGGAAAACAGCAGATAACGTATTTGAAAGAACTGATCAGGTGGATGACTGAATGAAGGTTGCGTGGTATAACAGGAGAAAGCATGCTAAGAGCCACCAGGCATAAGGTGATGTGGAAAGCCATGATCACCTACGTCCTGAAAGGACAGGGCACATAGAAAAAGAATATATACGCCAACTATTCATAAGAAATTATAATGTGGATATAAAGTGGGGGAGCAATTCTATATTATAATCAATATATAAACTGATCCCTCATTTTGTGGACATGCTAGTTTCTATACATTTATATTCTAGATTTATTGTCTTGAGCTAGTGGATGACAGAACGGGGTTTGGGTGGTGTAACAGGAGAAAGCATGCTAAGAGCCACCAGGGATAGGGAGATGTGGAAAGCCATGATCGCCTACATCTTGAAAGGACAGGGCACATAGAAGAAGAATATAATGAGAAGGCTGATTTAGTCAGATTTTGATGAAAATTTCTTTTTATTTTAGAAAAATGAAGATGTCTTCTAGTTTTGTATTCAAAAATGTATTGCTGGTAAAAATTTTTTTTTCTTCAAAGTTTTATTGTTGGTAATATTTTTTCTTCAAAAATGTATATTTTTCTATAAAAGTCTACTGTTATACTTTAATAATGTTTTAAACACAGTTTGGGGGTTAACTATTTGCCCATTGCTGGGACCCTAACAGGTGCTACCACAGCAGGTCAGGGTGGACCTGGGAACTACAGTAATTAAGCAAATTATCTAATGTTTTTAAATGACTTATTTGAAGAACAGTATCCACTAATTAAGATTTTAGTCCTTTTATTTAATTATAAAAAACGTTATGTTTTTCTGGCTTTGAATTGTCTGAGTTCTGAGATGACCCAGGGCAGAATTGGTGGTGTTGAGTCAGCAGTGTTGAGTCGGTAGTGTTGAGTTTTCCATTCTCACTTATATCCTGAGAAGAAAATGGTCATTAACCGAATACACTGGCCCAATGTATATTGATAGGTGTGGATGATCATGCCTCTTTCTGATTCATGCGAGTCCAAACGTATTTTTAAGTAATAGTAACAAACGTGATTAGAATTTGATCCGTCCAATTTGTTATTCTAAACTGACATCTGTTATATAACCTATCAATCACACATTCAAGCTTACAGCATCTGGTATTACCAAGTGGTCACCCATCCAGGTAGTGACTAGGCTTAATATCACTTAACTTCAGTGACCTGTCACTGTTAATTTTGGCAGAGGGAAAGTAAAAATATGAATCTATAACCCATTTTTTAGGGGTAATGTGTCTTTGACAAGCTACTCAAAGTCTTAAGAAACAGAAAAACTTTTTTCAAAACAAATAAAAGAGTTCTGAATCTTATGCAATATTTGTCCTCTTATATGGCAATGAATGCTAGACAATTTCCTCAGAGATAAACAAGAGACTTGAGACAAGAGAAACAAAGAAAAGTGAGCTAAACTGCTATTTAATATCAATCCTCCAATATGGCAGTGAATGCTGGACAATTTCCTCATAGATAAGGAAGAGACTTGAGACAAGAGAAACAAAGAAAAGAGTGCTAAACTGCTATTTAATATCAATCCTCCAATATGGCAGTGAATGCTGGACAATTTATCATAGATAAGGAAGAGACATGAGAAAAGAGAAACAAAGAAAAGAGTGCTAAACTGCTATTTAATATCAATCCTCCAATATGGCAGTGAATGCTGGACCAAGAAGAGACTTGAGACAAAGAAACAAAGAAAAGAGTGTTAAACTGCTATTTAATATCAATCCTCAAATATGGCAGTGAATGCTGAACAATTTCCTCAGAGATAAGGAAGAGACTTGAGACAAGAGAAACAAAGAAATGAGTGCTATACTGCTATTTAATATCAATCCTCCAATATGGCAGTGAATGCTGGACAATTTCCTCATACACCTAGAAGAGACTTGAGACAAGAGAAACAAAGAAATGAGTGCTAAACTGCTATTTAATATCAATCCTCCAATATGGCAGTGCATGCTGGACAATTTCCTCATAGATAGGGAAGAGACTTGAGATAAGAGAAACAAAGAAAAGAGTGCTAAACTGCTATTTAATATCAATCCTCCAATATGGCAGTGAATGCTGGACAATTTCCTCATAGATAGGGAAGAGACTTGAGACAAGAGAAACAAAGAAAAGAGTGCTAAACTGCTATTTAATATCAATCCTCCAATATGGCAGTGAATGCTGGACAATTTCCTCATAGATAGGGAAGAGACTTGAGACAAGAGAAACAAAGAAAAGACTGTTAAACTGCTATTTACTATCAATCCTCCAATATGGCAGTGCATGCTGGACAATTTCCTCATAGATAGGGAAGAGACTTGAGATAAGAGAAACAAAGAAAAGAGTGCTAAACTGCTATTTAATATCAATCCTCCAATAAGGCAGTGAATGCTGAACAATTTCCTCATAGATAGGGAAGAGACTTGAGACAAGAGAAACAAAGAAAAGAGTGCTAAACTGCTATTTAATATCAATCCTCCAATATGGCAGTGAATGCTGGACAATTTCCTCATAGATAGGGAAGAGACTTGAGACAAGAGAAACAAAGAAAAGACTGTTAAACTGCTATTTACTATCAATCCTCCAATATGGCAGTGCATGCTGGACAATTTCCTCATAGATAGGGAAGAGACTTGAGATAAGAGAAACAAAGAAAAGAGTGCTAAACTGCTATTTAATATCAATCCTCAAATATGGCAGTGAATGCTGGACAATTTCCTCATAGATAGGGAAGAGACTTGAGACAAGAGAAACAAAGAAAAGAGTGCTAAACTGCTATTTAATATCAATCCTCCAATATGGCAGTGAATGCTGGACAATTTCCTCATAGATAGGGAAGAGACTTGAGACAAGAGAAACAAAGAAAAGAGTGCTAAACTGCTATTTAATATCAATCCTCCAATATGGCAGTGAATGCTGGACAGTTTCCTCATAGATAAGGAAAAGACTTGGGACAAGAGAAACAAAGAAAAGAGTGTTAAACTGCTATTTACTATCAATCCTCCAATATGGCAGTGAATGCTGGACAATTTCCTCATAGATAAGGAAGAGACTTGAGATAAGAGAAACAAAGAAATGAGTGCTATACTGCTATTTAATATCAATCCTCCAATATGGCAGTGAATGCTGGACAATTTCCTCATACACCTAGAAGAGACTTGAGACAAGAGAAACAAAGAAATGAGTGCTAAACTGCTATTTAATATCAATCCTCCAATATGGCAGTGCATGCTGGACAATTTCCTCATAGATAGGGAAGAGACTTGAGATAAGAGAAACAAAGAAAAGAGTGCTATACTGCTATTTAATATCAATCCTCCAATATGGCAGTGAATGCTGGACAATTTCCTCATAGATAGGGAAGAGACTTGAGACAAGAGAAACAAAGAAAAGAGTGCTAAACTGTTATTTAATATCAATCCTCCAATATGGCAGTGAATGCTGGAAAATTTCCTCATAGATAGGGAAGAGACTTGAGACAAGAGAAACAAAGAAAAGAGTGCTAAACTGCTATTTAATATCAATCCTCCAATATGGCAGTGAATGCTGAACAATTTCCTCATAGATAGGGAAGAGACTTGAGACAAGAGAAACAAAGAAAAGAGTGCTAAACTGCTATTTAATATCAATCCTCCAATATGGCAGTGAATGCTGGACAATTTCCTCATAGATAGGGAAGAGACTTGAGACAAGAGAAACAAAGAAAAGAGTGCTAAACTGCTATTTAATATCAATCCTCCAATATGGCAGTGAATGCTGGACAATTTCCTCATAGATAGGGAAGAGACTTGAGATAAGAGAAACAAAGAAAAGAGTGCTAAACTGCTATTTAATATCAATCCTCCAATATGGCAGTGAATGCTGGACAATTTCCTCATAGATAGGGAAGAGACTTGAGATAAGAGAAACAAAGAAAAGAGTGCTAAACTGCTATTTAATATCAATCCTCCAATATGGCAGTGAATGCTGGACAATTTCCTCATAGATAGGGAAGAGACATGAGAAAAGAGAAACAAAGAAAAGAGTGCTAAACTGCTATTTAATATCAATCCTCCAATATGGCAGTGAATGCTGGAAAATTTCCTCATAGATAGGGAAGAGACTTGAGACAAGAGAAACAAAGAAAAGAGTGCTAAACTGCTATTTAATATCAATCCTCCAATATGGCAGTGAATGCTGGACAATTTCCTCATAGATAGGGAAGAGACTTGAGACAAGAGAAACAAAGAAAAGAGTGCTAAACTGCTATTTAATATCAATCCTCCAATATGGCAGTGAATGCTGGACAATTTCCTCATAGATAGGGAAGAGACTTGAGACAAGAGAAACAAAGAAAAGAGTGTTAAACTGCTATTTAATATCAATCCTCCAATATGGCAGTGAATGCTGGACAATTTCCTCATAGATAGGGAAGAGACTTGAGATAAGAGAAACAAAGAAAAGAGTGCTAAACTGCTATTTAATATCAATCCTCCAATATGGCAGTGAATGCTGGACAATTTCCTCATAGATAGGGAAGAGACTTGAGATAAGAGAAACAAAGAAAAGAGTGCTAAACTGCTATTTAATATCAATCCTCCAATATGGCAGTGAATGCTGGACAATTTCCTCATAGATAAGGAAGAGACATGAGACAAGAGAAACAAAGAAAAGAGTGCTATACTGCTATTTAATATCAATCCTCCAATATGGCAGTGAATGCTGGACAATTTCCTCATAGATAGGGAAGAGACTTGAGACAAGAGAAACAAAGAAAAGAGTGCTAAACTGTTATTTAATATCAATCCTCCAATATGGCAGTGAATGCTGGAAAATTTCCTCATAGATAGGGAAGAGACTTGAGACAAGAGAAACAAAGAAAAGAGTGCTAAACTGCTATTTAATATCAATCCTCCAATATGGCAGTGAATGCTGAACAATTTCCTCATAGATAGGGAAGAGACTTGAGACAAGAGAAACAAAGAAAAGAGTGCTAAACTGCTATTTAATATCAATCCTCCAATATGGCAGTGAATGCTGGACAATTTCCTCATAGATAGGGAAGAGACTTGAGACAAGAGAAACAAAGAAAAGAGTGCTAAACTGCTATTTAATATCAATCCTCCAATATGGCAGTGAATGCTGGACAATTTCCTCATAGATAGGGAAGAGACTTGAGATAAGAGAAACAAAGAAAAGAGTGCTAAACTGCTATTTAATATCAATCCTCCAATATGGCAGTGAATGCTGGACAATTTCCTCATAGATAGGGAAGAGACTTGAGACAAGAGAAACAAAGAAAAGAGTGCTAAACTGCTATTTAATATCAATCCTCCAATATGGCAGTGAATGCTGGAAAATTTCCTCATAGATAGGGAAGAGACTTGAGACAAGAGAAACAAAGAAAAGAGTGCTAAACTGCTATTTAATATCAATCCTCCAATATGGCAGTGAATGCTGGACAGTTTCCTCATAGACAAGGAAAAGACTTGGGACAAAGAAACAAAGAAAAGAGTGTTAAACTGCTATTTGTATCAATCTCAATAATGGCAGTGAATGCTGGACAGATTTCCTCATAGATAAGGAAAGACTTGGGACAAAAGAAACAAAGAAAAGGAAGTGTTAAACTGCTATTTACTATCAATCCTCAAATATGGTGGTCTGATGCTGGACAATTTCCTCACTTAGATAAAGGAAGAGACTTGAGACAAGAGAAACAAAGAAAGTAGGTACTGTCTGCTATTTAATATCAATCCAATATGGCAGTGAATGCTGGACAATTTCCTCATAGATAGGGGAAGAGACTTGAGATAAGAAAACAAGAAAAGAGTGCTAAACTGCTATTTAATATCAATCCTCCAATATAGCAGTGAATGTGGAAAAATTTCCTCATAGATAGGGAAGAGACTTGAGACCAGAGAAACAAGAAAAGAGTGCTAAGCTGCTGTTAATATCAATCCTTCAATATGGCAGTGAATGCTGGAAAATTTCCTCATAGATGAGGAAAAGACTTGAGACAAGAGAAATAAAGAAAAGAGTGCTAAACTATAACGTATCAATCCTCTGACAGGCGTGAATACTGAACAATTTCCTCAATGAATGAGGAAGACTTGAATAGAGAAACAAAGAAAAATTTCTAAACTGCTATTTAATATCAATCCTCAATATGGCAGTGAATGCTGGACAATTTCTGAATGAGAAGAGACTTGAGACAAGAGAAACAAAGAAAAGAGTGCTAAACTGCCTATTTAATATCAATCCTCCAATATGGCAGTGAATGCTGGAAAATTTCCTCATAGATAGGGAAGAGACTTGAGACAAGAGAAACAAAGTACTATATTTCTATTTAATATCAATCTCAATATGGCAGTGAATGCTGGAAAATTTCTCTGAATGAGGAAGAAAACTGAGATAAGAGAAACAAAGAAAGAGTGCTAAACTGCTATTTAATATCAATCCTCCAATAAGGCAGTGAATGCTGAACAATTTCCTCATAGATAGGGAAGAGACTTGAGATAAGAGAAACAAAGAAAAGAGTGCTAAACTGCTATTTATTATGTAATCCTCCAATATGGCAGTGAATGCTGGACAATTTCCTCATAGATAGGGAAGAGGACAAGGACAAGAGAAACAAAGAAAAGAGTGCTAAACTGCTATTTAATATCAATCCTCCAATATGGCAGTGAATATTGGACAAATTTCCTCATAGATAGGGAAGAGACTTGAGACAAGAGAAACAAAGAAAAGAGTGCTAAACTGCTATTTAATATCAATCCTCCAATATGGCAGTGAATGCTGGACAGTTTCCTCATAGATAAGGAAAAGACTTGGGACAAGAGAAACAAAGAAAAGAGTGTTAAACTGCTATTTACTATCAATCCTCCAATATGGTAGTGAATGCTGGACAATTTCCTCATAGATAAGGAAGAGACTTGAGACAAGAGAAACAAAGAAATGAGTGCTATACTGCTATTTAATATCAATCCTCCAATATGGCAGTGAATGCTGGACAATTTCCTCATACACCTAGAAGAGACTTGAGACAAGAGAAACAAAGAAATGAGTGCTAAACTGCTATTTAATATCAATCCTCCAATATGGCAGTGCATGCTGGACAATTTCCTCATAGATAGGGAAGAGACTTGAGATAAGAGAAACAAAGAAAAGAGTGCTAAACTGCTATTTAATATCAATCCTCCAATATGGCAGTGAATGCTGGACAATTTCCTCATAGATAGGGAAGAGACTTGAGACAAGAGAAACAAAGAAAAGAGTGCTAAACTGCTATTTAATATCAATCCTCCAATATGGCAGTGAATGCTGGAAAATTTCCTCATAGATAGGGAAGAGACTTGAGACAAGAGAAACAAAGAAAAGAGTGCTAAACTGCTATTTAATATCAATCCTCCAATAAGGCAGTGAATGCTGGACAATTTCCTTATAGATAGGGAAGAGACTTGAGATAAGAGAAACAAAGAAAAGAGTGCTAAACTGCGATTTAATATCAATCCTCCAATATGGCAGTGAATGCTGGACAATTTCCTCATAGATAGGGAAGAGACTTGAGACAAGAGAAACAAAGAAAAGAGTGCTAAACTGCTATTTAATATCAATCCTCCAATATGGCAGTGAATGCTGGACAATTTCCTCATAGATAAGGAAGAGACTTGAGACAAGAGAAACAAAGAAAAGAGTGTTAAGCTGCTATTTAATATCAATCCTCCAATATGGCAGTGCATGCTGGACAATTTCCTCAGATAGGGAAGAGACTTGAGATAAGAGAAACAAAGAAAAGAGTACAACTGCTATTTAATATCAATCCTCCAATATGGCAGGCAGTGAATGCTGGACAGCACTCCCTCATAGATAGGGAAGAGACTTGAGACAAGAGAAACAAAGAAAAGAAAAGCCAAACTGCGAATAACATCAATCCTCCAATATGGTGAATGCTGGACAATTTCCCCCATATAGGGAAGAGACTTGAGACAAGAGAAACAAAGAAAAGTGTGCTAAACTGCTATTTAATATCAATCAATATGGCAGTGAATGCTGGACAATTTCCTCATAGATAGGGAAGAGACTTATGACAAGAGAAACAAAGAAAAGAGTGGTAAACTGCTATTTAATATCAATCCTCCAATATGGCAGTGAATGCTGACAATTTACAGATAGGGAAGAGACTTGAGACAAGAGAAACAAAGAAAAGAGTGCTAAACTGCTATTTAATATGAATACTTCAATATGGCAGTGAATGCTGGACAATTTCCTCATAGATAAGGAAGAGACTTGAGACAAGAGAAACAAAGAAAAGAGTGCTAAACTGCTATTTAATATCAATCCTCCAATATGGCAGTGAATGCTGGACAATTTCACAGATAGGGAAGAGACTTGAGACAAGAGAAACAAAGAAAAGAGGCTAAACTGCTAATTAATATCAATCCTTCAATATGGCAGTGAATGCTGGACACCCCCTCATAGATAGGGAAGAGACTTGAGATAAGAGAAACAAAGAAAAGAGTGCTAAACTGCTATTTAATACCAATCCTCCAATATGGCAGTGAATGCTGGACAATTTTCTCATAGATAAGGAAGAGACTTGAGACAAGAGAAACAAAGAAAAGAGTGTTAAACTGCTATTTACTATCAATCCTCCAATATGGCAGTGAATGTTGGACAGTTTCCTCATAGATAAGGAAAAGACTTGAGACAAGAGAAACAAAGAAATGAGTGCTATACTGCTATTATTATCAATCCTCCAATATGGCAGGAATGCTGACAGTTTCCATACACCTAGAAGAGACTTAGGACAAGAGAAACAAATATGTTAAACTGCTATTTAATATCAATCCTCCAATATGGCAGTGCATGCTGGACAATTTCCTCATAGATAGGAAAGAGACTTGAGACAAGAGAAAACAAAGAAAAGAGTGTTAAACTGCTATTTAATATCAATCCTCCAATATGGCAGTGAATGCTGGACAATTTCCTCATAGACAGGGAAGAGACTTGAGACAAGAGAAACAAAGAAAGAGCAGCAAACTGCTATTTACTATCAATCCTCCAATATGGCAGTGAATGCTGACAATTTCCTCATAGATAAGGAAGAGACTTGAGACAAGAGAAACAAAATAATGAGGTTATATCACACTTTCATATCAATCCTCCAATATGGCAGTGAATGCTGGACAATTTCCCACACACCTAGAAGAGACTTGAGACAAGAGAAACAAAGAAAAAGAGTGTTAAACTGCTATTTAATATGAATCCTCCAATATGGCAGTGCATGCTGGACAATTTCCTCATAGATAGGGAAGAGACTTGAGACAAGAGAAACAAAGAAAAGAGTGTTAAACTGCTATTTAATATCAATCCTCCAATATGGCAGTGAATGCTGGACACTCTCCTCTATAGATAGGGGAAGAGACGGACACAAGAGAAACAAAAGAAAAGAGTGTTAAATCAAGTTATTTAATATCCATCCTTCAATATGGCAGTGAATGATGGACAATTTCCTCATAGATAGGGAAGAGACTTGAGGCAAGAGAAACAAAAGAAAAGAGTGCTAAACTGCTATTTAATATCAATCCTCCAATATGGCAGTGAATGTTGGACAATTTCCTCATAGATAGGGAAGAGACTTGAGACAAGAGAAACAAAGAAAGAGTGCTAAACTGCTATTTAATATCAATCCTCCAATATGGCAGTAAATGCTGGACAATTTCCTCATAGATAGGGAAGAGACTCTGAGACAAGAGAAACAAAGAAAAGAGTGTTAAACTGCTATTTAATATCAATCCTTCAACATGGCAGTGAATGCTGGACAATTTCTTCATAGATAAGGAAGTTGAGACTTGAGACAAGAGAAACAAAGAAAAGAGTGTTAAACTGCTATTTAATATCAATCCTCCAATATGGCAGCAGTGAATGCTGGACAGTTTCTCATAGATAAGGAAAAGACTTAGGCCAAGAGAAACAAAGAAAAGAGTGTCAAACTGCTATTTACTATCAATCCTCCAATATGGCAGTGAATGCTGGACAATTTCCTCATAGATAAGGAAGAGACTCTGAGACAAGAGAAACAAAGAAAAGTGTGTTAAACTGCTATTTAATATCAATCCTCAAACATGGCAGTGAATGCTGACAATTTCCTCATAGATAAGTAAGAGACTTGAGACAAGAGAAACAAAGAAAAGAGTGCTAAACTGCTATTTAATATCAATCCTCCAATATGGCAGTGAATGCTGACACCCCCTCATAGACCAAGAAGAGACTTGAGACAAGAGAAACAAAGAAAAGAGTGTTAAACTGCTATTTAATATCAATCCCCCAATATGGCAGTGAATGCTGGACAATTTCCTCATAGATAAGGAAGAGACTTGAGACAAGAGAAACAAAGAAAAGAGTGTTAAACTGCTATTTAATATCAATCCTCAAACATGGCAGTGAATGCTGGACACCCTTATAGATAAGGAAGAGACTTGGGACAAGAGAAACAAAGAAAAGAGTGTTAAACTGCTATTTAATATCAATCCTCCAATATGGCAGTGAATGCTGGACAATTTCCCCATAGATAGGGAAGAGACTTGAGACAAGAGAAACAGAGAAAAATATAAACTGCTATTTAATATCAATCCTCCAATATGGCACTGGAAATGCTAGACAATTTCCTCAGAGATAGGGAAGAGACTTGAAGCAAGAGAAACAAAGAAAAGAGTTAAACTGCTATTTAATATCAATCCTTCAATATGGCAGTGAATGCTGGACAATTTCTTCAGATAAGGAAGAGACTTGAGACAAGAGAAACAAAGAAATGAGTGCTAAACTGCTATTTAATATCAATCCTCCAATATGGCAGTGCATGCTGGACAATTTCCTCATAGATAGGGAAGAGACTTGAGATAAGAGAAACAAAGAAAAGAGTGCTAAACTGCTATTTAATATCAATCCTCCAATATGGCAGTGAATGCTGGACACTTCTAGATAGGGAAGAGACTTGAGACAAGAGAAACAAAGAAAAGAGTGCTAAACTGCTATTAAATATCAATCCTCCAATATGGCAGTGAATGCTGGAAAATTTCCTCATAGATAGGGAAGAGACTTGGAGACAAGAGAAACAAAGAAAAGAGTGCTAAACTGCTATTTAATATCAATCCTCCAATATGGCAGTGAATGCTGGAAAATTTCCTCATAGATAGGGAAGAGACTTGAGACAAGAGAAACAAAGAAAAGAGTGCTAAACTGCTATTTAATATCAATCCTCCAATATGGCAGTGAATGCTGGACAATTTCTTCATAGAGGTGAAGAGACTTGAGACAAGAGAAACAAAGAATGAGTGCTAAACTGCTATTTAATATCAATCCTCCAACATGGCAGTGAATGCTGGACAATTTCCTCATAGATATAGGGAAGAGACTCTGAGACAAGAGAAACAAAGAAAGAGTGCTAAACTGCTATTTAATACCAATCCTCCAATATGGCAGTGAATGCTGGACAATTTCCTCATAGATAGGAAGAGACTCTGAGACAAGAGAAACAAAGAAAAGAGTGCTAAACTGCTATTTAATATCAATCTCCAATATGGCAGTGAATGCTGGACAATTTCCTCACAGATAAGGAAGAGACTTGAGACAAGAGAAACAAAGAAAAGAGTGTTAAGCTGCTATTTAATATCAATCCTCCAATATGGCAGTGCATGCTGGACAATTTCCTCATAGATAGGGAAGAGACTTGATAAGAGAAACAAAGAAAGAGTGCTAAACTGCTATTTAATAGCAAATCCTCCAATATGGCAGTGAATGCTGGACAATTTCCTCATAGATAGGGAAGAGACTTGAAGACAAGAGAAACAAAGAAAGAGTGCCCAAACTGCTATTTAATATCAATCCTTCAATATGGCAGTGAATGCTGGACAATTTCCTCATAGATGGGGAGAGACTTGAGACAAGAGAAACAAAGAAAAGAGTGCTAAACTGCTATTTAATATCAATCCTCCAATATGGCAGTGAATGCTGGACAATTTCCTCATAGATGAGGAAGAGACTTGAGACAAGAGAAACAAAGAAAAGAGTGCTAAACTGCTATTTAATATCAATCCTTCAATATGGCAGTGAATGCTGGACAATTTCCTCATAGATGAGGAAGAGACTTGAGACAAAGTAAAGAAAAGAGTGCTAAACTTTACTGTTGTATCAATCCTCCAATATGGCAGTGAATGCTGGACAATTTCCTCATAGATGGGAAGAGACTTGAGACAAGAGAAACAAAGAAAAGAGTGCTAAACTGCTAATTAATATCAATCCTTCAATATGGCAGTGAATGCTGGACAATTTCCTCATAGATAGGAAGAGACTTGAGATAAGAGAAACAAAGAAAAGAGTGCTAAACTGCTATTTAATACCAATCCTCAATATGGCAGTGAATGCTGGACAATTTTCTCATAGATAAGGAAAGACTTGGAACCTGCAAAGGAAAACAAAGAAAAGAGTGTTAAACTGCTATTTACTATCAATCCTCCAATATGGCAGTGAATGCTGGACAGTTTCCTCATAGATAAGGAAAAGACTTGAGACAAGAGAAACAAAGAAATGAGTGCTATACTGCTATTTAATATCAATCCTCCAATATGGCAGTGAATGCTGGACAGTTTCCTCATACACCTAGAAGAGACTTGAGACAAAAGGAAAACAAAGAAAAGAGTGTTAAACTGCTATTTAATATCAATCCTCCAATATGGCAGTGCATGCTGGACAATTTCCTCATAGATGAGAGGGCTGCAGGAGACAAGAGAAACAAAGAAAAGAGTGTTAAACTGCTATTTAATATCAATCCTCCAATATGGCAGTGAATGCTGGACAATTTCCTCATAGACAGGGAAGGAGCTTGAGACAAGAGAAACAAAGAAAAGAGTGTTAAACTGCTATTTACTATCAATCCTCCAATATGGCAGTGAATGCTGGACAATTTCCTCATAGATAAGGAAAGAGACTTGGAGACAAGGAAAACAAAGAAATGAGTGCTATACTGCTATTTCATATCAATCCTCCAATATGGCAGTGAATGCTGGACAATTTCCTCACCTAGAAGAGACTTGAGACAAGAGAAACAAAAGAAAAGAGTGTTAAACTGCTATTTAATATGAATCCTCCAATATGGCAGTGCATGCTGGACAATTTCCTCATAGATAGGGACGAGACTTGAGACAAGAGAAACAAAGAAAAGAGTGTTAAACTGCTATTTAATATCAATCCTCCAATATGGCAGTGAATGCTGGACAATTTCCTCATAGATAGGGAAGAGACTTGACACAAGAGAAACAAAGAAAAGAGTGTTAAACTGCTATTTAATATCCATCCTTCAATATGGCAGTGAATGATGGACAATTTCCTCATAGATAGGGAAGAGACTTGAGGCAAGAGAAACAAAGAAAAGAGTGCTAAACTGCTATTTAATATCAATCCTCCAATATGGCAGTGAATGCTGGACAATTTCCTCATAGATAGGGAAGAGACTTGAGACAAGAGAAACAAAGAAAAGAGTGCTAAACTGCTATTTAATATCAATCCTCCAATATGGCAGTAAATGCTGGACAATTTCCTCATAGATAGGGAAGAGACTTGAGACAAGAGAAACAAAGAAAAGAGTGCTAAACTGCTATTTAATATCAATCTTTCAATATGGCAGTGAATGCTGGACAATTTCTTCATAGATAAGGAAGAGACTTGAGACAAGAGAAACAAAGAAAAGAGTGTTAAACTGCTATTTAATATCAATCCTCCAATATGGCAGTGAATGCTGGACAGTTTCCTCATAGATAAGGAAAAGACTTGAGACAAGAGAAACAAAGAAAAGAGTGTCAAACTGCTATTTACTATCAATCCTCCAATATGGCAGTGAATGCTGGACAATTTCCTCATAGATAAGGAAGAGACTTGAGACAAGAGAAACAAAGAAAAGTGTGTTAAACTGCTATTTAATATCAATCCTCAAATATGGCAGTGAATGCTGGACAATTTCCTCATAGATAAGTAAGAGACTTGAGACAAGAGAAACAAAGAAAAGAGTGCTAAACTGCTATTTAATATCAATCCTCCAATATGGCAGTGAATGCTGGACAATTTCCTCATAGACCAAGAAGAGACTTGAGACAAGAGAAACAAAGAAAAGAGTGTTAAACTGCTATTTAATATCAATCCTCCAATATGGCAGTGAATGCTGGACAATTTCCTCATAGATAAGGAAGAGACTTGAGACAAGAGAAACAAAGAAAAGAGTGTTAAACTGCTATTTAATATCAATCCTCAAACATGGCAGTGAATGCTGGACAATTTCCTTATAGATAAGGAAGAGACTTGGGACAAGAGAAAGAAAGAAAAGAGTGTTAAACTGCTATTTAATATCAATCCTCCAATATGGCAGTGAATGCTGGACAATTTCCTCATAGATAGGGAAGAGACTTGAGACAAGAGAAACAGAGAAAAGAGTGCTAAACTGCTATTTAATATCAATCCTCCAATATGGCACTGAATGCTAGACAATTTCCTCAGAGATAGGGAAGAGACTTGAAGCAAGAGAAACAAAGAAAAGAGAGTTAAACTGCTATTTAATATCAATCCTTCAATATGGCAGTGAATGCTGGACAATTTCTTCATAGATAAGGAAGAGACTTGAGACAAGAGAAACAAAGAAAAGAGTGTTAAACTGCTATTTAATATCAATCCTCCAATATGGCAGTGAATGCTGGACAATTTCCTCATAAATGGGGAAGACTTAGAGACAAGAAAACCAGAAGAAAAAGTGCCAACTGCTTCTTCAACCTCAATCTCCCAATGGCACAAAATACCAAGACAAATTCCTCATAGACCAGGGAAAGGGACTTGAGATAGAGAAACAAAGAAAAGAGTGTTAAACTGCTATTTAATATCAATCCTCAAATATGGCAGTGAATGCTGGACAATTTTCTTATAGATAAGGAAGAGACTTGGGACCAAGAGAAACAAAGAAAAGAGTGTTAAACTGATATTTAATATCAATCCTCCAATATGGCAGTGAATGCTGGACAATTTCCTCATAGATAAGGAAGAGACTTGAGACAAAGAGAAACAAAGAAAAAAGAGTGCTAAACTGCTATTTATTATCAATCACTCAATATGGCAGTGAATGCTGGACAATTTCCTCATAGACCAAGAAGAGACTTGAGACAAGAGAAACAAAGAAAAGAGTGTTAAACTGCTATTTATCAATCCTCCAATATAGCGAGTGATTGCTGGACAATTTCCTCATAGATAGGGAAGAGGCTTGAGATAAGAGAAACAAAGAAAAGAGTGTTAAACTGCTATTTAATATCAATCATTCAATATGGCAGTGAATGCTGGACAATTTCCTCATAGATAGGGAAGAGACTTGAGATAAGAGAAACAAAGAAAAGAGTGCTAAACTGCTATTTAATATCAATCCACCAATATGGCAGTGAATGCTGGACAATTTCCTCATAGATAGGGAAGAGACTTGAGACAAGAGAAACAGAGAAAAGAGTGCTAAACTGCTATTTAATATCAATCCTCCAATATGGCAGTGAATGCTGGACAATTTCCTCATAGATAAGGAAGAGACTTTGAGACAAGAGAAACAAAGAAAAGAGTGTTAAACTGCTATTTAATATCAATCCTCCAATATGGCAGTGAATGCTGGACAATTTCCTCATAGATAAGGAAGAGACTTAAAGGACAAGAGAAACAAAGAAAAGAGTGTTAAACTGCTATTTAATATCAATCTCCAATATGGCAGTGAATGCTGGACAATTTCCTCATAGATAAGGAAGAGACTTGAGACAAGAGAAACAAAGAAAAGAGTGCTAAACTGCTATTTAATATCAATCCTACAATATGGCAGTGAATGCTGGACAATTTCCTCATAGACCAAGAAGAGACTTGAGACAGGAGAAACAAAGAAAAGAGTGTTAAACTGCACTGTTAATATCAATCCTCCAATATGGCAGTGAATGCTGGACAATTTCCTCATAGACCAAGATGAGACTTGAGACAAAGAAGAAACAAAAGAAAAGAGTGTTAAACTGCTATTTAACATCAATCCTCCAATATGGCAGTGAATGCTGGACAATTTCCTCATAGATAGGGAAGAGGCTTGAGACAAGAGAAATAAAGAAAAGAGTGTTAAACTGCTATTTAATATCAATCCTTCAATATGGCAGTGAATGCTGGACAATTTCCTCATAGATAAGGAAGAGACTTGAGACAAGAGAAACAAAGAAAAGAGTGTTAAACTGCTATTTGATATCAATCCTACAATATGGCAGTGAATGCTGGACAATTTCTTCATAGATAAGGAAGAGACTTGAGACAAGAGAAACAAAGAAAAGAGTGCTAAACTGCTATTTAATATCAATCCTCCAATATGGCAGTGAATGCTGGACAATTTCCTCATAGACCAAGAAGAGACTTGAGACAAGAGAAACAAAAGAGTGTTAAACTGCTATTTAATATTAATCCTCCAATATGGCAGTGAATGCTGGACAATTTCCTCATAGATAGGGAAGAGACTTGAGACAAGAGAAACAAAGAAAAGAGTGCTAAACTGCTATTTAATATCAATCCTCCAATATGGCAGTAAATGCTGGACAATTTCCTCATAGATAGGGAAGAGACTTGAGACAAGAGAAACAAAGAAAAGAGTGCTAAACTGCTATTTAATATCAATCCTTCAATATGGCAGTGAATGCTGGACAATTTCTTCATAGATAAAGGAAAGACTTGAGACAAGAGAAACAAAGAGTGTTAAACTGCTATTTAATATCAATCCTCCAATATGGCAGTGAATGCTGGACAGTTTCCTCATAGATAAGGAAAAGACTTGAGACAAGAAGAAACAAAAGAAAAGAGTGTCAAACTGCTATTTACTATCAATCCTCCAATATGGCAGTGGAATGCTGGACAATTTTCTCATAAGATAAGGAAGAGACTTGAGACAAGAGAAACAAAGAAATTAATGGTAAACTGCTATTTAATATCAATCCTCAAATATGGCAGTGAATGCTGGACAATTTCCTCATAGATAAGTAAGAGACTTGAGACAAGAGAAACAAAGAAAAGAGTGCTAAACTGCTATTTAATATCAATCCTCCAATATGGTGAATGCTGGACAATTTCCTTATAGACCAAGAAGAGACTTGAGACAAGAGAAACAAAGAAAAGAGTGTTAAACTGCTATTTAATATCAATCCTCCAATATGGCAGTGAATGCTGGACAATTTCCTCATAGATATGGAAGAGACTTGAGACAAGAGAAACAAAGAAAAGAGTGTTAAACTGCTATTTAATATCAATCCTCAAACATGGCAGTGAATGCTGGACAATTTCCTTATAGATAAGGAAGAGACTTGGGACAAGAGAAACAAAGAAAAGAGTGTTAAACTGCTATTTAATATCAATCCTCCAATATGGCAGTGAATGCTGGACAATTTCCTCATAGATAGGGAAGAGACTTGAGACAAGAGAAACAGAGAAAAGAGTGCTAAACTGCTATTTAATATCAATCCTCCAATATGGCACTGAATGCTAGACAATTTCCTCAGAGATAGGGAAGAGACTTGAAGCAAGAGAAACAAAGAAAAGAGAGTTAAACTGCTATTTAATATCAATCCTTCAATATGGCAGTGAATGCTGGACAATTTCTTCATAGATAAGGAAGAGACTTGAGACAAGAGAAACAAAGAAAAGAGTGTTAAACTGCTATTTAATATCAATCCTCCAATATGGCAGTGAATGCTGGACAATTTCCTCATAGATAGGGAAGAGACTTGAGACAAGAGAAACAGAGAAAAGAGTGCTAAACTGCTATTTAATATCAATCCTCCAATATGGCACTGAATGCTAGACAATTTCCTCATAGATAAGGAAGAGACTTGAGACAAGAGAAACAAAGAAAAGAGTGTTAAACTGCTATTTAATATCAATCCTCAAATATGGCAGTGAATGCTGGACAATTTTCTTATAGATAAGGAAGAGACTTGGGACAAGAGAAACAAAGAAAAGAGTGTTAAACTGATATTTAATATCAATCCTCCAATATGGCAGTGAATGCTGGACAATTTCCTCATAGATAAGGAAGAGACTTGAGACAAGAGAAACAAAGAAAAGAGAGTTAAACTGCTATTTATTATCAATCCTCCAATATGGCAGTGAATGCTGGACAATTTCCTCATAGACCAAGAAGAGACTTGAGACAAGAGAAACAAAGAAAAGAGTGTTAAACTGCTATTTAATATCAATCCTCCAATATGGCAGTGATTGCTGGACAATTTCCTCATAGATAGGGAAGAGGCTTGAGATAAGAGAAACAAAGAAAAGAGTGTTAAACTGCTATTTAATATCAATCATTCAATATGGCAGTGAATGCTGGACAATTTCCTCATAGATAGGGAAGAGACTTGAGATAAGAGAAACAAAGAAAAGAGTGCTAAACTGCTATTTAATATCAATCCACCAATATGGCAGTGAATGCTGGACAATTTCCTCATAGATAGGGAAGAGACTTGAGACAAGAGAAACAGAGAAAAGAGTGCTAAACTGCTATTTAATATCAATCCTCCAATATGGCAGTGAATGCTGGACAATTTCCTCATAGATAAGGAAGAGACTTGAGACAAGAGAAACAAAGAAAAGAGTGTTAAACTGCTATTTAATATCAATCCTCCAATATGGCAGTGAATGCTGGACAATTTCCTCATAGATAAGGAAGAGACTTGAGACAAGAGAAACAAAGAAAAGAGTGTTAAACTGCTATTTAATATCAATCCTCCAATATGGCAGTGAATGCTGGACAATTTCCTCATAGATAAGGAAGAGACTTGAGACAAGAGAAACAAAGAAAAGAGTGCTAAACTGCTATTTAATATCAATCCTACAATATGGCAGTGAATGCTGGACAATTTCCTCATAGACCAAGAAGAGACTTGAGACAGGAGAAACAAAGAAAAGAGTGTTAAACTGCTATTTAATATCAATCCTCCAATATGGCAGTGAATGCTGGACAATTTCCTCATAGACCAAGATGAGACTTGAGACAAGAGAAACAAAGAAAAGAGTGTTAAACTGCTATTTAACATCAATCCTCCAATATGGCAGTGAATGCTGGACAATTTCCTCATAGATAGGGAAGAGGCTTGAGACAAGAGAAATAAAGAAAAGAGTGTTAAACTGCTATTTAATATCAATCCTTCAATATGGCAGTGAATGCTGGACAATTTCCTCATAGATAAGGAAGAGACTTGAGACAAGAGAAACAAAGAAAAGAGTGTTAAACTGCTATTTGATATCAATCCTACAATATGGCAGTGAATGCTGGACAATTTCTTCATAGATAAGGAAGAGACTTGAGACAAGAGAAACAAAGAAAAGAGTGCTAAACTGCTATTTAATATCAATCCTCCAATATGGCAGTGAATGCTGGACAATTTCCTCATAGACCAAGAAGAGACTTGAGACAAGAGAAACAAAGAAAAGAGTGTTAAACTGCTATTTAATATCAATCCTCCAATATGGCAGTGCATGCTGGACAATTTCTTCATAGATAAGGAAGAGACTTGAGACAAGAGAAACAAAGAAAAGAGTGTTAAACTGCTATTTAATATCAATCCTCCAATATGACAATGAATGCTGGACAATTTCCTCATAGATCAGGAAGAGACTTGAGACAAGAGAAACAAAGAAAGAGTGTTAAACTGCTATTTGATATCAATCCTACAATATGGCAGTGAATGCTGGACAATTTCTTCATAGATAAGGAAGAGACTTGAGACAAGAGAAACAAAGAAAAGAGTGCTAAACTGCTATTTAATATCAATCCTCCAATATGGCAGTGAATGCTGGACAATTTCCTCATAGACAGGGAAGAGACTTGAGACAAGAGAAACAAAGAAAAGAGTGTTAAACTGCTATTTGATATCAATCCTACAATATGGCAGTGAATGCTGGACAATTTCTTCATAGATAAGGAAGAGACTTGAGACAAGAGAAACAAAGAAAAGAGTGCTAAACTGCTATTTGATATCAATCCTACAATATGGCAGTGAATGCTGGACAATTTCTTCCTAGATAAGGAAGAGACTTGAGACAAGAGAAACAAAGAAAAGAGTGTTAAACTGCTATTTAATATCAATCCCCCAATATGGCAGTGAATGCTGGACAATTTCCTCATAGATAAGGAAGAGACTTGAGACAAGAGAAACAAAGAAAGAGTGCTAAACTGCTATTTGATATCAATCCTACAATATGGCAGTGAATGCTGGACAATTTCTTCATAGATAAGGAAGAGACTTGAGACAAGAGAAACAAAGAAAAGAGTGCTAAACTGCTATTTAATATCAATCCTCCAATATGGCAGTGAATGCTGGACAATTTCCTCATAGATAAGGAAGAGACTGGAGACAAGAGAAACAAAGAAAAGAGTGTTAAACTGCTATTTGATATCAATCCTACAATATGGCAGTGAATGCTGGACAATTTCTTCATAGATAAGGAAGAGACTTGAGACAAGAGAAACAAAGAAAAGAGTGTTAAACTGCTATTTGATATCAATCCTACAATATGGCAGTGAATGCTGGACAATTTCTTCATAGATAAGGAAGAGACTTGAGACAAGAGAAACAAAGAAAAGAGTGTTAAACTGCTATTTAATATCAATCCCCCAATATGGCAGTGAATGCTGGACAATTTCTTCATAGATAAGGAAGAGACTTGAGATAAGAGAAACAAAGAAAAGAGTGCTAAACTGCTATTTGATATCAATCCTACAATATGGCAGTGAATGCTGGACAATTTCTTCATAGATAAGGAAGAGACTTAAGACAAGAGAAACAAAGAAAAGAGTGTTAAACTGCTATTTGATATCAATCCTACAATATGGCAGTGAATGCTGGACAATTTCTTCATAGATAAGGAAGAGACTTGAGACAAGAGAAACAAAGAAAAGAGTGTTAAACTGCTATTTGATATCAATCCTACAATATGGCAGTGAATGCTGGACAATTTCTTCTTAGATAAGGAAGAGACTTGAGACAAGAGAAACAAAGAAAAGAGTGTTAAACTGCTATTTGATATCAATCCTACAATATGGCAGTGAATGCTGGACAATTTCTTCATAGATAAGGAAGAGACTTGAGACAAGAGAAACAAAGAAAAGAGTGTTAAACTGCTATTTAATATCAATCCCCCAATATGGCAGTGAATGCTGGACAATTTCTTCATAGATAAGGAAGAGACTTGAGATAAGAGAAACAAAGAAAAGAGTGCTAAACTGCTATTTGATATCAATCCTACAATATGGCAGTGAATGCTGGACAATTTCTTCATAGATAAGGAAGAGACTTAAGACAAGAGAAACAAAGAAAAGAGTGTTAAACTGCTATTTGATATCAATCCTACAATATGGCAGTGAATGCTGGACAATTTCTTCATAGATAAGGAAGAGACTTGAGACAAGAGAAACAAAGAAAAGAGTGTTAAACTGCTATTTGATATCAATCCTACAATATGGCAGTGAATGCTGGACAATTTCTTCATAGATAAGGAAGAGACTTGAGACAAGAGAAACAAAGAAAAGAGTGTTAAACTGCTATTTGATATCAATCCTCCAATATGGCAGTGCATGCTGGACAATTTCCTCATAGATAAGGAAGAGACTTGAGACAAGAGAAACAAAGAAAAGAGTGTTAAACTGCTATTTGATATCAATCCTACAATATGGCAGTGAATGCTGGACAATTTCTTCATAGATAAGGAAGAGACTTGAGACAAGAGAAACAAAGAAAAGAGTGTTAAACTGCTATTTAATATCAATCCCCCAATATGGCAGTGAATGCTGGACAATTTCTTCATAGATAAGGAAGAGACTTGAGACAAGAGAAACAAAGAAAAGAGTGCTAAACTGCTATTTGATATCAATCCTACAATATGGCAGTGAATGCTGGACAATTTCTTCATAGATAAGGAAGAGACTTGAGACAAGAGAAACAAAGAAAAGAGTGCTAAACTGCTATTTAATATCAATCCTCCAATATGGCAGTGAATGCTGGACAATTTCCTCATAGATAGGGAAGAGACTTGAGATAAGAGAAACAAAGAAAAGAGTGCTAAACTGCTATTTAATATCAATCCTCCAATATGGCAGTGAATGCTGGACAATTTCCTCATAGATAGGGAAGAGACTTGAGACAAGAGAAACAAAGAAAAGAGTGCTAATCTGCTATTTAATATCAATCCTCCAATATGGCAGTGAATGCTGGACAGTTTCCTCATAGATAAGGAAAAGACTTGGGACAAGAGAAACAAAGAAAAGAGTGTTAAACTGCTATTTACTATCAATCCTCCAATATGGTAGTGAATGCTGGACAATTTCCTCATAGATAAGGAAGAGACTTGAGACAAGAGAAACAAAGAAATGAGTGCTATACTGCTATTTAATATCAATCCTCCAATATGGCAGTGAATGCTGGACAATTTCCTCATACACCTAGAAGAGACTTGAGACAAGAGAAACAAAGAAATGAGTGCTAAACTGCTATTTAATATCAATCCTCCAATATGGCAGTGCATGCTGGACAATTTCCTCATAGATAGGGAAGAGACTTGAGATAAGAGAAACAAAGAAAAGAGTGCTAAACTGCTATTTAATATCAATCCTCCAATATGGCAGTGAATGCTGGACAATTTCCTCATAAATAGGGAAGAGACTTGAGACAAGAGAAACAAAGAAAAGAGTGCTAAACTGCTATTTAATATCAATCCTCCAATATGGCAGTGAATGCTGGACAATTTCCTCATAGATAGGGAAGAGACTTGAGATAAGAGAAACAAAGAAAGGAGTGCTAAACTGCGATTTAATATCAATCCTCCAATATGGCAGTGAATGCTGGACAGTTTCCTCATAGATAAGGAAAAAACTTGAGACAAGAGAAACAAAGAAAAGAGTGTTAAACTGCTATTTACTATCAATCCTCCAATATGGCAGTGAATGCTGGACAATTTCCTCATAGATAAGGAAGAGACTTGAGACAAGAGAAACAAAGAAAAGAGTGTTAAACTGCTATTTAATATCAATCCTCCAATATGGCAGTGAATGCTGGACAATTTCCTCATAGATAAGGAAGAGACTTGAGACAAGAGAAACAAAGAAAAGAGTGTTAAACTGCTATTTAATATCAATCCTCTAATATGGCAGTGAATGCTGGACAATTTCCTCATAGATAAGGAAGAGACTTGAGACAAGAGAAACAAAGAAAAGAGTGTTAAACTGCTATTTAATATCAATCCTCCAATATGGCAGTGAATGCTGGACAATTTCCTCATAGATAAGGAAGAGACTTGAGACAAGAGAAACAAAGAAAAGAGTGTTAAACTGCTATTTAATATCAATCCTCAAACATGGCAGTGAATGCTGGACAATTTCCTTATAGATAAGGAAGAGACTTGGGACAAGAGAAACAAAGAAAAGAGTGTTAAACTGCTATTTAATATCAATCCTCCAATATGGCAGTGAATGCTGGACAATTTCCTCATAGATAAGGAAGAGACTTGAGACAAGAGAAACAAAGAAAAGAGTGTTAAACTGCTATTTAATATCAATCCTACAATATGGCAGTGAATGCTGGACAATTTCCTCATAGACCAAGAAGAGACTTGAGACAAGAGAAACAAAGAAAAGAGTGTTAAACTGCTATTTAATATCAATCCTCCAATATGGCAGTGAATGCTGGACAATTTCCTCATAGACCAAGAAGAGACTTGAGACAAGAGAAACAAAGAAAAGAGTGTTAAACTGCTATTTACTATCAATCCTCCAAGAAATTCCTAAGAACTACAAACAGGAAATTGTGGAGAGCCGTGATAACTAACGTCCTTATGGGACATGACACATAGAATAAGTAAGTATTCAATATCTAGGTAACAAGTAAAAATGTTTAATTGATTTGATTAATATGTCAGGGATGATTTATTTTATACTCAGAAGATTATATATGGAAGTGATTTCGATTAATCTGGAATACAGAAAGTATAAAATCTAATTAATATTTTGACCTTCACTGCAAAGAGGTCAAAATATTAGAAGTCTTGGTCAGTCAATGACTTTTATAATATTTTCAATTTACATGGTCGAGGTGATGAAAGGGTCCTCTTTCATTCGCATTAGATTTTTAAATCATATCATGCACGACATATTTCCATTTTGTTAAACTCAATTTTTTTTTTTCAAACTCCATTGTTGTTATTACGGATATACTTCGAGACATGACTGACTGGGCCAAAGATTTTCCTGCAGTAAGTTGCCATTACTTTCTCTGGTACACTGCTTGCAAACTAAGGCTATAGAACCTAATCTGTCCTGTTATTTAACCCATCTTCTTCTATGTCCCCTGTTCCTTCAGGACGTAGGCGATCATGGCTTCCCACGTTTCCCTATCCCTGGTGGCTCTTAGCAAGCTTTCACCTGTTACACCACCCAAACCCCGCCCTGCCATCCACTAGCCCAAGACCATAAATTTAGAATATAAATGTATAGAAATTAGCATGACCACAAAATGAGGTATCAGTTTATCTATTGATTATAATATAGAATTGATCCCCCATTTTATATCCACATTTTAATTTTTTATAAACAGCTCGCATATATATTCTTCTTCTATGTGTCCTGTCCTGAAAATAGTCTCATATTACTGCTTATCACTGCAAATGACCTTCTATGTGCCTTGTTCCTTCAGGACGTAGGCGATCATGACCTTCCACATTTCCCTCTCCCTGGTGGCTCTGAGCATGCCTTCTCCTGCTACACCATGCAATCCTCGTTCCATCATCCACCTGATTAGGTCCTTCAAATATGTTATCCATTGCTTTCCCCTGTTTCTTTTTCCATCTCTCTGGCCTGTTAGTATCAGATACTCCAGGCCCTCCTTCCTCATTGTGTGTCCCACGAACTTCAGCTGTCTCTTCCTGATGCTCAGTATTAATTTCCTTTTTTATTTCATCCTTCCCAAAACCTCATCATTGCTCACATACTCAATCCATGATATTCGCAGCCTCCTTCTGGAAAACCACATTTCAATTGCTTCAAGGTTTTCCTTTATCTTTGATGGTATTGTCCAGCATTCACTGTCACATTGAAGGACGGACAGCACGTAGCAATCCAGTACACCCTTCCTAGTTTCTAGCAAAATTGTCCTGTTTCTTAATACTTTACTCAACTTCTGGAATGCTTTCTTCGCCATGCCAATTCACCTTTGGATCTCTGTGTCGCACTTTCCATCTTCTTTTATAACGCTTCCCAGGTATTTAAATTTGTGTACCTGCTTGATTCTGGTATCCCTGACCTGTATTTGGCATTTTGGGCTGCCCTTTTTACTGATGACCATGAATTCAGTTTTTGTGCAGTTTATTTCTAGTCCTTTCTTGTTACTTTATTCTGCTACCTTCTGTAGGAGGTCTTGTAGTTTCCTTTCTGTGTCTGCTATCAGCACTGTATCATCTGCGTAACTTAGGTTGTTTAAATTGTGGCATCCGATTACGAATCCAGGCATAACTTCTAGGGTCTTCAAAATATTCAACCCATAGCTGGAGGGAAAAGAGATGGATTAATACCTTTCTCAAGGGTATTGCATGCAAGTTAATGCAATGAATTCAACTGGAATTCAAACTCGGCTCTCCAATTTCTCATTCCGAGACGATATCCACAACACATATCCTCATAAGAAATCAGAGAGCCGAGTTCAAGTTCCAGTTGATATTAATCCATCGCTTCTCCTTCAAGCTACAGACTAAGTAGCAGGACTGATTAGATTCTATAGCCTTGGTTGGCATCCTCAGAAAACCATCTGTCCGTGCATGGAATACTGCTGTCACATATGGTCAGGTGCTCTCGCTATTCATCTCAGTGTTCTTGACAGGCTCCAAAGGAGAATCAGTAATGTGATAGGTACCGACTTAGTGGCTCAACTTCAGCCACTTTCTCACCAACAAGATGTGGCTTCCCTCTGTCTGTTCTATAAATATTTCTATGACTTCTGCTCCGATGAACTTAAGTCACTGGTGCCCCTGCCACATGAGTTTATTTGTGCAATCAACTGGCAACTGGGTTCCACCCATTTATAGTTAGATCAACCAAATGCAGCCAACAATTCTACTCCATCAGCTTCTTTTCTCACACTTCCTGCCTAGGGAACTCACTTCCATATTTTTGCTTTCCTGATGGCTACAACCTCCAGGAACTTAAATGTAATGTCAATGCCCATCTCTTAACCACTTGACTGTAGTTCTTTCTCCATCATCCTGTATATATTTTCCTTTTTCTCTACCTTTGCAACTGTCATCACACCTGTATTCTCATCCTTCTCTTTTCTTTGTCACCTCCTGTAACTGGTTCATCTTTCTCTTTGCTCTCCTCCTATCTAATCTTTTTCTCTTATGTAGCCCCCTGCGCATCAGTGGCATTACCGCCTTGCATGGAGTGAAATGATTAAAAAAACATTGCAATCTACTTTTGGGAAAATCTTTTTCCAAAACTCTTGTTATTATGGATATACTTAAAAAATGATTTCAAAAAATCTTCTACCCAGTCAATCGTGTCTTTTTCAAGACATGATCGCCCCAGTATATATCACAAATGGCACTTAACTGACTGACTGGAAAAAATAATCATTTTTTTTTCATTCATCATTTTTCACAATGTCCTTTTGTTTTCTTCTTTGCCAACAGCTTCCCCTCCATCTCATTATGGACACCATTTTTTGATATTCGGAATATTCGGAATGAAGATCATACAAAAATATTGAGTTTTTTGTTCTTTGAATAAAAATATAACAAATGATTCATAATTGCAGCTTGACTAATCAACATCTATTTACTGAAACTAAAAGGAGATTAGAAATTCAATTTGTCATCACTTGATATGAGAAACAATCATTTTACTTGTGTCATATATATATATATAGCAAATCTACAGGGTGCGATGAGTAAATTGTTGCTATTTGCCTTGTAAAATTTAGCAAAGTAATAATAACAAAAGAACCATTCTATTTTCATTTAGAATTATCCACTTGGCAATAAATACTAAAAATGTTATGAAATACATCATTTCTTTTAAAAAAACTGGGTGGCCTAATAATTATGGCAGATAGTGTATATATATATATATATATATTTATAATTGTGTACATTCTGGAGAAAAGTATATGCGTATCAAGCACTTCTCTAACTGATATGAATTACTTGCATTATATACATTGTTCGGACTGTTGTCATCAGCTTCGTTGCCAATTCTTACAATAATTTGTTTGTTGTATGTTCCAACCTTCTTAAGGTAGTAGGAATTTAGAACCAAACCCTTTATTTCAATCACTGGGGGAGGTTGTTCACATTCCATGTGGGATGCCTTTTCCAGGTGCTATGGAGTCAGCCCCCTTCAACTCAACATTGTAAGTTATTTGTTCACCACTGCTGTAGTTGGGCATTGAAGCTTAAGGGAGATAATTACATGACATGCAGAAGTGGCATTGCACATGGAGCAAAAACCCAGTGATCAAAATAGTGTCTGGTTCATAATTCTTAGCACATAAAGAAGGCTGGAGGGTGAAAGAGCCAAAATGTTGTAAATATGGCAATAAAGACGATGACAACAGTCCAAACAATGTAAATAGTGTAAATAGTTACAATACCTCATCTCAGAAATATAGACAGATGTTGAAGGAGTGAATATGGCAATAAAGATGAGGACAACAGTCCAAACAATGTAAATAGTGTAAATAGTTACAATACCTCATCTCAGAAATATAGACAGATGTTGAAGGAGTGAATATGGCAATAAAGATGAGGACAACAGTCCAAACAATGCAAATAGTGTAAATAGTTACGATACCTCATCTCAGAAATATAGACAGATGTTGAAGGAGTGAATATGGCAATAAAGATGAGGACAACAGTCCGAACAATGTAAATTTTGTAAATAGTTACAATACCTCATCTCAGAAATATACACAGATGTTGAAGGAGTGAATATGGCAATAAAGATGAGGACAACAGTCCAAACAATGTAAATAGTGTAAATAGTTACGATACCTCATCTCAGAAATATAGACAGATGTTGAAGGAGTGAATATGGCAAGAAAGATGAGGACAACAGTCCAAACAATGTAAATAGTGTAAATAGTTACAATACCTCATCTCAGAAATATAGACAGATGTTGAAGGAGTGAATATGGCAATAAAGATGAGGACAACAGTCCAAACAATGTAAATAGTGTAAATAGTTACGATACCTCATCTCAGAAATATAGACAGATGTTGAAGGAGTGAATATGGCAAGAAAGATGAGGACAACAGTCCAAACAATGTAAATAGTGTAAATAGTTACAATACCTCATCTCAGAAATATACACAGATGTTGAAGGAGTGAATATGGCAATAAAGATGAGGACAACAGTCCAAACAATGTAAATAGTGTAAATAGTTACGATACCTCATCTCAGAAATATAGACAGATGTTGAAGGAGTGAATATGGCAATAAAGATGAGGACAACAGTCCAAACAATGTAAATAGTGTAAATAGTTACAATACCTCATCTCAGAAATATAGACAGATGTTGAAGGAGTGAATATGGCAATAAAGATGAGGACAACAGTCCAAACAATGTAAATAGTGTAAATAGTTACGATACCTCATCTCAGAAATATAGACAGATGTTGAAGGAGTGAATATGGCAAGAAAGATGAGGACAACAGTCCAAACAATGTAAATAGTGTAAATAGTTACAATACCTCATCTCAGAAATATAGACAGATGTTGAAGGAGTGAATATGGCAATAAAGATGAGGACAACAGTCCAAACAATGTAAATAGTGTAAATAGTTACGATACCTCATCTCAGAAATATAGACAGATGTTGAAGGAGTGAATATGGCAATAAAGATGAGGACAACAGTCCAAACAATGTAAATAGTGTAAATAGTTACGATACCTCATCTCAGAAATATAGACAGATGTTGAAGGAGTGAATATGGCAATAAAGATGAGGACAACAGTCCGAACAATGTAAATTTTGTAAATAGTTACAATACCTCATCTCAGAAATATACACAGATGTTGAAGAAATGAATATGGCAATAAAGATGAGGACAACAGTCCAAACAATGTAAATAGTGTAAATAGTTCCAATACCTCATTTCAGAAATAGAGACAGATGTTGAAGGAGTGAATATGGCAATAAAGATGAGGACAATAATCCAAACAATGTAAATAGTGTAAATAGTTACAATACCTCATCTCAGGAATATGGACAGATGCTGAAGGAGTGAATATGGCAATAAAGATGAGGACAACAGTCCAAACAATGTAAATAGTGTAAATAGTTACAATACCTCATCTCAGAAATAGAGACAGATGTTGAAGGAGTGAATATGGCAATAAAGATGAGGACAATAGTCCGAACAATGTAAATAATGTAAATTCTATCTCATCTCAGTAGTATAGATAAATAATGATTTATTTAAATTATAATATCCACTGACAGATAGAAATCAGAATAAACTTTCAAAGTTCAAGAGTTTACAAACATAAAACAAAGTTGCTGTCTTCATTTCCATGTTGAAAGTGTTCTGCTGTCTTCAATGTCCAGTCATGGAATTATTACTGAGTTGAACATGTTTTGTCAGTGTGCATCAAGTTCTGTAAGAGTTGAATAGCTTCTCATACAAGGCACCCAGCTATTTAAGCAGCACCTGCTTGTGCAGGTGCCAATTAAGTATTACTAATGATCGCTCAGGTGTGGAGAAATATTGGCTGGGATACAAATTTTGCTCTGCTCTGGCCTGACCCCAGTTTTTAGTCAAAGACATGTGCTTTTAATGGATAACAGTAAAACAGAAAACCTTTTTCCAGTGTTTGGATTTGGTTTTAGTCTCTTGTATTGTTTAAATTCATAGCCGGTAGGAACAAAGTGTCTGAGGATTTGATTTGTTGCGTTAATACAATTACAAAAAGATAAAGAATGGGAGAGATCAGACAGGACAAGTTTGCATTATGACCTTAACTTACACATATACATATTAACTTTATATATATATATATATATATATATATATATATATATATATATATATTCTTCTTCTATGTGGCCTGTCCCTTCAGGACGTAGGTGATCATGGTTCTCCACGTCTCCCTATCCCTTGTGGCTCTTAGTATGTTTGCTCCTGTTGCTCCTGGCAACCCCCGTTCCGTCATCCACCTGATCAGACCCTGCAAATATGTTATCTGCTGCCTTCCTCTGTCTCTCCTTCCTTCTATCTGTCCAGTCAGTATCAGGTTCTCCAGGCTCTCCTTCCTCATTGCATGTCCCAGGAACTTCAGTTGTCTCTTCCTGATGCTCAGCATCAATTTCCTTTTTGTTGCCATTCTTTCTAACACCTCGTCGTTGCTTGTATGCTCAGTCCACGATATCCGTAGCATCCTTCTGTAGAACCACATTTCGGCCGCTTCCAGTTTTGTCCTCATTTTCAATGATATTTTCCAGCATTCACTGCCGTATTGACGATATATATATATATATATATAATCCTATGCAAAAGTATTGGGACAAGAACTATTCTATCTCTTATGAAGCATATTGACAGAAAATAAACAATTTATCTAAAGCAATTTGATTTGATTTACTCAGCAAATGCTTTAACAAAAAAAGATATTTGTTACAAAATAAATTTAATATTTAGTATAATAGCCTTTTGCTTTGATCACAGCCTTCATTCTGTCAGTCATTGACATCACAAGTTTCTTCAATGTATCTAATGGTATCTCCTGCCAAGCAGATTGTATTTGTTCTCAAAGTGTGTCTTGCGAAGTAACGTTAGATTTATCAATTTTTTTTATCCAAAATATCCCATAGATGTTCAGTAGGATTGAAATCAGGGCTTTGGGTGGGGCAATTGAAATTCTGAAGTCTTCCTTTCTCTTCCTTTTTAGTTAAATAAGTCTTACAAAGGTTTGGCTATTTACCCTGTATTTGAATTTCAGTGAGATTTTTAAGAAAATCAACCCTGTTCTAATACTTTTGCAATAGTGTGCAAAATAGTGTGCAAAAGTTTTAGGACAATGGTAATTTTAAACTTTATTTTGATGCCTCATAATAGATAAAATAGTTCTTGTCCTAATATTTTTTACTGTACTGTACATAAAGGCATATTATCCTCATCATCAGATTTAGAGGAAGCCCCCATCCTGTCTCAAAAATATTGGTGACATCATATCTAATCTAAATCTATCTAAACTTATTTATAAATGAAACTTTGTCTGTGTGTGTGTGTCTCTGTGTGTGTGTATCCATTACCTATAGACTTCAAAACGGCTGAACCGATTTTCTTGAAAATTTACACAGTTGTACTATATGCATCTGCAAGTTTTCTTAGCTATGTTTTGTGTCAAGGTACCCCTGATAAATATAAAAAATCGATAATCAAAAAAATCGGGTTATAGAAGGAGTGGTTCGATTTTAATCAAATTTGATACACTCGTAGACAAAAACAAAGAAACGGTATTCAGAAGTTTCAAGGTTGCAGTTCTTACAATAGTGCAGAAAATCAATAATATATATATATATAAGGCAAGATGTTTGTGTGTGTGTCTGTTTATCTGTCTGTATGTCTGTATTTTTTTCAGCCCTTTTATTTTAGTTTTTGCTTTGGGTTTGGCTCTAAGTAGGTATAATTGTAGTTCTTAGTCTCACCCATGATACCATTTACTCAGAGGACTTATGTAGCCTTCAAAATTCAGTTTACAACAAAAAAATCTTATTTGACATCTATACCAGGAAATCAAAATTTGACTTACATCCATTCATTTTTCTTTCCGTCTACGGTTTCACTTTAACTGGAAACAACTATTGCTTTTTAGTCTTTCGTGTCAACGTCCAAAAAGTCTGAGCTCCAGGACCATGGATTAGTTTTAAAGCTTTCATTACACCTGATGGACAGAAACTTGTTGAAGTTAAGCAACACTGTGCCTGAGCAGTACTTAGATGGGTAACTGTTTGGGAATACTGAGTTTGGATGTGTGTTATTTGATGGATAATGTCATGGAATTGTCACTGAGAAAGCCAAGTTCCAATTCCAACTGGGTTTGGTATATTCACTAAGGCACAAAAAAGAAAGGTATTGCTTGATATTTACATTTTAGAAGAAATGGGATTATTCATAGACTGTATTCGGAACATTAAAATTTTGAATGCTTCAATTATTAAATCTGTTGTAATTAAAGAAAAACTGATAATATTTAGCAGGAGAATGGAGACTGATGTTATGAATAAGTAATGAATATATATACACCTTGATTTTCCCTCACTAGAATGTGATTGGCTCGTGTCAGCCATAAATACATATGAAGCCAAGGACGTCCAGAGTGAGAGAGAGAGATCTTCCACTAGAGATCTACGTCTACTATTGACTCCACCTACGTCTCAGGATACAGCATACGACAATTATGTCTACATAATAGATTGACATACCTGGTTCCCTTTGCCTTAACCACTTAACAATCTCATATTGATATATATATATATATATATATATATATATATATATATATATATATATATATATATATATATATATATATATATATATATATATCCCTTTCCGAGACATATCAGAGACTATGTTGAGGATAACGCATACAACAATTTTGTCTACATACTAGATTGACATACATGGTTCCCTTTGCCTTAACCACTTAACAATCTCATATTGATATATATATATATATATATATATATATATATATCCCTTTCCAAGACATATCAGAGACTATGTTGATAATTAGATCTGGAAACCTAATTTTGCTATGATCTGTTTGTTTTTTTTTAATCCGTTAGTGATTGTTTTTCTCATTTATCTTTCGTGATGTTTTTTCGTTTATCTTTTGTATTGTTTTTTTTTTTTTTCAATTTTGATTCGTTTTTTCTTATATTTTCTGTTGTTTTTCTAATTTATCTTTTGTGTTGTATTTGCTCATCAAAGATTTTGCATGTATTTTTTTGTCTTTAAGTGATTGTCATAATTTTGAATTGGGAAGCATTGCAAATTGATATAGAAACAAACAGCCATGTTTAAATGCAACTCACAGAAATGCCAAACAAACAGAACTGACAAAATTTCCAATAGACAATAAAAAAAATGGAAGCAAAAGAACAGGACAAAATAATACCAAACGTGAAAAGGGTTCACTTTTATGAGTTTATGAATTTATATTAAACAGAATTTGTTGGTTAGTTGGTTGTTTTTGTTTTTATGGCATATCAACCTCAGCGGGTCATTTATTGCCAACTAAATTTTATATATTTATTGCTGGTAATACCTTTTGCTTTTTCAACAATTTATTGTTGTATTTTATATAAGTTTTGTGTTGTCTAGTAATAATTTTTTCTTTTCGAGTATCAAGATTCATTGGGATTTGTTTTTAAGGGCAGGGTCCACAAGTCTTACCCTGTTATTTAACCTATAAAACTGGAGGGAAGGGACGGATTAATACCTTTCCCAGAGGTACCAGTGCTTAAGTGAATGCAGGGTATTCAACTGGAATTCAAACTCGGCTCACTGATTTCTCTTTCTGAGCCGATATCCACTGCACCACAACGCACATCCATCACTAAACACTTACGGCACCTGGTATTCCCAAGCGGTCACCCATTTAAGTACTGACCAGGCTCAACGTTGCTTAACTTCGGTGATCGAGCGAGAACTGGTGTATTCAACATGATATGGCCGTAAGCAAACAGAATTTGAGTTTGAGTTTTGTTTAATGGCATATCAACACCTCTGTGGGTTATTTAATGCCAAAAAAGTGGGGTTTTAAGTTATTTTTTTAGATGTTCAATTATAGTGAGAAGGTTGATTTAGTCAGATTTTGATGAAAATGTTATTTTTATTTTATTTTTTTATTTTAGAAAACTGAAGATGTCTTCCAGTTTTGTATTAAAAAAATGTATTGATAGTAATAACAACAGCAATTAAGAGGAGGTTCCATGCTCCTGACAAAGTCTCAGTCAGAGGCCTTGCTGCCGGATGCAGTTTATCATCATACCCAGGACCAATATTAAACAGAGGAAGAATTATGTTACTTTGTTTACTCTATTATATCTATCTAGCACAGATAGAATTGATGTAAATAAGACACGGGAGTGGGGTTTCATGCCTTTTCTAAAATTCATGAATAAAAATCTAAAATTCATATCAGTCAGTCTGTATCTAAAGTTATTTATAAATGAAACTTTTTCTCTGTGTTTGCATGTGTCTGTCCATTACCTATAGACTTCAAAATGGCTGAACCAATTTTCTTGAAAATTTACACAGTTGTACTATAAGCATCTGCAAGTGTTCTTAGCTAGGGTTTGTGTCGAGGTACCCCGATAAATATCGAAAATCGATAATCGAAAAAATTGGGTTATAGAAGGAGTGGTCTGATTTTAATCAAATTTGATACACTCATAGAAAAAGACATAAGAAACGATATTCAGAAGTTTCAAGGTTGCAGTTCTTACAATAGTGCAGAAAATCAATAATATATATATATATATATATATATATATATGAAATGAATTGTTTGAACATTATTTTTTATCGATACTCATATTTAAGTAGATATTCTGTTTTTAATGAAACAGTATTATATATTTATATCTACCGGCCTGATTATTTATGATAAATTTTTATTATGAAAATGTGTGCCATTCGGCAGGATTCAAACCTGCGACCCCTATATAGATAGGGGAAGCTACCATTTGATCTAGTAACGTCTTAGACCTCTCGACCATGAATATATGAATATATATATATATATATATATATATATATATATATATATATAAATGTGACACAAGGTCAAATTTCAGAAATTGTTCAAATATTGCTCAATCACCACAGCATTTTCCCTGTTAGGGAGGGCCTCAGGCACCAGATAATATCATTAGCCTCCCACCCAAAAAAATGTATAATGTTTACTCAGCTCCCACCATTGGAGTGAGATGTGACACAAGGTCAAGTTTTTACATGGGGAAACTGAAGAAAGAAAAAAATAGTGATGATGACCTCTAGCAGCTTGAATTAATATTAATTTGAAACTATGTGGCTGGTTTAGTAAGGATTGAATAAATACATACATACATCCATACATACACACACACACACATATATATATATATATATATATATGTGTGTCTATGTATGTACATACATACATACACACGCACTCATATATATATATATATATATATCTATATATAGATATATATATATATGTGCTATTTAATTTGCAGTTTTGTCTAATTTGTTAGCCTTGTCCTGATGATCAAGTCGACTTTTGGCTCACTTTTAGATTTAGTTCGTGTTTTTGCTCTACTTTCGTATTGAGCTCTTTCTTGTTTAGGTTTTCATCTTGGGTTTTTTCTTTCGAACACGGCTTATGCTTTGTTTGTTTCTTTTTTTTAATTCCCCTTTACCCATTTGGTAGTACCTTTTGGGCCTGATGACTTACTTTACCGATTTGTTAGCAGTAGGTTTTTCTGATTTCACTTGTGATTAGTGCTACTGTTTTGTTGGTACGTTTTACAATAAATATATATATATATATATATATATTTGAAGTGGCAACTGGATTGAGTAGATTTGAATGACTTCTGAAATTTGACATT